>SJYX01003939.1:185702-207367 GCA_006410675.1 Oreotragus oreotragus | reverse complement strand
GCTATTTTCAGCAAAGATAAAGATCAAAAGTCCAGACTTACAAATTATCAAGGAAACATAAGGCAATCCTCAAAGATAGATGGTTATAAATAATCACTTTCACCATATGGTTCATAAAAAGGAAGAGGGTCGTAAATAGTTACTTATCACTGTATGGAGAAACTAACGAAGGAAATGCATGCATTCCTCAGCCCTGGGAGAGGTTTGCCACTCCACTTAATTCCTGAATATTCAGGAATTAATAAGGAACAGAGGATTTATGACAGATCCAAAACAGCACACAGGAAGCCTCCTGTTAAATGCTTCCTGACATAAAATAAATTTCCAGTCTTGAAAATACAAAGGTATAGGTATTAGTTAAAAATATGAAAGTGTAGAGATACTTTTCAGACACAAGATATAAGGTAAGATAAAAATAAGATCCAGAAAGGAACTTTGGGAAATTCCAATACTGAATAAAGCAGCATTTTAAAAAATTAGGTAGAGAAATTATAAAGACTTAAGAAAATCAGAAAAAAAAAATTCTTCAGAATACAGTTTAAAAAAACAAGTAAGCATCTGGTGAGAAAATATTTTAAATGCCATCAAAGTATCAAGTTAACAAACAAAATCAAAGGGCATGCTGGATTTAGTAATTATGATGTATGTACTTTTAGAGCAACAGAAAAATTTCTGTTAAGTATACATGTTTTTCTACTGATCTGAGTACACACACAACTTACAGCTTTTGTCAAAAGAAGAGCAGTAGCAAAAGAGGAAGGGTCCACATGAGCTGGACATCTAGTCACTCTGGTGAAAGTGATAGTAGAGTCAAGTGCAATTTAATTCAGGAAATCAGAAAACGTTCTGTTTCTGGCACACACAGGTACTGGAGTATATTATAACTACAACACAGAACTTCAATCAATAGCAGAACTGAATATGATCACCTAGCACAAAATAGAAGACAACTTGTCAGTTATATAACACCATCAGGAACAATCCCTCCATTCTTTACATTTTCAGTACTTAAAAAAAAAAAATGACAACTAATAGTAAATGCTATTGAGTTGGGAGCCAACTGGGAGTGGCATGCATCTTTCTTTTAAAATGAGAGAAAATTTCCCTCTACTTAATAAGAGGTATTTCTAATTTAGAGTAAATGTTTTATGCTATTTTGTACACAAATGGTTCATCTCTATCACAGGTATTTTGCATTTTTTTTTCTTGACTACTACCTGTTTGCACATCTGATGCATTTTATCCCCACAACAAAATTATCCAGCATTCTGAGAAGAGCCTTATTTGTGTGTATCTACTGAGTAATTGTGTTCTTTCAGTTTCTTTAACCTTTGGCTATAATTTAAACTGCCTATAGAAAAATGCATCTGTCATAGTCACAGATTTGCTCACCAATTAAGTACACCTAAATAACCAGCTCACAAACTCAATGGACATGAGTTTGAGGAAACTCTGGGAGTTGGTGATGGACAGGGAGGCCTGGCATGCTGCAGTCCATGGGGTCGCAAAGAGTCAGACACGATTGAGCAACTGAACTGAACTGAACTGAAACCAGCACCCAGATCAAGAAATGGAATTATCCTAGCATTCTAGAATTCCTCTTGATCCCCTTTCAGGTATTACAGAACAAATGATAACCATTAACCTAAACTGTTACTCAATAGTTAAAATTTGCCTCTTTTCTTATGCTATTCAAAACAGAATTATACAATGTCTGATGACCAATTTACTTAGCACTTTTTCATAGGTTTACTGTTATTGGTCATTTGGATTTTTTTCTTTTGTCTGCTGAAACCTTCACCCACCAAATTTCTGTCTTTTTACTATTAGTTTTTAGAAGGTCTTTATTTATTTTGGATAAAAGTACTTTATTTGGATACATGTACTGTGAAATCATCTTCCTTCTGTAGGGTGCTTTGTAACCCTATGTTCAGTGTCTTATGAAGGCTGATATTACTATTTTTAATGCAGTTCAGTTCAATCACTCAGTCATGTCCAACTTTTTGCAACCCCATGGACTGCAGCACACCAGGCCTCCCTGACCATCACCAACTCCCAGAACCTGCTCAAATTCATACCCATTGAGTCAGTGATGCCATCCAACCAGCTCATTCTCTGTCATCCCCTTCTCCTCCTGACTTCAATCTTTCCCAGCATCAGGGTCTTTTCCAATGAGTCAGTTATTTGCATCAGGTGGCCAAAGTATTGGAGTTTCAGATTCAGCATCAGTCCATCCAATGAATATCCAGGACTGATTTCCTTTAGGATTGACTGGGTGGATCTCCTTGCAGTCCAAGGGACTCTCAAGAGTCTTCTCCAACACCACAGTTCAAAAGCATCAATTCTTCAGTGCTCAGCTCTCTTTATAGTCCAACTCTCACATTCATACATGACTACTGGAAAAACCACAGTTTTGACTAGATGGACCTTTGTTGGCAAATTAATGTCTCTGCTTTTTAATATGCTATGTTAGTCATAACTTTTCTTCCAAGGAGTAAGCGTCTTTTAATTTCATGTCTGCAGTCACCATCTGCAGCGATTTTGGAGCCCCAAAAAATAAAGTCTCTCACTATTTCCATTGTTATCCCCACCTATTTGCCATGAAGTGATGGGACCAGATGCCATGATCTTAGTTTTCTGAAAATTGACTTTTAAGCCAACTTTTCCCTCTCCTCTTTCACTTCCATCAAGAGGCTCTTTAGTTCTTCAGTTTCTGCCATAAGGGTGATGTCATCTGCATGTCTGAGGTTATTGATATTTCTCCCAGCATTCCTGATTCCAGCTTGTGCTTCATCCAGCCTGGCATTTCTCATGATGTACTCTGCATATAAGTTAAATAAGCAGGGTGACGCTGTACAGCCTTGACGTACTTCTTTCCCGATTTGGAACCAGTCGATTGTTCCATGTCCAGCTCTGTTGCTTCTTGTTCTGCATACAGATTTCTCAGGAGGCAGGTAATATGGCCTGGTATTCCCATTTCTTGAAAATTTTCCCACAGTTTGTTGTGATTCACACAGTCAAAGGCTTTGGCATACTCAGTAAAGCAGAAATAGACATTTTTCTGGAACTCTCTTGCTTTTTTGATGATCCAGCAGATGTTAGCAATTTGATCTCTGGTTCCTCTGCCTTTTCTAAATCCAGTTTGAACATCTGGAAAGTCAAATAATTTAATACAGTAGAAATTACTATTTCCATTTATCATTAGTACGTCTAAGAAATCCTATCTACTCCAAAGTCACAAAGACACTGCATGATATTTTCTTCTAAATTATGCATTCAGTCTATAATTGACTTGTGTAAGATGTGAGGCAAGAGTGTATCCAGCTGACTCTACTCATTTGTTTTTAAGTCAAATAATTTAATACAGTAGAAATTACTATTTCCATTTATCATTAGTACGTCTAAGAAATCCTATCTACTCCAAAGTCACAAAGACACTGCATGATATTTTCTTCTAAATTATGCATTCAGTCTATAATTGACTTGTGTAAGATGTGAGGCAAGAGTGTATCCAGCTGACTCTACTCATTTGTTTTTTCTTACACAATGTAAATGGATAGTTTTTACAGCTAAATGTTATATAACTCATTATTTCTAAGTACCAAATCTTAAATCTTTGGATTTTTTTTTTTTTTTACCATTTTAACAAGCAATATGATGTTGCTATAAAAGAAGACCCTTGCCATGCTGAAACCTACTACAGAGAGTTAATTACAACTGAACACAGATCACAAACTAAATCTGCATCCTCATGAAAGTTATCCTGGAGAAGGATACTCACACAGAAAACACTGGGCTTTGAAGAAAAGGAGCAAACAAAGACACAGAGGCTGGAAGGCAGAGTAGAGATTTATAAAAGAGACATAATTAGAGGAGGTTTTCAAAAGAAAGCATGAACACCACACCCTATTAAACATTCTGCTCTGTTTTCTCCTATGAAAATCTTTAGTAAATTTCTAATGATGTCCACTAAAGAATATTAACTTGAGAATACATCATTATTAATCAATGTGGCAGCTCTGTTTCTCTCTCTGGTTCTTGTACATATGCGAAATGATGTTGACCTTGTAATATATATCCCATCATGTTACTTGCCAAGGACATGTAGTCTGATACAATGTCTGAAAATGTAAAAAAATTTAGTGAATGTGAAATGACAAACAATATCAGAAGCAGATCTGCATGAGAGATTTTTAGCAGGCTCTCTTGTTAAACACATTATTTGGTCCTCAACTCATTAGAGGACCCAAAATATTCTTAGAGTAAATAATAAAACATATCAAGTTGTACTATTTCATGTGTATGAATGAAGTAACACTGATGGTTTAAAATTATTTGTAATGCGCAGGGTCTCAAAAAAAAAAAAAAAAATCTGTCTCTGAAAAAGCCCAGTTAACTTTTAAAGGAATCAACAAATATATCATTATTAGTGGTTTCTTTTAGATCTGAAGTACGTAGATCAATTACCACTGATGCTTAACTTTGGTGGGCTAAAGAAGTCAACATTTGTTGTGTATATAAATTTCATCAGGCTACTCATAGTATGCTCCATTTTAGATTTGACTTCAAAGTCAAGGGATGCTTTGTATACTACGGAGCTCACTGCAAAACTCAAAGCAGAGAATTTGCTGAAGACACATATATTCCCAGTTTTTAGGAAATAATAGCACACAATCCCTCTTTATACAGAGAAGTTCTTCTTTAGCTAACATGTATCTGGTAAGCACAAAAGGGTGTGTTTGTTTTGTTTATGTAGAAGTGATTTGCTGACTAAAGTTTTTCATACACAAAGTTATGATGGTTTCCTCATTGAGGTAGTTTCCTGATTATGGCAGTGTACTATTGATGCATATATTGAACATAGACAACAGTTCCTTTAGAAACCCATTACTACTATATAGCTTTGAAAGGGGTTATCTCAACCAGCGATCTCTCTTTTCTTAACCCTGCCCAGGATTGTGTGAGATATTTAATCTATATAATAAATTCCTTTCTGCTTAACATAGCTAGAGGGACTTTTTTCCTTCTCATAGTAATCTGACCAATAGTGTGTGTTGTAAGAATGAAACATAAACTGTTTAACTCAGTGACTGAGACATAATCAATGTTCAACAAATGTTTGTATCACGATTATTGAGAATTCAAATATGTATTCAGTATGAGAACTAAATTATTGCCTGCCATATCAGTAAACAAAGGATGTCACAGCCATCAACTACCACATAACAAATGCTGGATGGTAACTCAGGAAGGAAACAAGGAATTCCCATCTTTTAGCAGGCTTCATCCTGAAGCCATTCCTTTCGGTGCAGGCTTGAAGAAACTCCAAATGAGAAAACACAGGATACTGGCCCCAGATAGCTGGGGTGCATATCAAAAGAATGATTTCAGTGAGCCCAGACGCCTCCATTTTCCCATACAAGGAAAAGTGCTAAATTGCTTTACTTGAGCTATCTGGTTTTCTTTTGTTAACAATAATCTTTTGATGTTCCGATGTTCCGACTACCTGGTTCTTTTGCAAAAATATCCTATACATCCTGTCCTCCTTCCTCTTTGGAGCAGTCTCTCAGAGTTGAGATGCGTCTCCAAGGCCTGCAGACCTAAGAATGTCCGATGAATAAACCGTGTGTACGCTCAGTGTCTGACTCTTTGCGACCCCCGTGGACTGTAGTCCATCAGGCTCCTCTGTCCGCGGGATTTCCAAGGTAAGAATACTGGAGTGAAAAAAAAAAAAAAAAAAGAATACTGGAGTGAATTGCCATTTCCTCCTCCAGGGGCTCTGCCCAACCCAGGCATCGAACCTGCAATCCTGCGTTGGCAGGCAGATTGTTTTACCAGGGAGTCACCTGGGAAGCATGAATAAAACATAATGCTCACCTTTCAGGTTGTGCTTTCCACCACGCCCCCTACCCCAGGCAGCAGGTATAAAGCAATTGTAGAGGAAACCAGGGTCTCCCACGTTGCAGGCAGGCTCTTTATCTTCTGAGCCACCACAGAAGCCAATAGAGGAAGCAGCTGTGACCAAAGTAAATGGCAAGGAAATTCCTGAGAATTTGAGGAATTCCTGGCCAATTTTTGCAATTTCTCCTTATTATCTATTGCAGTTTATTGTAATCTGGGGATGTTAACCTCATCCTTGCGGAAGAGTCTGATTCTTTCTTCCTCAGTTACAGATCAGACACTCTACCAGGCTCCTCTGTGCGGTCTATCTTCCCTGCAGAGAACACAGTGGAAGCGCCTTCCTGGCCTGGCAGGGGCGGAGCAGCTGCTGCGAGCAGGAGGTGGGCAGCGCCTCCTGCGGCTGCTTGAATCGGGCTGCCCCGCCTATGTCTTCAGAGTTGGCTTCAGCCTCTCTCTTAATAGAGGAACTGGCATTGCTACTTGCACCTGTGGAAAGTGCTGCTTTCCCTAGAGAGAGCCAGTAGCCCTAGCCTACATCAGCAACTCCGGTCCACAGTCCGGTGGAGGACGGAAAACAGCAGCCCAGAGCTCGTCTTCACGCAATTGGAGGAGGAACTTGGAATCCCAGGTTATCTGGGTTCAGTGAAAATAATCTGTGAGCTCTGATGGACTATTCTTCAAGGACTGGCTATATATGCAGCTCCTAAAAAAAAAAAAAGAAGAAGAAGAAGAAGAAGCTCCTAAAAAGAAAAGAAAAGAATCTGTCTGAAGAAGAGAAATTGCTAAGAAGGAGATTTAGAGAAAATCCAGACCAAGGCAGGGGAGAGTTAAAGTGTTAGTGGCTCAGTTGTTTCTGATTCTTTGCGACCCTATGGACTGTAGCCTCTGTCCATGGAATTCTCCAGGCAAGAATACTGGAGTAGGTTTTCCATTCCCTTTGCCAGGGGATCATCCTGACCCAGGATTCGAACGCACGTGTTATGCCTTGCAGGCAGATTCTTGACTGGCTCAGCCTCCAGGGAAGCCAAAGCAGCTGAGATAACAGTGAAATTTCTTAGAAGAAGTCACCTGGAGATGGAGATGAAGAACAATGTTCAGTGAGAGATAAATTCTGAAATAGTTTTTGCCACTTCCACAGAAATCCTGGTGTTGTGATCACCCCCACATGCACTGAGGTTACCAGAAGAGCTCATCACAGAGTGGGATGAATATTGGTGTGAGGTGGCAATTGCTCATGAAATTAATCAGTCAATCTAAGAAATAATTAGAAAATTTTATTCAAGGCAAATTTGAGGAGTATAACCTGAGAAGAGCATATCAGAAAGTTCTGAGAATGGTTCTGCCAGTTAGAAATCAAGGCACAGTTGTGGAAAATTTTTTGAGAGAGTGGACTGAACATCAAATGATGTATTATTGACTGTTTATATAATTCAGCTCTAAGCAACATCCTGGTGGGTCATATGACCCCTTACAAGATCAAGAAGTAATGTCATCTCTTAAGGAGTTGCCTGTTGGTGCTAGGAGAATGTTCCCATTTATACCTGCTCATGGGGGAGGTTTGGTCAACACATAATGCAAATACACAGTGCATAGTGTGGGGTGAGGGGAGGCCAAAGGGCAGAGAAGAATTTTATGTTTATCTTTTTCTTGTCTTGCCATAAAATTTGAATTTTGTCTCACTTGGTAAATGACACTGTGAGAGTGCCTGTGTCTGTCCTGAACTTTGGGAGGCCAAGACCAAAAGATGTAAGTACTGGTTAGCCCAGCAAGCTGCCTAAAGAATGGTCTCCACCAGCTCCTAAAGTATCTGAATCTATTCTCCAAAAATAGCAAAACAGATTCAGAAGAGCAATGGAGCTAAGATGGGCCAGCACCATGATGTCACTCCCAGCTCTGACCAAATACAGAATTTTGGAGAGTACATGGAGATAGCAGACTAGACTTCAGGCACATGTTAAACTATCCACATCACCATCTTCTTCAACACTTGTCACATCTGGCCTTGTTGGGTCAATCCTACTACAGAAATACCAGGCTGTAGATTTGATAAGCTACATATTAGTAGACCAGAAGAGTCTAGAGCTTATTTAGCCTCTGCCTCCATTGGAATTCATTGGAGTAAANACAAAAAAACAAAAACAAACAAAAAACCAACCACCAATATTTTGTATATTTTTATGTTAAAATATACCATGAAAAATAAAAGATAGTAAATATTTTTTGATATCTGTTTTTAAACATGAGCAATTTTCTCTATAAGATATGTAAATTATTTAAAGAATTTACATTGCATTAAAAGCAGTTAAGTCACACTATGAAGACTTAACTTGAAAAGTTTTCCAGATATCCCTTCTGTTCCCAAATCAACTGGTCTCTGCATTCCATGAAAAAAAGTACAATACTTCTCTGATCAATGGAGAACATCAATCTGAATTAAGTAGTTTCATTAATAAAGCCTTTCAATTTATATTTATCTATACTAAGCATACAATTTATTAAACTAAGTACACTAAATCCTGGGCATGTCGCTAAACATTTGAGATGAAAAAAAAGTGAATTATTCATAGCTGATAATATTGATAACACAACCATCAAACTAAATCCTAAAAATAGAAAAATACTTCCCAAGTAATTTAGATGAACTTGAGGGAGAAACTCAAAATACCTTCTATTTCAATATTTTGAAAAGTTTAGGCTTTGATTTGATGGCAGTATGTAGACAAGACTGTAAGTGACATATTTAACAGCAAAAGACTATTTATAAAATAATTTAAAATTCCTCTGTGGTTGTTATATTAAATTGTTCATTTGTCAACGTATTGCTTTAATATGTAGGCATTATTGCATCAACAAAATGATCTCCACCACCACATTTATAAAGAGCATACAGATTATTACTGACAAATTACAGTATAATAAAGATAATCAACTCATGCATAATATAGTTTCATTTGTCTTTTCTGATCTCTACTTAAACTAATCTCTATGAAAAAAGTCTCCAATAAACTTTACATAGACTTCACTCAGTAAGTTCTTACATCATGAGCATATCTTAGACAATGCTTATATATTGTCCTACTCATTCCTAAGCGTTTTGTTTAAGATTCCCAGATATCTCCAGATTATAGACACCATGAAGGCAAAAATCATGCTAGGATTCACTTTCAAGTCACTTCCAGAAGAAGTAGAGGGGAATCAAGTAAAAGAAGTGTAGACACCTATCTATAGAAGGCAAAGATGTCAGAGAAATTAACGTTTGCATCATAAAGGAGTAAAGGATGAAGAGGTATTCGCCAAAAAAAATGTGACTGAGCATGTTCCACAGAAAAAGAACGTCAAGTGTAAGGGGCAAAGCGGTTGAGGGAGGGTTGTTCAATGGGAAATACAGGGTTCCTAGACTGAAAAATACAAGGAAAAATATAAAAAGGAAGGTTAAATTCATTGGACAGAGTATGAAGTGATGTTGTTTATATTTTACCCAGTAAAATAATGATATTCAGGGCTTCTCTGATGGTGCAGTAGATAAGAATCTGCCTGCCAATGTAGGGGACACGGGTTCCATTCCTCATCCGGGAAGATTCCGCAAGCAGTGGAGCACCTGAGCCCACACCCTAGAGACCACAAGTCACAACTATGAGCCCATGTGCAGCAGCTACTGAAGCCCACGTTCCTAGAGCCCATGATCCGCAACAAGAGGAGCCACCACAATGAGAAGCCTGTGCACCACAACTGGAGAGCAGCCCTGCTCGCTGCAACTAGCGGAAACCCGAGAAGCAAAGGAANACGTGCAGCAGCTACTGAAGCCCGCGTTCCTAGAGCCCATGATCTGCAACAAGAGGAGCCACCACAATGAGAAGCCTGTGCACCACAACTGGAGAGCAGCCCCTGCTCGCTGCAACTAGCGGAAACCCGAGAAGCAAAGGAAAATAAATAAAATTGTTTAAAAGCAATGGTGTTTAAATATTCTTTCACAGTGAAAGTATTTAAAATATAGTTTAGTACCTTAGATATAAAACAGACACATGGGAAACACCAGTAGTTGAAATGGTGACCTAAATATCCAATGATTTTGTTGTCTATCCTCCTATCACAGTAGCCTCCTTAACACAAGCAGCTCTATCCTCCAAGTTTAGGGAAATGATATTATGTTGAGATAGTGGCTTCATGTTCTTGCAAATGGCCTTCAGTAAGAGGAGGAGAGGAGACGTAACTCTATCAAAACAAGACCTAATTAGCCCCTCAGTCAATATCTTCATCAGGAAGCTTCCATAAGCCTCTTAACCTCTCCAACAGAGGGCAGTCAGAATGAAAACCACAATCACAGAAAACGAACCAATCTGATCACATGACCACAGCTTTGTCTGACTCAATGAAACCATGAGCCATGCCATGAAGGGCCACCCAAGACAGATGGGTCATGGTGGAGAGTTCTGACAAAATGCAGTCCACTGGAGAAAGGAATGGCAAATGACTTCAGTATTCTTGCCTTGAGCAATCCATGAACAGTAGAAAANCAGAAAACGAACCAATCTGATCACATGACCACAGCTTTGTCTGACTCAATGAAACCATGAGCCATGCCATGAAGGGCCACCCAAGACAGATGGGTCATGGTGGAGAGTTCTGACAAAATGCAGTCCACTGGAGAAAGGAATGGCAAATGACTTCAGTATTCTTGCCTTGAGCAATCCATGAACGGTAGAAAAGGCAAAAAGATAGGACATTGAAAAATGAACTCCCCAGGTCAACAGGTGCCCAATATGCTACTTTAAATCAGTGGAGAAATAACTCCAGAAATAATGAAGAGACAGAGCCAAAGCAAAAACACCTAGTTGTGCATGTGACTGCTGATAGAAGCAAAGTCTGAGCTGTAAAGAGCAATATTGCATAGGAATGGTAGGTCCATGAATCAAGGCAAATTGGAAGTGATCAAACAGGAGACGGCAAGAGGGAACATCAACATTTTAGGAATTAGCGAAGTAAAATGGACTGGAATGGGTGAATTTAACTCAGATAACCATTATATCTACTACTATGGTCAAGAATCCCTTGGAAGAAAGAGATTAGCCATCATAGTCAACAAAAGAGTCTGAAGTACAGTACTTGGATGAAATCTCAAAAATGACAGAATGATCTCTGTTCATTTCCAAGGCAAACCATTCAGTACCACAGTAATCCAAGTCTATGCCCTGACCAATAAGAAAATCAACAAGATTATCAAGAACTAATACCCAAAAAAGATGTTCTTTTCATTATAGGTGACTAGGAAGTCAAGAAATACCTGGAGTAACAGGCAAATTTGGCCTTGTGTTACAGAACAAAGCAGGGCAAAGGCTAATACAGTTTTACCAAGAGAATGCACTGGTCATAACAAACACCCTCTTCCAACAACACAAGATAAGGCTCTACACACGCACATCACCAGATGGTCAACACTGAGGTCAGATTGATTATATTCTTTTCAGCCAAATGTGGAGAAGTTCTATACAGTCAGCAAAAACAGGACCAGGAGTTGACTGTGGCTCAAATCATGAACTCCTTATTGCCAAATTCAGACTTAAATTGAAGAAAGTAGGAAAAACCACTGGATCATTCAAGTATGACCTAAATCAAATCCTTTATGATTATACAGTGGAAGTGACAAATAGATTCAAGGGATTAGATCTGATAGACAGAGTGCCTGAAGAACTATGGATGGAGGTTCTTTACATTATACCGGAGGCAGTGATCAAGACCAACCCCAAAGAAAATAAATAAAGAGCCTTTTGATGAAAATGAAAGAGGAGAGTGAAAAAGTTGGCTTAAAACTCAACAGTCAGAAAACTAAGATCATGGCATCTGGGCCATCACTTCATGGCAAATAGATGTGGAAACAGTGGAAACAGTGACAGAGTTATTTTGAGGGGCTCCAAGATCACTGCAGATGGTGACTGCAGACATGAAATTAAAAGACACCTGTTCCTTGGAGGAAAAGTTATGACCAACCTAGACAGCATATTAAAAAGCAGAGACATTACTTTGCCAACAAAGGTCCATCTAGTCAAAGCTTTGGTTTTACCTGTGGTCATGTATGGATGTGAGAGTTGGACTGTAAAGAAAGTTGAGCACTGAAGAATCGATGCTTTTGAATCGAGGTGTTGGAGAAGACTCTTGAGAGTCCCTTGGACTGCAAGGAAATCCAACCAGTCCATTCTGAAGGAAATCAGTCCTGAATATTTATTGGATGGGCTGATGCTGAAGCTGAAACCTCCAATACTCTGGCCATCTGATGCAAAGACCTGACTCATTTGAAAAGACCTTGATGCTAGGAATGATTGAAGGTGGGAGAAGAAGGGGACAACAGAGGATGTGATGGTTGTATGACATCACCGACTCAAAGGACATGAGTTTTAATAAGCTCAGGGAGTTGGTGATGGACAGGGAAGCCTGGCGTGCTGTGGTCCATGGGGTCGAAAAGAGTCAAACGTGACTGAGCGACTGAATTGAACTGAACTGAACTGAAGAGGAGGCCTTGGCTTGTATGAGTTAGAAGTGAAGCCTGAAAGGTTCTTAAACAGTGAGCCTGAGGAGTCAGAAGCCAAGGGTCCTCAGACATTAAATTATGAGTGGTGTTGGTTTCAAAAAATACCTTAATCACTTCTGTAGCGGAAGTAAGTCAGTAGCACCCAGGGCAAGTTTTGCAGGATCCAAGGAGAGACATTAGTTTTCAGATATATTGAACTCGAGGGTTTGAGGTAAAGGCATACCTGGTGCTTGAGTTGGGGTGTATTGAAACAAAGTGAGTGTATTGACTCACATGTAAATGAATCTAGATACGGAAGGATATAGTTTTAAGTTAGGAAAGTTTGAACATATATATATATATTATATACACTGAGGATAAAAAACACTGGAGAGGAAATTAAAAAGAGGATTGATGGAGAATAACTTCAAAGAAAGCAGACAGGAAGGAAGAAATGACCTTAAACACGCTGCTGTTTGCATCAGCCTTGGAATTAGATAGTTTGTTTTTTTATCTGAATCTTTGAACCCATGTATAGCTCTTTTAGTTACCTGAGCCAAAGTGGTCCTTTCCTGTTAAGGCAACACGGGTTGGCACCCTGTCGCTTGTAATCCCAGCAGTCCTGATTAAGACAAATGGTGAAATAAACTTTCCTTTTAAGATGTAAGGATGGGGACTGATAATGTTGAGATTATGAGACTCTTAGAAGAAGTAGGAAGGTTTTTTATGATGCATAAACTATTTCTTTGAACTCGGAAGATCATCCACTGAAAGGTGTGAGTGAGGTGGGCTTGGATTTCAGGTTTGAGAAAAGTAGTTTTGAAAAGGAAAGGAACTGAAAATAGACTACAATGAGATTGCAGAGCAATATTTACACTATGTGTTAAATGATTTGATAAAATTTAACAACTATGTAAGACAAACCAAATTTAGTGAAAAATATTTCTCAGAACAAATTTCTTAAATCTAGTTTTATGTTTGTTTTCATATTTCTTATTTTTTTAATTGGGAATGTATTTTTTTTTAGAGCATCCATTTTACTTTATTTTACTTTACAGTACTCTATTGGTTTTGGCATACATTGACATGAATTAGCCACGGGTGTACACGAACTCCCAAACATGAAACCCCCTTCCACCTCCCACCCCACATCATCCCTCCGGATCATCCCCATACATCAGCACCAAGCATCTTGCATCCTGCATTGAACATAGACAGGCGATTCATTTCTTACATGATAGTATACATATTTCAATGCTAGTCTCCCAAATCATCCCACCCTCTCCCTTTCCCTTTCCCTCAGAGTCCAAAAGTCCGCTCTGCACATCTGTGTCTCTTTTGCTGTCTTGCATACAGGGTCCTCATTACCATCTTTCTAAATTCCATATATATGTGTTAGTATACTGTACTGGTGTTTTTCTTTCTGGCTTACTTCACTCTGTATAATCGGTTCCAGTTTCATCCATCTTATTAGAACTGATTCAAACATTCTTACTCTGCATGAACTACTCAAACTTGAAAAAAAATAGTTACATGATGTGCTATCACTGATAATTGTTCACATCAAATATTAATCAGGTAAATCATGTTAGAAAAGCTTCTTATTAGAAAGGGGAAAAATGATTCCTTCAAATGTTTACATTAATTCCCCCCTCTCCCTCAAGGTGTGTTTTCAATCCGTTTTTTAATTAAGAATAAATAATGAATACAATTTATCAGTGTCTTAAAGAGATCCTTATTGGCCTTGATTACATGCAAATCGATTACTAATAATCTGTTTTTAAACAAAGAGCATTGTTTTTTCACATGGTTTCTGAAGGATGATAGATACACTTTTAGATCATTTGGTGAAGCATCCATGGATTATATATCTGTGTAAAGATACATAAATATAACACAGGAGTCTCTATATTTATGTCTGTGTATGTATTTACACACACATACACCTAAAATATTTGGAGAAGGAAGTGACAACCCACTTCAGTGTTCTTGCCTGGAGAATCCCAGGAACGGGGGAGCCTGGTGGGCTGCCGTCTATGGGGTCACACAGAATAAGGCACAAATGAAGCGACTTAACAGCAGTAGCAGCAGCAGCAGCAGCCAACACCTAAAATATAGTATATGGGTGTATATATTCTACATATAACTTTGTAAAAACATGTTTTTAAAAAATTTTCTGATTTTAGAAATTATGAGAGTTCAAACGCATCAGTAAGTAAAAATAAAAATAAATTCCATGACTGTATTCTTTGTATTTCTATATAAAAGAAATTATACTACTAAGCAATTTTCTAAAAGTCATATCAATAAAAAGTTTTTTATCTACATATGCAGAAAGGGAAATAAAAATCATTTAATTTTATTTTCATTGGTACTATTCAAAAGATACGGTTTTTAAAACTTTGCTGTTCAACAGTCCCCAACTTGCAAATAATTCCTTTACTTAAGGTGAACTTTTAAAACATGGCACTTTTTGTATAGACATAATCATATAGATACATTCCCAGGTTCCCTGTGCACCATATAAAAACAATGTATTCTTCAAGTGATGATTGAAATTGTGTATGTTGGTAATATAAAATAAGTTTATGAAAGTTAATGTTGTTACAAACCAAACACTCAGCTAAAACTCTTCTATATGAATGCTTAGGGTGTGCGTGAGTGCTTAAGTCGCTTCAGTCATGTCCAATTTTTTGTGACCCTATGGACTGCAGCCCACTAGTCTGCACTGTCCACGGGATTCTCCAGGCAAGAATATTGGAGTAGGGTGCCATGCCCTCCTCAAGGTAATCTTCCTGACAAAGGGATTGAACCCGCGTCTACTACATTTCCTACATTGGCAGGTGGGTTCTTTACCACTAGTGCCACCTGGAAAGACCATTTAAGGTCTCTATCCAGAGATCGAACCCAGGTCTCCGGCACTGCAGGCAGATTCCTTATGGTCTGAACCAGCAGGGAAGCCTATTTAATGTCTAGTTAGATAAAATTCAAATATAACATTCATCTATTGACATAACTCCTATCAAATCTGTATTATTGAGGAGGAAATGGGTAGTCAGGTGAAGATAAGCACTATTTTTCTGAAAAAGTAAAATTTGTGAAAAACAGATTCTAAAATGTTTCACCATTGTCATAATTATAGTCATTTTGGATTCTCTTCTACTCTTAAATATTCTTAAACTGATAAACCATTTCTATTATCTTCGTGAAGACTTAACAATTCATCTCCTTTTCAGTATTCTTCTCCATTAAGTCTTCCAGTAGAAATTCAAACACCACTGACATTATTAAGTCCATGATAAGTGGTCTGATTCATTTTGACTTCTAGAAGAAAAATCATTGCTACAAGTATGATAATCAGAACCAACAGATATGTTTTTCAAATATTGTTAAAAAGTGCTATTTACAGAGGGACTTATTTAATCCTCCAACAGTTAGTGTTTGTCCATTACAATGAGTCATTTGGCCAAAATTAGAATCCACATACATGGATTTCAAAGCCCATGTCGCTATTTTAATTACTGCCAGATTACTACTAGTGTGTCAGACATGAAATTCTTTTAAGGTAGTGCCCAAAGTTTTGCCTTTTTAAAGTAAGAATTCAATAGGACAGTCTCTATATTCCTCATAATACAAAATTAAATCTTAGACCCCTGTCTGCAAGATAGGAAAAAGAGGTATATAGAATCTGTAACACAAAGTGCCTTGTAATGTTTCTTCTCACTTCTATAATATAAACATATATAGATATTACAGTAAAAAAGTAATATGGATGTTACACTTATTATACATTTGTTCAATAATATAAATTTCATAAGAATTAAAACATAGAATGTGCCAACAACCCAGTGCAAAAAGTTAAATCAACAGTTGCAAATTACAAAGAAAACAAAACAAAACAAATTGCTCAAGTGATTTTGCAAAAGCCACACAGATTTAAAGTATTATAAAATGGATTTTAGCCCAGATCATCTAATTTTATAACCTAAGTTTGACATGTGTATAAAATGCACTGTCTGTGGATAGTTCATTTCTGCAACTAGGTTGCTATATGACTTTACACTCTGCAGGGCTTGATTTTCCTTTTCCACAAAATATATGAAATGATAAATTAACATTTCCTGAAGTTTGTAGCTCAAAACTCTCCTTTTGATATGCTCATTTTGTAGGAAAAAAAAGATTTTTGTGGTCAATTGTAAGGAATATTAAGCTGAACATCCATTTGTTGAAAATGAACATTTTTATACTCCTTTTTCTCCCACCTTCAATCTAGGTAAGGGTTCATTGAATATTGATTTAGGAATTTTAAGCAAAGAGATCTCTAAATCCTATTTTACTCTGGTATACTCTATCGTATGCTAGTCTATAATATTTTATTTTCAATATTGTGACCATCCAATCCCAATCTCATTTAGAGTGCATGCTCACACACACTCACTATAGTGTGAGACATACTATTATAGTTTGAAAATGTGAGAAAAAGTAATACAACCTACAATTTATATCTTAAAGTCTTTTCTGATACTTGGAGCATAAGCTTTGCTTAAATCACAAGGCTTTGAGGTTTAAATGTGAGAGGAATTTATGTATCTAAAAATAGTTTCTCTTTAAAATTCAGTATATGATAAATCTATTTTGTACATTTCTAATGAAATATTATTTGCTTAATTGCTTCATTTTATTTTATCTTATTCCATACTATTTAAGGTAGCTAACAGCAGGGTTCCTTAAGGCAGAAGTTAGCTCCCAGCTCCAACATTCACTACCCTTATAATTAATAGTCAAGTACATAAGCTTCTCAGTTTCATCATCTGTAAATGGGTTAAAACAATCATCTTTTTTCATATAACTGTTGTAAGAGCAGGCACAATACTTGTCACATGGAACACTCAATAATCATTTAGCTTTCACTGCAACTTTAGAACTATCTAATTTTTGATTTTAAGGCAAGTCCTCTTTGCTTATCTTGGTTTGTGCTACCTTTTGGATTTGTATAAAAATTCATGGTAGAGATGCATTTTTATCATCTTTGTTAGGAAAAGTTTTCCTGTAATACCTGCCAGTGTAATGTAAAAGTTGCTATTTCCTATCACTAATAACTAGAAACATTTTAGTAGACTGTTCAGAATGTAGTTGGGGGGAGGGTGTTGTGTGTTTTTATTTCTACCCAAAACTTCCACTGAACAGAGAAATGCATGTGAATTTATTGAATGAGTATGTTCCCCCTTTCCAGAACATAGAAGATTCTTCCTAGAAAATTGAGATTGTTTTGTCTGACATCATTCCCAACTAAAATTCAATTCACGACTCTAATTTAGATATAAGAACTGATTTTAGTCTCCAAATTAATCGCAAAACTTTACCAAGGTCACATCATTTTAGCAGTAGAACTAGAATAAAGCCCAGCTTTAAATAATTTCAGAGACAGCATACTGTCCTTTACACGTTGTCTGTATATTATATTTCCTACAGTATCGAAGTTAATGGATAGTGGTACTAACCTAATGTCTACATTGAGTTATATGTTTAAAGCCTTTAATTGTTTTCAAATTCATGCTGATTATTTCAGAAAAGAGGCATTTTAGATTATTTTAATTGCAGTGTCAGAGCTAATTAACAATTACGTTTTTCTCAACAACTACTTTGCAAATTAGTAAGTGGTTTGCTTTGCAAAGTGCCAAACACAGTAAAATTTCCTGGACTAGGTTGAATACACAAGTATTACATGCATCACCTACTCAGTTTTGATGGAATCAGTATAATTTCAAAGTGTGTGAAAGCGGAAGTGTTAGTCGCTCATTTGTGTCTGACTCTTTGTGATCTTATGGACTGTAGCCCACCAGGCTCCTCTGTCCATAGAATTCTCCAGGCAAGAAGGCTGGAGTGGGTAGCCATTCCCTTCTCCAGGGAATCTTCCCGACCCAGGGGTCAAACCTGGCTCTCCTGCATTGAAGGAGGATTCTTTATCATCTGAACTATATATTTTGTGAAACAATGTTTTAACCCCTGTTGTTATGATTTCAATTGTACATAATATCTGTACGTTCTAGAAACACCAGAATTTTAGAGCATTTTTATCTTCAATTTTAAGACATATTTGTTTCTACTTTACAAACCGAGATGAAGTGGATATTCCATTCTTTTGTTTGCATTATAATTTCAGGAGAAGATATGCCCTTTAAGTAGGAAAAAAATCTTTATTCATAGTTGATACAAAATAAAATTCTAAAAGGTACTTTCACTTAACTTGTAACAGCCAGGATATTAAATGTTCACAAGACATACTCTTTCAGTATAAACTCAGGTTTTTTTAAGAACCTGTTTTTAATAAACGTAGTGTTGGTTTCAAGGTTTTAAAAAAATACAAAATTCACTGTTTCTTTTATCTTCCTGCTAGTGATAAGAAAGAATGTGGGTGCTTTGAATCCTCTGGATGCATCTGCCGCTAGCACAATAAACTCTCCTCCTGTGCAGAGGAGGCCCTTGTCTGTCACTGGGATCTCTTCGGAGGTGAAGATTGCCATGTGGGTTTTCTATCGACTTCCTAAAATGTAACCTTCTCATCTAGGCTGCCATCTCTAGCGTGACAGATTGGGTAGATGATTCCATCATTGGATCACACTGTGTTTTACCATTTGGGGCCAGGTGTCATCTTCGGAGAAAAGAGCTAAAGCTTTTGTCACAGAGTATTTCTCTTGTTTCACTTAACATCTACTCACCTTTTGGTACTGAAAGAATAAAAAATACAAACTGATAAGCCTATCCCCAGGCGGAGTTTTCATCCTACCCAAGACAGTCGCGGCAGTTATAAAGATCCTTCAATAATCTGTCAAAAACTGACATCACTGTGTAAAGAGCTGTTCATTTCTATATCTCATTTTGGACTGATGTACGTGCACTTTTATATCCTTCAGTTCGATATAACATTTGGCCTTTCATGTTCTCAGTTTCAGCTACAGGGAATTCAAAGCTATTTCAAAGCATAATTATGCCAATCTGCATATAAAAGGCTATATGTCCTACAGAGGGTTGGATGGAAATGCAAACTCTTTCAAAGAAGAAAATTAGAAGTAATTCCCACAACTAAAATTCACTAACGTTAATACATTTTTTATCTGATAAGAAATTTTTTTTAAGCCTCTAGAAGATGAATGCAGAAACTGATGGGGTCTTTTTTGTGAGGTAGGGAGGAAAAGGGGAATGGATACCTGAAAACTGAGAAGGAAAGCAATGAGGTGGTATGAATATATTATACAAATTTTTTATTGAAAATGGCCACATCACAACAGAAAAATCAATACTTATCACTGTGTAGCAGGCATTAGCATTCTCACTTACATATTGTATTAGTTAAATATTGCTGCATAAACATATACCCCCAAACACATTATTATCTCATAATCATGTGTGTGTGTGTGTGTGTGTGTGTGTGTGTGTGTGTGTGTGTACCATGTACTCAGTTGTGTCCAGGGTCTTTGCAAACCCATGGACTATAGCCCGCAATAGTTGGGATTTAAAAATCCTTGGTGTGGCTAAGTTGGATGCATCTAACTATGGTCTCTCTTGAGATCCACAGTCAAGCTCTTGGCAGGAGCCATGGTGTCCTTTGAAGATGAACTCACTCAAGGGAGAGGGTTTGCTGCCAGGCTCACTCACATGTTGGTTGTTAGGCCTCAATTTCTTGCCCTCTGGGTCTCACAGAGCTGCCTCTATGACATCTTCACAAGCAATCCAACAGAGAGTGAGAGAGGATACAGGAAGATCCGCAAGATGGAAACCATCACCTCTTATAACTAATGTCAGAAGGGACATTCTCTCACTCTACCACATTCTATTTCTTCTGTCTCCTGCACTGGCACATGACTTCTTGACCACTAGCGCCACCTGGGAAGCCCTCTTCGAAGTGGATTGCTCCTTCCCATCTACCTTCAGGGAAGGGATAATCGCACACTTGTGAACCTCTAAACACAAGTGTGTGATTTCCGGGTGGTAGAAATCTTTATGGGCCATCCTAGAGGATGCCTTCCCCACTGAGATATACTCATATTAAGTCACTTTTGGTATCTTTTTTTAATATCACCAAAGAATTTCCAAAATACAAGTCCTGAAAGTATGGTTTTACACTTAAAGTAATTGCGATTACACAAATCTTGCAAGTTTATTTTGTTTTGAATATTTGCTCTCCAATTATAATCCCTCTAGTTACAGAAAGTTTCACAACTTGAAAATGGTGAGTACAGTTCCTTAAATATTTAAAATAACTGTCCTTTTTTACTATGAAAAAGTTGAGATAAAAAATAAATCCCTCACAAACATAATTGTGTAAATTGTGGAGCTAACAAAATACTTAGCACTGAAGTTATGTAGCATATGGTTATCCTAGTCCCAAACAGTAAAATGTGTCTGTATGTGCCAGCTCTTAATTACCAGCTCATTAACACTCAGGTGTCAATTGCTGGTGGCAAAGGCAATACCCAAATGACCTAGTTTCTGTCATGCACAGTGTAATTAAATTGACCTCAAGTACTGAAGCTTGCAAGTTGCCTGATACTATTTGGACACTAATTTCAGATGCTATTCAAACTAGAATAATGTTCTGAGTAAACCAAAGTAATGAGAGAAAAGCTCTGCTCCTGCTGCTGCTGCTGCTGCTGCTGCTGCTAAGTCGCTTCAGTCGTGTCCGACTCTGTGCGACCCCAGAGACAGCAGCCCACCAGGTTCCCCCGTCCCTGGGATTCTCCAGGCAAGAACACTGGAGTGAGTTGCCATTTCCTTCTCCAATGCATGAAAGTGAAAAGTGAAAGTGAAGTCACTCAGTCGTGTCTGACTCTTCACAACTCCATGGACTGCAGCCCACCAGGCTCCTCCGTCCATGGGATTTTCCAGGCAAGAGTACTGACGTCTGGTGCCATCGCCTTTTCTGGAGAAAAGCTCTATCGGGCTTTAAATTGAATTTTTGTATGTAATTATAGCTTAAAGACAATTGTATAAGTAATCACTATTCTAATCTATATCAAATATAACAAATGCATATCACATTTGATATTATCATTCAGTTCAGTTCAGTTCAGTCGCTCAGTCGTGTCTGACTCCTTGCGACCCCATGAATCACAGCACGCCAGGCTTCCCTGTTCATCACCATCTCCCAGAGTTCATTCAGACTCACGTCCATCGAGTCCGTGATGCCATCCAGCCATCTCATACTCAGTCATCCCCTTCTCCTCCTGCTCCCAATCCCTCCCAGCATAAGAGTCTTCTCCAA
>SJYX01003939.1:15889-172686 GCA_006410675.1 Oreotragus oreotragus | reverse complement strand
TTTGCCTGTTACTCCAGGTGTTTCTTGACTTCCTACTTTTGCATTCCAGTCCCCTATAATGAAAAGGACATCTTTCTTGGGTGTTAGTTCTAAAAGGTCTTGTAGGTCTTCATAGAACAATTCAACTTCAGCTTCTTTAGCATTACTGGTTGGAGCATAGACTAGGATTACCATGATATTGAATGGGTTGCCTTGGAGACGAACAGAGATCATTCTGTCGTTTTTGAGATTGCATCCAAGTACTGCATTTCAGACTCTTTTGTTGACCATGATGGCTACTCCATTTTTTCTGAGGAATTCCTACCCGCAGTAGTAGATATAATGGTTATCTGAGTTAAATTCACCCATACCAGTCCATTCTAGTTCGCTGATTCCTAGAATGTTGACATTCACTCTTGCCATCTCTTTTTTGACCACTTCCAATTTGCCTTGATTCATGGACCTGGCATTCCAGGTTCCTATGCAATACTGCTCTTTACAGCATCGGACCTTGCTTCTATCACCAGACACATCCACAGCTGGGTATTGCTTTTGCTTTTGCTCCATCCCTCCATTCTTTCTGGAGTTATTTCTCCACTGATCTCCAGTAGCATATTGGGCACCTACTGACCTGGGAAGTTCCTCTTTCAGTACCCTATCATTTTGACTCTCCATACTGTTCACGGGGTTCTCAGCGCAAGAATGCTGAAGTTGTTTGCCATTCCCTTCTCCAGTGCACCATATTCTGTCAGACCTCTCCACCATGACCTGCCCATCTTGGGTGGCCTCATGGGCATGGCTTAGTTTCACTGAGTTAGACAAGGCTGTGGTCCTAGTGTGACTAGATTGACTAGTTTGCTGTGAGTATAGTTCCAGTGTGTCTGCCCTCTGATGCCCTCTTGCAACACCTACTGTCTTACTTGGGTTTCTCTTACCTTGGATGTGGGGTATCTCTTCACGGCTGCTCCAACAAAGCACAGCTACTGCTCCTTACCTTGGATGAGGGGTATCTCCTCACCACTGCCCCTCTTGTCCTTGAACATGGAATAGCTCCTCTAGGCTCTCCTGGACCCATGCAACCACCGCTCCTTGGACATGGGATATCTCCTCTCGGCCACCGCCCCTGGCCTGGGACATGGGGTAGCCCCTCCCGGCTGCCGCCCCTGGCCTCGGACTGTGATAGGTCCTCTCGGCTGTTCCTGTGCCATCACATCCTGGCACTCTCAGCCGCTGCCCCTGATCTTGGACGTGGGGTAACTCCTCTTGGCCACTGCCCCTCGGGCATGGGGTCCTCCCGGATTCCGCCCCTGACCTGGGACGTGGGGTAGCTTATGTTTAGGACATACAAGTTCTCACAAAGGAGCTCTCAAAAAGCAGATGTGCCATTGCCCTCTCCAGAGTGGTAGGCCCTAGAACTTCTGTTAAATTCCTGAAAATTATTTGGCAAACTGAGGGCTACCACATCCCAACTGGAAAAAAAAATAAATAAATGATTCTTCTCAGCACCTACAATGTTTATACAATCCAACATCTTTCAGGTCTTCAGGAATTTGGGAGGCCACATACTACTTTTCTACAATTTTACATAAGCCTGTTTATGCAGTTGCTTACAAATCAGCCCAACTTTATTGGAGAACCTTAAAAAGGCCTAGAATCTGTCCAACTTGAAACCTGCAGGTACTCCCTTTAGTGTTTAGTGTCCTCAGAGATTCCTTCACTGTAGAGACTTTAGCAACCTCTGCTCATGGCTCCTGGAGTCTCTGGACCATGTATAGAGGCCACAAGTTGCTTATTATCTTCTAATACAGGAAACTGCCCCCTTGGCCTTGTGCTATTTGCCTCTGGAGTGATGACTATTGGCTACATGGTAAGCTATTCAGAAAACAGTCTCTCACAGACCCTGAACATCTATGCCCCCACTCCAAGCTGGCCCTTGTTCCTCACATTATGGAAGCAGCCAGCACTGTACCAGCTCTGCACAGTGACCCTGGCTCCTTTCTGCAGCCTGGAGCCAAACTCGGACCCTCTAACATATCATCCTGCAGAAAGAAGAGCTTCACTTCTCTTCAATCCCTTGTCAGATGTCACAGTGCTAGAGGAGGTCAGTGTACTCCCAGCCCCCCTGGCAACCCAGAGAGTCTCTTGGGAGCAACTGAGTGAACATTAATGGGACTTTATACAGTGGAGAAGGCAATGGCACCCCACTCCAGTACTCTCGCCTGGAAAATCCCATGAACAGAGGAGCCTGGTAGGCTACAGTCCATGGTGTCGTGAAGAGTCAGACACGACTGAGCGACTTCACTTTCACTTTTCACTTTCATGTATTGGAGAAGGAAATGGCAACCCACTCCAGTGTTCTTGCCTGAAGAATCCCAGGGATGGGGGAGCCTGGTGGGCTCCCGTCTATGGGGTCGCACAGAGTAGGACACGACTGAAGTGACTTAGCGGCTTAGCATACAGTTTATGTACCATATTGTCACCATTATATGTGCTGGAGCACAGTGGAATGTTGCTGCTTCCCATTCCTAATCCAGTATGTTCTTAATAAGATAGGGACCTGAGGGTCAGCACAGTTGACTACACACCAGAAGTCACCTTAGGACCAGAGACCCAGGCCAGTAAATACCCATTTACTGTACATTTAAAAAATAAACTAATATGTGCCACAGGCTTCCCTGGTAGCTCAGATAGTAAATGATCTGCCTGCAATGCAGGAGACCAGGGTTTGATCCCTGGGTCGGGAAGTTCCCCTGGAGGAGTGCATGGCAACCCATTCCAGTATTCTTGCCTAGAGAATCCCCATGGACAGAGGAGCCTGGGGGATTACAGTCCATAGGATTGCACAGAGTCAGACATGACTGAAGCAACTTACCACACACACACATATGTGTTACATGAGAGTTGTTCCTTTTGGGACTTTGTAGGTGGTGCAGTGGATAGGAATCCACCTGCCAATGCAGGGAACACCCATTCGATCCCTGGTCTGTGAAGGTTCCACATAACCATGGAACAACTAAGTTTGTGTGCCACAACTTTTGAGCCCATCCTCCACTCTGCATGCAGCAACAAAGATCTAGCACAACCAAAAATATATAAATTAAAAAAAAAAAAAAGAGGTAAAGGACTCTGAAAATCTCTTGCCTCACAGAGACATAAACTTTAAATAAAGGTACAGGTGTCACTATCTGCACTAAGCCCCCAATTCAAGGCTTCACCAGAATACTCTTTACTACCTTCAGAATTCCAATAATCATAGATAGTGGTCAAGGCATTCTTTCCACTTCTCAGAATAGATGATGTTGAGTTTTTGAAGAAGTCATTCAATGCACTTCCATGTCCCCTCCAAACCCCAGGCAGCCAGTTTAACTGAGAGATAAAATGCCCCCCTACCCCGCCAAAGAGAGCACATGGACCCCTTACTATTGCCACAGGCATGGATCAGCCTGAAGCCATGTCCCCTGGGGACAAGCACTCTCCATACAATGCCACAGAGGTTCCTCAGTTTCCTTTATTGTTCATAAAAGGAAGACCTCTAAAATTCGTGTTTTTGAAAATCACCTCACTATGTGGTCTTCTTCCTCCTCAAGTGGCTACTTCACATCCTAAAGAGGCACTTCTACTCCCTGGAAATTTCAGCTAATCACCAATATAAAAATTGATGGCAAAGCATCAAGTAGTTAATTATGGTATAAGAACTAAAATTAAGGCCCGGTGTTATGTGCTGCTTTGACAGCTGGCATAACCAGGAGTGCCATTAATGGCAGAAACTCACCTTCCTCATTTTCCACTCAAACACAAGATCCCTTAGGCAAAGTGTTCTCCTTATCAGTAAGTTTCATTTCCTTGCCAGCCTCAGAGAATTCAAATAAGCCAATCACATCCTCTAGTAGGAACCAAGAAGAAACCATTCCTTTTAATATATATATATATAAAGTCAATTTCTCATAGCTTCTGGTGTTCCTTCTATCCCTGAGTGTAAAAACACCAACGTCCTGTGTTTTGTGTGGTGTCCTTCTCTCCCAAACTGTGAGAATATATTGTTGTAAATTTCATCTGTCTGTCCAGCTTCAGGTGTCATGTGTTCTTCATTCTATAACCCTAGGGTGGAAGTCTCTCCCTCATCAATAGGGTGGATTGTTGTTGTTCAGTTGCTAGGTCATGCCTATTTGTGACCCCATAGACTACATGGTCCACGCTCTAGTCCATGCAGTTAGTGAAGGATGATGTCCTTCACCATCTCCAGGAGCTTGCACAAACTCCTGTCCATACAGTTGGTGATGCCATCCAACCATCTCATCCTCTGTCGACTCCTTCCCCACCTGCCTCAGTCTTTCCCAGCATGAGATTTCCTTTCCAATGAGTCAGCTCTTCGAATCAGGTGGCCAAAAGATTGTGGCTTCAGCTTCAGCATCAGTCCTTCCAAGGAATATTCAGGGTTGATTTCCTTAATAGGGTGGATAGCTGATGATTAAACTACCCTTTTTCTACCTTATTTATATTTCAGTATTTGACTAAATTAGTTGAAGTAAGTTGAGCTCCCCTGGGTGAACTTATTAGGTGGGATGATGATGATTTTACAAAATCAGGTTATTCAGACCTATTCTTGGTGAAGCAGCAGTTTCTTGAATATGATTTCTCTGGGAGATGTTCTCATATTTGTGTGACTCTAGTTTTGCTTATTCACTGCCAACTAGCATGTTGTTAAGGCGAATAGAAATGCATATATTAAAGCAACATTCTAAATATAAATCCTAAAAGGACAGTCAGAACTGTCTTTAGTTTCTTAGTTCCAATTTCATGGTGTCTTATACATGAGAATCATACTTACAGATGAGCATGTGGCAAGGAGAGTACTGAAATTTTAAAATATAAAATGAAGTTCTAGATGCTGTAACTTATTTGTGTATTTTTAAGTATAGCTGCTCCTAGGATTTCAACTTAAAATAAGACACAGGGACTGGAAGCATATGTTAGCCCAGACTGAGGACTCTGAGTCAAGAGAAAGGGTCGAGGTGAAAAGAGTTAGGATAGTGGTTATGTTCTCCCATCAGTTGGTCTGTATTTGTCTCATCTTCATAGGTAGGATGTGTACGTGCATGCTCAGTCACTCAGTTGTGTCCAACTCTTTGCTACCCCACGAACTTTAGCCCACCAGTTTCCTCTGTCCATAGGATTTTCCAGGCAAGAATATTGGAGTGGTTTGCCATTCTCTTCTCCAGGGGATCTTACCAACCCAGGGATTGAACCAGCTTCTGCAGTTTCTGCATTGGTAGGCAGATTCTTTACTGCTGAGCCACCTGGGAAGCCCGACTTTTTTGAATGCATATGCAAAGGTAGGTTACAAAATAAGTTTTTTACACTTATTGTTTCTTTTATTTCTTTTTATTTATATTTCTTTCTCTTCATTGGGTAATGGCATGTGTGTGTGTCACAAAAAAAATTTAAAAAGGAAGAGCTAGAGGATTTGATTTAACGTGTATCCTTTTTAAATTGATCAAGTACATTTTTGGCAATACACTAGCCAAAGTTCCACGTGAAAAGAAAAGTAGAGTTTAAAAATATTCATAATTTACATATCACATATTTATAGAATGATTTCCAAATAAACATAATTACTGAAAAAATTAACTGAGGAAGTATCATTTTAAAAGTAATAATAATCATCAATTTTCACACAAAGAATAAAGTAGAATATAGTAGAGAGACTTTTATTTGACATAAGGGTAAAAGTCTAAAATTCTCTGGGAATTTTAATACATAAGACTGATCAGGTCCCATTTGGATAACAAGCTTAATAAAGCTTGAATGATAAAGTTATCAGACTCTTCTACAAATAAGCTTATCTTCCCCACAAACCTTTTTCTTTCTTTTCTATTGTCTTGTTAAAGGCAAAAAGATCCACTCAGGCAAACAAATAGGCTCCATGATAACTTCTCCTTCTCCCTCATCAATCAGCTGACCATCTAATATGAGAGGAGGTTCAATCTATCTGTCATTTGACATGTCTCTCAACTCTGTCCTTACACCTCCATTTTTACTAGGCCAGTCTGAAGTCAATTGTGCTCATTTGTTGCCTAGCTGGAGATATACAACCTTGGGTCTCTCTTTTTATTCCCCTACAGTTATGAGTTGTCTTACTAAATCTAAACTTGATAATACTTAGTTACTTGCAGCATTTATTTTCATCTTTTAACTGTTGTTGCATCTAACATTGGGATAGATTCTTCTGCAAAGAGTGTTAAAAGAAATGTTGCATCTTAAACTAAAACTCTGTGCTAAGGTTTAAACTTGAAATATACTTAATACGTATACCTTGTTCACTCCACATAACTGATTTGCAGTTGAAAACTTGCTTTCCACCTCAGCAGCAATATTTTGAACTGATAATCACAGTGCAACAACTTTGTCATATAGATTTATGAAATGAGTTGTGCCAGTATCACGTGATTCCACAAGATTTGTTAATGGTATAACCTGTTTTTCCCTTTTCTGATTTTTATCATTTCAAGGGCATTATCCTAAGACCATTGAGACACCTTGGAACTGAGTCTGAGTAATGCTTGCACACACTGACATGTGAATCCATACATCTTTGTCAAAGAAACAGTGGAAACCAAGGAAACATCTACTCAGGCATTTTAGTGAAAGTGTTTGGTATTACTATATTTTAAATAAAATGAATTTATTTATTCCCTCTTTTACTTCTTACTGGGTGGGCATACTCTATCACTTTATTTCATTCTTCATAATATTTTAACTAGATTACTCAACAATCATTTATTTTCATTGCTTTCTCCTTGTTTTAACTGACATAGGTATATGACAACATGGACTTTAGAAATCAAAACTGCTTCTTAGTCTCTTAAAACTTACCATAGAATGAAAGATTATTGTATTCTTTTTCTTTTTGTCTCTCTCATTTTTCACTTTCTCTCTCCAATTCAACCTTATTCAGTGTACTTTATTGTAACCATTGTGTTGTTTCATTGTGGTCCATGAGCCAAGTAATAAATAGCGATGGTTTTCACACAATGTGAAAAAAAAAAAAAAATTGACCATTGGTTGCTCAAGGATGAAAAAGCTCAACCCAGCTTGTTGATGATCAAATANTTTCACTTTCTCTCTCCAATTCAACCTTATTCAGTGTACTTTATTGTAACCATTGTGTTGTTTCATTGTGGTCCATGAGCCAAGTAATAAATAGCGATGGTTTTCACACAATGTCAAAAAAAAAAAAAATTTGACCATTGGTTGCTCAAGGATGAAAAAGCTCAACCCAGCTTGTTGATGATCAAATATTATTATCTTTCAACCAGGCATTTCCATATTCTAAACACTAATTAAGAGAAGGGCTCAAAATTCTGTCCTTCATGTATTCATCCACATGAGTTTCTTTGGTGTCAATTAATACCTCTACCCATCACACACACACACATGCATATACACACACACATATACACACACACACATATCAATTTTGAGAGAAATAATTGCCAGAAAACTTTTAAAATGGCCATTCAATCCATTGTTAATTAGGAAACATAACTGAGAGTGACAGAAGTCTCACACTTTCAGAATAAAATTCAAAATTTCAGGTTTATGCAATTCACCCTGTCAACAGTTGTATTCTTCCCTTTATCATGATTAAGAGGAGTCATTCACGCTAATTAGGGGATGGGAGAGAATGGGAATTGTGCTCCAGACTACCTGATGGCAGTGTTAATTAAATGTACCTTACTCCTAAGTGGATTCCTTGAGGAGTTGCCCAATGATTATCAACCGCTCTCAGAAGTGCATAAGTTAAGTGGAAATAAGACAAAAGTATCTTAATCTACACAATATTCTCAATAGAAATTTTTACATGGACTAATAAATTTTCTTTAAACTATAAATGCTCCCTTAGAAACATTAGCTTAGTCAAAGATGAATAAGAATTGCCTTATTTTAGCTGATAAATTTGAATCCTATTTTTCACAAGAACATAAACCTTCCAATTGATTAAAGAGAAAGTGAGAAAAATGTTTAAACTTTTTGCAGACCCAAAGGACAGCTCTGGAGAACACAGTCTGCCTAGCTAAGAAAGGACAACTTCAAGAAGTCTACAATTAGAATGATTACAAAGAAATTCAGTTTCCACTAAGCAGATAGTGAATACTGCCCACATTCACTTTTATAACATAAGTCATATGCAAAAAATGTGATTCTGTCAGATATGCAGTTAATTCCAACTCATTTATTTGCATGGAAATATAAAGATATTCAGAAAGCGCGTTGGGGTCAGGTCAAAAAATCAAGTATATATGACCTAGTGCTGAGGCAGGAGATAAGGTGACTCCCCAGCCCTGCAGAGAAAAGTGATTGGAGATTCATTTCCTGTAGATCAAAACTGCTAGAGGAGAATAGCAGGGCAATTGAGGGAGGAAGTTGGTCCTGCTTAGACCATACATTTCTCATTCTTGAAGTCAAGAGACCTCCCTGACCACACATGCACAGAAAGCCTTCTTTGAAGCCAAAGGGGAAGGGGAAAGGCCAAAGGCCAAGGGATGATCTACCCACAGGCCTTTCCATCTTGGAAAAGTAAAACCCATCTTGGCTAAGAGATATGCACATCTCTTGGAATGATGAACAAGGCAAATCAAAATGATTGACCAAAGGAAACCTGGAAGAAATGCCCCATAGAAATAATTCAAACTGTCAGGAGGGTATGGCTCAGGGATTCTCCCTCTGAATCTCCCCCATGTCTATCCACATTTACTGTACTCTCTTCCTTTTAATAAATACTTTCTTCACTACTTTCTGTCTTTATGGAAATTCTGTTCTGCATAGTCCAAGAGCCAGGGCCCTTGTCACTGACCGCTGGTCTAGTGGCTAAGCATTGGTGCTTTTACCACTGCGACCCAACCTTAATCTCCAGTTGAGAACCTGGGCCCTTGTCTAAGCCACTGCAAGCTGGGGCCACCCAAGATCAGGGCAATCATACTTATACACTTTTCACTAGTATGAACAGACAGCAACTTGAATTTGTCAAAAAGAGGTTAGAGAGGTGACTCAAAGTCAATGGCTGTGATTTTTTATTTCCTGGGCACCATATCACCAAGAAATAAAGAGGCACCCATGGACTGAGCTGATGAATGGGTACCAAGCTTAGGTATATTTTCATCTTGAAGTTTTGAAATTAGCATTGCTTAAATACAACTCTGAAGCAGTCTGGAATTTTAAGAAAGGAATTATTTCCATTTTTAGACTGTATTCCATACTTCAGGTAACCAAGAATAAAGTAATAGAAAAAATATTAATAATAAAATCTGCCACTTATTGTGTGTTAGTGTACATCAATTCAGCGAGTTCTCTTCTACTGCTTGTACTTCTACCAGTGTACGTCCCCCTATTTTAAAAGGTAAAGATTCAGATGCGAAGTAACTTTTCAAAGAGATTTTGCCTGTCTTTTCACAGCTATTAAATAAGTTTAAATTTGAAATATAGATCATATGGTGCAGTGCTTTTCTAACATTTAGGGCAATGTTCACAGTAAGAAATACATTTCACATTGTGACCTAGTTCACACATGTATCTGAAAAAAATATTTCACAAAGAACTATTGGCTTTTATCATAAATGATGTTTTGACATTTTTCTATGCTACATTTTTCGTTTTTGTCCTTTATTATGTCCATCTTTGCATGAAATGTTCCTTTGGTATCTCTAATTTTTTTTGAAGAGATCTCTAGTATACCAAGAGATACCAAGGGAGCATTTCATGCAAAGATGGGCACAATGAAGGACAGAAATGGTATGGACCTAGCAGATGCAGAAGATATTAAGACAAGGTGGCAAGAATACACGGAAGAAGTATACAAAGAAAATCTTCATGACCTAGATAACCACGATGGTGTGACACTCCCCTAGAGCCAGGCATCCTGGAGTGCAAAGTCAAGTAGGCCTTAGGAAGCATCACAACCAATAAAGCTAGTGGAAGTGATGGAATGAGGACCTAGCAGATGCAGAAGATATTAAGACAAGGTGGCAAGAATACACGGAAGAAGTATACAAAGAAAATCTTCATGACCTAGATAACCACGATGGTGTGACACTCCCCTAGAGCCAGGCATCCTGGAGTGCAAAGTCAAGTAGGCCTTAGGAAGCATCACAACCAATAAAGCTAGTGGAAGTGATGGAATGTCAGTTGAGCTATTTCAAATCCTAAAAGATGATGCTATGAAAGTGCTGCACTCAATATGCCAGCAAATTTGGAAAACTCAGCAGTGGCCCTAGGACTGGAAAAGGTCAGTTTTCATTCCAATCCCAAAGAAAGGCAATGCCAAAGAATGTTCAAACTACCACACAATTGCACTCATCTCACATGCTAGCAACATAATGCTCAAAATTCTCCAAGTAAGGCTTCAATAGTATGTGAACTGAGAACTTCCAGATGTTGAAGTTGGATTTAGAAAAGGCAGAGAAACCAGAGATCAAATTGTCAACATCCATTGGCTCATAGAAAAAGCAAGAGATTCCAGAAAGACATCTTCTGCTTTACTGACTATACCAAAGCCTTCGACTGTATGGATCACAACAAACTGGAAAATTCTTCAAGAGATGGGAATACCAGATCACCTTACCATAAGGTGAGTGCAAAAGAAAAAGAGAGTGAGCCAAGCAGTCAGGCAAGAAAAGGGACATTTATTAGAGGGAAAAGAGAGGGTGGTTGGCTCTTAAGGAGAACTGGCATCCTCCCTTTCTGATGCAGTCCTTCTTATACCCCACCAATGAAAAATTCTCTGAAGAGATGTTCTCCACATAGCTGGAGATTTGGAATCTGGTGGTCTCACAGCTTTGAGAAGTTTTTGATAATCTGACTGAGTTAGAAGTAGCTCGTGGAATAGTTCGGTTGGTGAAGGCTTGTAAGCATTCCTGAAGAAATTTTGAAAAAAGACACATTAAACATGAGCGGAAAGTTAGAATTAGGGTAAATAGAAGGAGAGGGACTAAAAAAGGTAGGACCCAGGGCATCCAATTCCAATTGCTTAACCAGTTTTTCCCATGCATCACTGATGTGTTGGCGTATTCTCAAGGCCACTTGTCAGATTTCTTGCTGCTTCCTTTACAATGCCTGATTTATTGGCATAGAATCAGCAGGCTTCCTCCAAAAATAGGCATAAGCCTCCTTTTTCCGCTGTGAGGCCTCATCCTCTTCTGTTTTGGAGGACCATGGCTGCCAGGGAATCTAGCTAGTTTTGGATAGTGATAAGGCTGTTAGCTATTTCTTCTAGGCTGTCAGTGAGGTCTTTAGAAAGGCTTTGATAGTAATGTAAAGTGGTTGTGAGTCCTGCGGTCCCTGTCTCAATCCCAGCAGCTATTCCTAAACTGATTAACAGAGGATCGAATTGAATGGCCTGTCTGGGTCGTTTATGAGTTAGTGGGATAGGAAGGGTCTGATTGTTAGGAGCAATAGAAATATCTGGGGCCAGATATACCAGGGTGCATGTTCCTCTCCAGTTAGTGGGAAGACATAAATAAGTAGTGGTTCCACATAAGAAAAAGATTCCAGGAGTAAGAAGACAACAGCTGAGATTGATAGCAAATAGGAGTCTTTCTGGGAACTTGTTAGTAGTCTCTGAAACTGACAGTGAACTCACTAGTGTAGCTCCTACAGGAGGAGTATTTATACTGTATGCAAAAGTGAGTTTCCCTGAGAAAGTAAGACAATGTCCTGCAGTTCCTGAGACCTGATAGCCTGCAGGGAAGGAGAGATGTGAAGTGTGATTACAGAGGTGTGGCGGTATAGTTCCTAACTGGGGGTAAGCATTGTACGTAGAGTTTTGTCTGGAAAAACAGAAAGAAGCCTGTTGTAGACGCCTGTGAGAAGTGTTAAGGAGCAGTAACCAGGCTAGATCAGAGAGTGGGCTTGGGATAGTAATAGAGGCTTTGACTTTTGAGAGAAGATCTCTCCCAAGAATAAGAGTGGGACATTTTGGGAGTATGAGAAAAGAATGGGAAAATGGGATATCTTGAAGTGTGCAAGGTAGGGGCTCAGTTATTCATGGCATAGATAAACCATCAACCCCCAGACAGACACTTTAGAGACCTTAGTTTTTTTGGAGTAGGCAGGCATAGCAAAGTAAGTGACCTCTGTGTCAATGAGAAAGGAGATTGGCTTACCTGCCACTGTAAGAGTTACCCTGGGCTCCTTAGAGGTGATGAGAGTCGGGGCCTTGGGCCCTTGGCACCTTCAATCTTCAGTGGCAAGTCCAAGGAGGCTAGGCAGGGCTGGGTCAGAGGACTCCTGCTCAGGACTAGGAGGGGATGTCCGGATCCCTGGAGGGGGATTTGCACAGTCAACCTTCCAATGTCCGTTTATGCCACAGCTGGGACATGGACCTGGAGGGGGCATTGGCTTTAGGCATAAGCGGGCCCAGTGACCTTCTTTGCCACATTTGAAGCAGGGACCAGGTGCCTTCCTTTCTTTGTTGGTTGATGGCGGCTTGGAGCCATTTAGGGCAGTGGCTAAAAGGTGGTATTTGGCCTGATCTCGTTGGGCCTTCTCTAGCTTTGCCTGTTCCTCCTGGTTATTGAAAATCTTAAAGGCTAAATTTAAAAGGTCTCGTTGAGGGGTTTGAGGGCCTTCTTCTGCCTTTTTTAGTTTCTTTTGGATATCTGGGGATGACTGGGAGATAAAATGGGTGTTAAGGACAATGGTGCCCTCTGCTGAAATGGGATCTAATCTTGTATATTTTTGTAGCACTTCCATTAACCTGGCTAGAAATTGTGCCAGGTTTTCGTAAAGTCTTTGAGTTATTTCCCGAGCTTATCAAAGTTGATGTTTTATGGGCTTTATGCCCTTCCTTTTGAAGACCCACAATGAGGCAAGTAATCATATGTTCATCCAGGTCTCCTTGCCTGATAATCCCAGTTGGTATCATCTCAGGGGACAGCCTTTGCCCCTACAGGTTTAGTGTGTATCTCATCAGCATGCGCCTGAGAGGCTTGCCATACTCATTCCTTCTCTTCTGGGAGAAGAGTGAAGGAGAGTATGATGTAAATATCATGCCAGGTTAAGTCGTAAGACTGGGTAAGATACTTGAATTCTTTTAGATAATTATGTGGGTCTGAGGAGATGGAGCCAAGATGCTTTTCAATCTGAGATAGATCGATGAGGGAGAATGGGACAGGAACCCAAACAATGTCTTTTGCTCCAGCTACTTCCTGTAAAGGGAGAACTGGGGCAGGGGAAGGAGCAGGATCCGGTGGTGAAGTTTCCTGATTTAAAGTTGTTCAGTTGTATCGGGAAGAGATCTAGGGAAGTCAGGGTAAAGCCTTGGGACCCTCAGGGTAGGGGGTGGGGCTGAGGTCTCTGAGTTTATCTCAGGCACAAGCTGGGGAGGGGTGTTGGGAGCTGCAGCTGGTGGAGGAGGCCTGCTGAGAAGGAGGGAGGGAGGCAGAGACTTAAGGTGGAGGTTGTGGAATTGGAGGATTCCAGACAGGTGGAATCCGAAAGGTGGATCTGGAGCTGCTGCAGGGGGCTTGGGAGCGGTAGGGTGTGGGCTGTGGTCCGAAGGGTCGAAGGAAGAAAAAAAGTCTAAACAGGGATCGGGAGACATTTTATTAGGAAGATATGGCCCAGAGTGGGCTAAGAGTATTTGAGAAGTAGAACAGGATTCACAGAGAGAGCAGAGAGCGAAGAAAACCTGAACATAAGAGATTTCTAAGCACTTTCCCTTGCAGCAGTGGCTGAAGTTATCGAGGTTCCATAGAGTATTACAATCGAGAGTTCTGTTTTCTGGCCATTGGGACCTGTTATCAAGTCTCTTTTTAGGCCAGAGAGTGTTAGAATAGTAAACAACTCTTTTTGGTCTTATCTCCCCTTGAAAGCCCAAGGCTTTTAGATTTCCTCAAAGACGCGTTTTAGAGGATTAGATTTTGAGGGCTGGGATTGAGAATTTCCCTTTGCGGCCAAATAGGAAGGTTAGACAAGGGTGAGAGAAAGTGAGGAGAAAAGTCCTAGAAAAAAGGCTTCCCTGTTCTCAGCACTTTTTCAGAGATTAATACAGTTTGCTTTGAAATGGGCACCCCCCAATTCCAAAGTCAGATGGGGCACAAGGTAGAGGGCCCGAGGGCCATGGGGATCCTCCCGCCTAGCGCTAGGACTTGGGAAAGAGGTGAGAGAGAGAATCCGAGGGAATGGGATTTCATTCACCCTTGCCACCGAGGGATGAAATGTGGGCCGGTGTGTGGATGTCAGTCGCAAGGCAAGTGGAGAGTCACGTCCCAGAGCTCACTCAGTTTCTCAGCAAGGTCCAATCGAGGGGACCACTGGAGCCGGGCTTGTGAGAGGAGCCCACCCAGTTGCAGTGGATCTTCCCTCCCGAATTTCAGCACCAGAGTGTAAGTCAAGTGCAGAGAAAAAGAGAGCAAGCCAGTCAGGCAAGAAAAGGAAAATTTAATTATTAAAGGGAAAAGGGAGGGTGACTGGCTCTTAAGGAGAACAGGCGTCCTCCCCTTCTGATGGAGTCCTTCTTATATCGAATCAATGAAAAATTGTCTGAAGTGATGGTCATGTAGCCAGAGGTCTGGAATCTAGTGTTCTCACAGTTTTGAGAAGATAGGCGCCAGTGAGATAACAGCATGCCATTTGGACAATTTGGTCAGTCTCACAGATCTCTGTGATTTTAATCTTTGTTTGAGAGGTCAATGTAAGGAGCCATCTTATCAGTGAGACCCGATGTGGGCCCCATCACTTACCTGCTTCTTGAGAAATCGGTATCCAGATCAGGAAGCAACAGTTAGAACCAGATATGGAACAACGGACTGGTTCCAAATAGGGAAAGGAGTACGTCAAGGCTGTATATTGTCACCCTTCTTATTTAACTTGTATGCAAAGTACATCATGTGAAATGCCAGCCTGGATGAAGCACAAGCTGGAATCAAGATTACTGGGAGAAATATTAGTAACCTCAGATATGCAGATGACACCACCCTTATGGCAGAAAGTGAAGAACTAAAGAGTCTCTTGATGAAAGTGAAAGAGGAGAGTGAAAAAGCTAGCTTAAAATTCAACATTCAAAAACCTAAGACCATGGTATCCAGTCCCATCACTTTATGGCAAATAGATGGGGATAACAATGGAAACAGTGGAAGATTTTATTTTGGGGGGCTTAAAAATCATTGCAGATGGTGACTGCAGCTATGAAATTAAAAGATGCTTGCTTTTTGGAAGAAAAGCTATGACCAACATAGACAGCATATTAAAAAGCATAGACATTACTTTGCCAACAAAGGTCCATCTAGTCAAAGCTATGGTTTTTTCCAGTAGTCATGTGTGGATAAGAGTTGAACTATAAAGAGAGCTGAGTGCTGAAGAATTGATGCTTTTGAACTATAATGTTGGAAAAGACTCTTGAGAGTCCCTTGGACAGCAAGGAGATCAAACCAGTCAATCCTAAAGGAAGTCAGTCCTAAATATTCATTGGAACGACTGATGCTGAAGCTGAAGCTCCAATACTTTGGCCACCTGATGTGAAGAACTGACTCATTGGAAAAGACACTGATGCTGGGAAAGATTGAGGGGGAAAGGAGAAGGGGTCGACAGAGGATGAGATGGTTGTTTGGCATCACTGACTCAATGGACATGAGTTTGAATAAATTCCAGGTGTTGGTGATGGACAGGGAGGCCTGGTGTGCTGCAGTCCATGGGGTCACAAAGAGTTGGACACGACTGAGCGACTGAACTGAACTGACTTTTTTCATGTCCTAAATACTTATTTTTGATCTTGTGCTACTGCCTTAATATATTGAATTGCTCTTACAACTCAATGTTGGGTTTTGACCACAAATGTGATCACTGACTTATTCGATCATTTTATTATTTAATAGTATCTTCTTATATCTTTGGTTCCCAAAGCAAATTATTAATAGAATTTTCTTGTAGACAGATATTACCATGTTACATCCCCTCATTGTCAAACCTTAACATATGTTGAGAATCTAATAAAATTTAAATTTACCTCTGAAAATTCATAATCTGGATTAAATAGAAGAGTCCATGATATGATTCACAGGGCAGATAATAGTAAAGGATAGGAGATCCAGGTGCACAGGGGAACCAAATCTACTTGTAGTTGTAGCTGTTAACATTTAACTGAGAGCCATCATTCCTGCATATTTTATTTAGTTCTTTTCCATTATCAGGTTGGCTTTACTACATGTTCATATACCTAGTCTTTTCTTTTTGTTTCATAACATGAACCTCTGTCCAGATGTGTGTAGTTCGAACTCAAGAAAATAAGTTATGCAAACTACACATGGGATTAAGAAGCACACATTTTTTCTATTACCATTTAGCTATTAAAGAACATAACTTTCTGTATTAATCATTCAGATTCTTTTACATTATAGAAAATTTTATACCTTAATTCATGTTTTCAACTTGGGCAATGATACCCATATGATTTTTTTTTAATGTTTCCATTCACTTTAAATATGAAAGAGTTTGCTTCTAAAATTTCAGATAACATTTTTTTCTTTTATTGCTTGAAGGCACTCATATCCTACATATAACTTTGTTTTAATCCTTGCGGACTTTTGTAATACTACAACTTAAAAAATTAAGAAAATATAACATTAGGTGGAAAAATACATGTATAAAATATTCATTGTGGCTATCATGAGACTCATATGGAACTAAATGCCTACTTTCAAAACTATAAATATAGTGAAATCCTTTAAACCTAGCATATGTTGCTTCAAATGAGACTTGGTTTTGAACAGATGTCCCCTTAGACCTGTTATATTAAGACTAAAATTACTAAATCAGCATTAGTTGTTTTTAAACTTAGGGCCGCATTTTGCCATTGATTTTTATTCAAAGCTCCCACAGGCGTAAGTGGAAGACCCATGCATGGAAAAATGGCATAATATGTATCCTAGTTTTATTTATTTCATATGTATACAGCAGTATAAAATAATATATTACATTTACACTCATTTTACTTATGTATTATTATAGCATTCACAGTAACAAACACTATAGTTAAGATTTAAACTCATCTTTTGTTATAATACCCTGTTTTCACTCACAGATAACTGTCTCAAAAATGTGTTTTGAGCTGAAATTCCCTGCTTACATTCAGCTCAAGCATGTATGAATGTATTGGAAGTCTGAGTTCTGTCACTCAGAAATTTTTGAGTCTCATGTGAAAATTTAATTTTTTGCATTATTAATGCATTATTTTCATGCAACTCAAAAACATCTCGAGTGTAAAACTTCAAACTAAGCATGTGACAAGTTTTCAAGAAATAAAAGCCATTTTTCTAATTTTACAAATACTTAAAAATAGCAGTGGTTAGAAATACATGCATGCACACTAAAGGTATTAGAATTTTAGTCATATTATTGCCTGCAATACTCTGGCGGCACCCAGCAACCCAGACTTCCCTGGTAGCTCAGTGGTAAAGAACCCGCCTGAAAATGCAGGAGACTTAGGTTCAGTCCCTGGGTCAGGAAGATCCCCTGGAGAAGGAAACGGCAACCCACCTCGGTAGTCTTGTCCTGGAAATCCCACGGACAGAGGAGCCTAGCAGGCTACAGTCCCTGGGGTTGCAAAGAGCTGGACACAATTTAGTGACTAAACAACAAATAACAACCACCACCCATTCTCATAGAACACTATAATCTAAAACCTATGCCAAGTTTTAGAAGAAAATAAAAATACATAACAGCACTTTCACAGCTTACTGTCTTAGGGTTTTGTTGTTTTGTATGAGGGATAGTCCTTGAAAAGCTAACAATATATAAAGTAATTTTACTACTTCATGGCATAAAAAATATGGAATTTCGTAATTTTCTGTTTTTCCTTGTTAAAAAGGAACAGAAAAAGGATGTTAAGTGCAAAGCCTTTACCACTACAAAATCTGAGTTGAAAAAGATAACCTAAGAAATTGCAATATGAAAAATATAAGATTTTCAGAAAAATTATCAAGTATATCAATGTTTTCAGTATTTTTGAATTCCTTGGATATTAAACACACACAGAAATATAAAGGGGAGAAAAAAAAAAACCACATGCAATGACAAATAACAGTGCTATTACCACGAATTATTTTATCTTGCTGAACACTTGCAACATTCTGACTGAATAATGATATTAAAGATGAACTTTACTCCAGTAAATAACTTCTGGAAGTTAAATGGTACAATTAATGCACAGCTATTGAAGTTTATGTCAAAAACTGTAAGGATTTTCTTTCTTCCTCTTACTGGAGATGCAGGAGGGTTTCTAATTTACAAAAGATCTGACAGCAAATTATAACACTATTAAGAAATGAAACAGGAGAAAAAATAATTAAAATATTTAAATCTTCTACTGTAGCACTTAATTTGCAATGTTTGATAAAGGCATTGCATTTAATATCTTCATAAAATAAATATACATATTTCCTTAGTATTTACTGAGATAGATGATATGCTTGTAATGATATACACGTCTTATATCTGTAAAGTAATTCCGATGCAATATTTAAATATGTGATTTAAAATGATTTCACAAAATTATGTTCACAAGTTAAAAATTAGAGTTTTATATATGGATGAGATATTTCTAAAAATTGTCATTTGACATACCTTTGAAACATCAAGACACAGTTTCCACAGGAAAGTATTGACGTTTTACTACTCTAAAACTAACCATGTTAACAAGGAGTAAATGTCATGATTATTCTTTTCTGAAATAATTCATTGATGGAATATTGTCTAATAATTTGGATATTGTTTTGCATGGATATGTATAAAATTATGGAAGATTGGATATAAAGATGGCTAGATTAAATAGAAAACTTATTCTAAATTTTCTTTTCATACAAACCTAGTAAATGTTCATTTGGAAAACTTCATTATTGGTTGGTTGAATCTTTCCATCTTAAAATCCCCCTCACTGGTAGCTAACATTTTGGCCAGTTTAATAAAGTCAGATGCTTACTGTGTTGTAACTTCTGATTTATGCTGGTTGCAATGACTAGATTAATAACTAATCACTTATTATTTCATGTTTAAATCATTCTAGTTGTATCACAGATTAGGCAAAAAATTTGTTGTTTTTGAAGATCATAAAATTCATGAACTAAAACGCAAATTAGTATGTGTTTACTACCATATATTAAAAAAAGAGACAAACATATGATATGAGAAGTTGATTCAAGGGGGATTATATTCAATGATATGAAGACTAAATGATTAAATAAATTTTTGGCCAGATGAATTAGTATAACTCTTAGAGTATAACATATTTTCAATGAATGTAATAAGTCTGATGGATGTGGGCTTCCCCCATATTTGTAAAATTGTGACTGAAATGTCTTAATTAAAGCAGAGTGATTCAACAAGAAAATAATTTTCTTGTTTAAAAGCAATTACAGTGAACAGACTTTTTTCCCAGTTAAATTATTTTCAAACATATAGTTTCTTACTAAAAGAGTCTATCATCCAAAATATTAATGTAGTAATGCAAAAGTTTTGAGAAAATTTTACTGCTGCCTCTAGTGAATGTGTGTGCCTTTTGTGTCATATGTGATGGATTAGCTTCAAATATTTTTAAAAGGTCCCCAAAAGCCAGGAACATTACACAGATTATTTTGTTACATAAATTGATTGGAATTGTGACATACTAATATCTGTTTTGCTAAGACAAATAAATGATACCAAGATATCACTCAAATATACACAGCAATGACCTAGAATATATATGCATATTTATATGCATTTTATTGTTAAATCTAGGAAAATATTCCCATTCAAATGACATAAAATTAGGTGGAAGACATTTGTTATGTGTCAAGTTTAGTCTGTTCTTTAATAACAGACCCAAACTATCATTGAATATGCGATCAGTTAAAATTAAGGAAAATATTTCAAAATCAGTCTGCAATTGGGGTTGGGAAAGTATTTAGATGTAATGTTGAAGGAGTTTTTTAGAGAGGAACTGTGACAAAGCTGGTTTTTGCTTAGAAGATTATCTCACATCTGATTTTCCCTTTCTGATTTGTACTTTAACAAGCAGTAAACAGCAGTATAATAAAAGAAATATATGTAAAAGAGGAAAAAGCAGATTACTAAATTTAATAATCAACTTGTTGACATAAACATAAAAGGAAAACTTCACTTTTCAAAGCTGACTCATGAAGAATTTTCTCTTTAATAAAATAATGACTGCATTTAAACTATAATTCTCACACATAAGATAATGCTGAAACAGTAATGTACCATGTTTCTATCCCAAATTTATTTGTTTTAAATTTAGAGATCCTTTATATCTTACANGACTCATGAAGAATTTTATCTTTAATAAAATAATGACTACATTTAAACTATAATTCTCACACATAAGATAATGCTGAAACAGTAATGTACCATGTTTCTATCCCAAATTTATTTGTTTTAAATTTAGAGATCCTTTATATCTTACAGTTATTCTTTACCAGTTTAGATATTTATGTATCTCTATATACTCATATAGAGTTATAGATTTTATATGTGTAGCATGTGTTATTAGAAGTCATGAAGCTATGCAAAACTATGTAAAATAAAATTCTGTGTGAGCTGTATGATTGAGGACTTCATTTAAAATAGTAATTTTCAGCTCCATATTTTACACCACAAAATGTACAGACACCAGTGTTGGTTTTTTGTTTTTTTTTTTTGCTAACAACAAATGCAAGTAAATGTATAGATTCTTTATAAAAGCTTTAAATGATTCTAAATTCAAAGCCATAGAAGTAGAATTGAAATTAGATTGTTAGATATTTTGAGAGTACATGTTCAGTGCTCTTTTGATAACATCGACGGCTATATCTTTGGCATTGAAAATTCAGTACGAGTTCTTGACAAAATTTTGTAGCTTGGAGCTTCATTTTTTTTTTTTTCAAACAAGGAAAAACAGGGTTGAAAAAGATATGAAAACTGGGAGGAAACTATTAATGTTTTTCTTTTCCTTCATATGTTTATCTTTGGGACCCTGAATTACCTTTTATTATATGATGCAGATTGTATGAATCCATTTAAAAACCAACTGAGTTGTACCACATTTTAGGAAAATTATATAATATAATATATATATTTTATATTTATTTAGAAGCTTTGAAATAGTACAGTAAACACTTTGCAACACGGTGTATAAACTACAGAATGTCTTTGATATTTTGTGGGTCTTCAGAATACAACATTTTTTATAACCCACAGGTGAAAAGAACATAATCACAATTTCTCTTGTAAAGTTGGAATAGTTTGGGGGACACTTGATCACACAAAAATAATATAAAACAGTCAAGTTTAAAACAGTGATATTGCATTTATAATGCACAAATTTCCTTTATCTTTATGACTGGCTTCTCTTGGTGAATATAAACATCTAAAGGGCTCAGTGACATTTGGAGAGAGAAAGATATATAGTGCTGTAAACAGGCACACACTGATCGGAGAGGCAAAATCAGTTGCCTAAAGTTTCTACAGTTCTGCACATTTCAACTCATTTCTCAGGCCTGCTGAGAGCAATTAGGTCCTATAATTGGCCATGATACTCTGCCGGCAATCTAACACTCAGTTACACACAACTAACTGGATGGCCAAGATAAATGAAGTTGAAAAGTTGATGCTTTTGTTGGTCGACTTTGTGCAAATCATGCTGCTTCAGGTAAGTCCTGTAGAATTGACTAGCATATCCTTTTCCGTGCTGTGAAAAAGAAAAGAAAAATACTCTAAGAAAAACAGCCTGACTTTTGGTGGTTAGAATTGTACATTATTGTAAAAGAAACAAATACAGTAAGAAACAAGTTGTATCTCTGTAAAAGACCCCTGTGATGGCAAAATATTTCCGTGTCCCTTTGGCTTCTAATAGTCATAGTCATTCTGCTGTTTGACTTTCTGAAAATGACAGTTTTGACATTTATACGAATCAGTTTTGCAAGGGAAATGTGAGCTTTAAATACCAACCCCCATTATGTTATTAACTTTTTAAGGTTATATACAAAACAATTCTCACTTCACTATCTGTGCACAGTCAGAATAGAGGAAAAATTTGTAGTCCTTACATTTCCAGAATAAGTCTTCAGGATATCTATGAATAGCTAGATATATATTTAATTTAATAAACTCTATATTTCATACACTTAATCTACATATAATAAGAGAAAACTATACCAGGAAGTGTTTATGTAGTTAAAAATTAAAGGATGATTCACATTTTTAAGGTTTGTTTTATTTAATTTTTTAGAATTATATAAAGATCAAATCTTTTTATGGCCTATAATTTTTTAAGGTAAATGTAACCTCTCAAAGGAATCAGTTTTCTCCTAAAGTGGGAAGAGGTGGAGGGGAGAAAAAAATATTATTGAATGTGCTATTGAGTTTTGAAGTAGAATATCCAGATTCAATCATGTAGATTTATGATCTTAAGTTTTTATTTATTTATAAAAAATAAAGGCTATTTCTTCCCAGTTATTCATTATCTTTGTAATATTTGACCTCTAGCAAAATGAGAAGAAAAACTGTGTCTTTTAGCTCAGTATCTGGCACATAAGCTATATAATAAAAATGTGTTAAAAATCAAGATAGTTCAATTGTGATTTAAAAACATATGTATGTCTATCTCATTAGAAATTAAGAGCTATGCTAAATAACATAACTGAACTGCTTCAATCCAGTGAATAGTTATATTTTTACTGTTTCTTACAAGTGTAAGAACACGCTGCTGAGTTCAATTCCCCTTGTACAGTATTTCTACTCATTTCAAGTAGATTTTCAAACTATATGTTATTCTTAATTTATTTTTGCTGACTATCTTATTTATTTCTCCTCAAAAACTCAGTTCCTGACCAGATCACCAAGCATTTCTTCATTTGTTCACCTATTAGAAAAGACATCAAATAAAATTGTAAAAATCAGGTACCACCACTGACAGAGATGAAAGTGAAAACAAGCATACACTTATTCTGTGTAGTAACTGGTATTGAAAATAATCAAAATGTATTTTATAATATATAACACTATGAATTATAAAATGAGTTAGCTGTAACAGGTCACCATATGGTAGCCATTATAACTTACCTGGTCATAATGCTACACATAGTGCTCTAGAGCAAACGGAAACTGCTTTTTTCGAAAAATCAAATCCTACTTTTCCATATGCCCTTGTGTTCAAATTCTCTGCTTCATGATTAACTTGATAAATATGAATGAATGCTTTATTTTGTATATATCAAGCAAGATTTAAAATTCTCAGGAAATTAAAATATTTAGCCATCATATAAACTTGGGCTTATAAAATGAATTAGAACATATAATTGCTGTGATCAAATAACTTACTGTCTAAACTGAACAACTGTGTGGGTGAAAGAGAGCACTATTAATAACTACACAAGACATACTCTTGCACTTTTCCAACAACCCAGAATATACCATCATCTGACAAATAATATAACTTTTGTTTTCAAAATAAGTTGGAGATACTACATACAGGTTGAAGTTTTTTCTTAAACAGTATAAATCAGAAACTATTGATTTATAAGAACCATCATTCTACAAAGTTCAAAAACAAAAGAAAGTCAGAAGCAACCTATTTCAACCTATAAGCCAACACTTTATGTGAAAAAAATGAATTATACTGAAAATACGCATCTTAGTATAAATACAGAAATTAGTGAACCACAGGACTGAGCCACTTCACTTTCACTTTTCACTTTCCTGCATTGGAGAAGGAAATGGCAACCCACTCCAGTGTTCTTGCCTGGAGAAGCCCAGGGATGGCGGAAACCTATTTCAACCTATAAGCCAACACTTTATGTGAAAAAAATGAATTATACTGAAAATACGCATCTTAGTATAAATACAGAAATTAGTGAACCACAGGACTGAGCCACTTCACTTTCACTTTTCACTTTCCTGCATTGGAGAAGGAAATGGCAACCCACTCCAGTGTTCTTGCCTGGAGAAGCCCAGGGATGGCGGAGCCTGGTGGGCTGCCGTCTATGGGGTCGCACAGAGTAGGACGTGACTGAAGCGACTTAGCAGCAGCAGCAGCAGCAGCAACATAGGTTTAAATCAGTAAAATATTTCTAATTAGGTTAAAAGATCACTTATGAAAAAAGCTATTACCATAGATATTATATTTTATTTGATTTAGACAGAGTACCAAAAGAAATAGTGTTATGAAAATAGTTCACAGTTATAATTAATATCTGAAATATAAACAAAAACTTAAAAGGCTTATTTTATTGTTGCTTAGGGTTACATGTGTGATGCTTTTATTTAAAGTGCACCTATTCCAGCGGTGCTCTGAATTTGTTAAATTTACCTTTTCCCACCTATGTATTAATTCAAGAATGCAAATGTGAATAAGACAAGTGTAAAGGCTGAGAGTGACGGTCGGAAGAAATTAGAATGGAGAGGGAAGATTTCTTTTACTTCAAAAGTTAATTCCCTATATGTTGGGCTTCCCTGGTGGCTCAAAGGTTAAAGTGTCTGCCTGGAATGCGGGAGACTCCAAGGTTAAAGCTTCTTCCTGGAATGCGGGAGCCCCGGGTTCCATTCCTGAGTTGGGAACCTGGGTTCGATTCCCCAGGAGAAGGAAATGGCAAACCCACTCCAGTACTCTTTCCTCTAGAATCCCATGGAGGGAAGAGCCTGGTAGGCTACAGCCCACGGGGTCATAAAGAGTCGGACACAACTGAGGAACTTCACTTCACTTCAGACAAGCTAGAGAAAATAAAAAGTTTTATTTACTAAAGTAACAGTTATATACATCTTGTTTCAAAACTGTTAAGAAGTTTGAATACTGAATAATGGTTATTCTTTAGGTGGTGTACGGATTAAGGTTGAACAAGGAGCACAGAATAAAAAAGAAAAATCAATCTTTTTACATTTTAGGCTCTGTACCAAGGACAGTTGTTCCACAGGATTAACTATTACGTCAATGCATTTGTTACATTTCAAACTAGAGACTATGGGTCAAATACATTGAATCTCTATGCTTTCTGATGTATTCTATATATATTTTGGAATTATCAAAGCATAGTTGAAGAATTTCTGCTTTTTCTTTTCATTTCACAAATGCATTTTTCCTTATCTGTTCATTAGCATATGTGGGGATTTAATCACTTGATATGAATGAAATATTTTACTTTCAGTCAAATCAAAAGTAATAGGAAAAGGATGATTGCCATTCCTTTTTACCTCGATTCATTCACTGCATTTATTCTTCACAATGAGTCATATGTTAAATTTACCTTTTCCCACCTATGTATTAATTCAAGAATGCAAATGTGAATAAGACAAGTGTAAAGGCTGAGAGTGACGGTCGGAAGAAATTAGAATGGAGAGGGAAGATTTCTTTTACTTCAAAAGTTAATTCCCTATATGTTGGGCCTCCCTGGTGGCTCAAAGGTTAAAGTGTCTGCCTGGAATGCGGGAGACTCCAAGGTTAAAGCTTCTTCCTGGAATGCGGGAGCCCCGGGTTCCATTCCTGAGTTGGGAACCTGGGTTCGATTCCCCAGGAGAAGGAAATGGCAAACCCACTCCAGTACTCTTTCCTCTAGAATCCCATGGAGGGAAGAGCCTGGTAGGCTACAGCCCACGGGGTCATAAAGAGTCGGACACAACTGAGGAACTTCACTTCACTTCAGACAAGCTAGAGAAAATAAAAAGTTTTATTTACTAAAGTAACAGTTATATACATCTTGTTTCAAAACTGTTAAGAAGTTTGAATACTGAATAATGGTTATTCTTTAGGTGGTGTACGGATTAAGGTTGAACAAGGAGCACAGAATAAAAAAGAAAAATCAATCTTTTTACATTTTAGGCTCTGTACCAAGGACAGTTGTTCCACAGGATTAACTATTACGTCAATGCATTTGTTACATTTCAAACTAGAGACTATGGGTCAAATACATTGAATCTCTATGCTTTCTGATGTATTCTATATATATTTTGGAATTATCAAAGCATAGTTGAAGAATTTCTGCTTTTTCTTTTCATTTCACAAATGCATTTTTCCTTATCTGTTCATTAGCATATGTGGGGATTTAATCACTTGATATGAATGAAATATTTTACTTTCAGTCAAATCAAAAGTAATAGGAAAAGGATGATTGCCATTCCTTTTTACCTCGATTCATTCACTGCATTTATTCTTCACAATGAGTCATAAAAATGTTACATTTAAGACAGCTACTTTACAGCCTTAACTACATGTGAAAATTATTATTAATGTAGAAGAGATTCAAATACCTACCTTCTCATAATTTAGCATATATATATGTGTATATTTACCATGTATATCTGTATGTTTTTAGCATATATGTACAATTTTAATGAAAGTTCCATGATGCAAATTTTTTTCTTATATTAGAGAATCATGTTGTTGCCTTTAGTAATTTATAAAATAATTAAACTGTTGGACACTTAAAAATTCTAATGACTTAAGAAGAATGACTGTAAATATGTATGTTGCAAAAATAATTGAAAAAAATCACTAGTGGTATTCTATTCATTCAGCATACTATCGTTTAATAATAGTCTGGTGAAAAATAATTTTGTATGATATATTAAAATGACAATTTAATCATTTGGATAGTCACATTCCTCTGCTTGGATAGCAAGAAGCATAATACCCTTTTATACTTTATGACAGTGTAGATCACAGAAGCTAAAGCAATAAATAAAGCGTACGAAGTGATCTAATCTATTTCTGCCACTGAAAGAAAGAGCAGCCTTCAAATATCCCACATGATTGAGACTCTCCACTACAGTGAAAAACTTCTAGAAGCTGAGATCAGTAAGCGACTTGGGAGGTCATTCAAATGTTTCATGAGTCTCACGGTCAGGACACTTCTTTATGTATAAAGTCAACCTAGCACACAAGAGTTTAAGCCTGCTACCCCTTGTAGAAGTCTGAAACACCTGCTCTCTGTTCCCTGTGTGAAAGCCTATCATAAACTGAAAGAGCATTTAAAAGCAAGCCCCCATTAGAGATCTTTCCAGCTGAATAATCAGTTCTTTTAACTTTCCTCTGTCTTATTCTCAAACCATTTTTGAAGCTTCTCTTCAAAAATGTCTCTAAAGAATTTTTTTTTCTCTTTAACCCTGAAGTTCTGAAATGAGCATAATTGCATTAACTATTAAAAGTTGCTGTTTTGTTTTTTATCTTCCCACTTCCCCATATTTGCTTTTCTTTTTCAATATAGTTCCATGTTGTTCATATTATGTTTCCCCTTCTCAAAAATTACAAAAATATTTTAAATTAGATATGTATATAATTAAAACCATTAATACTATGCTTTATTATGAATTATAAAGATCAAAAGCCTCCTGTTAGTGTAATATAGATTGTCTTTCTAACTACAGTAGCTCAGAGCAATGTAATCTTGAGTTCTTATATTCATTTCATATTGTTCACACCACCTTCATGTTAAATTTATTTTTTTCTTTTCATCAAACAATATACCTCTTTATTCTACTTTGACAGAGTTAAGAGATTATAGAATATATCTAGAAAGAGTTCCTTTGGAGAAGGTGATTTCTACCTGTAAACCTGATTAATCTTTTATAAAGGAAACTGAAATAAATGACTCAAAAAAGCCTTCAGAACATGCATATTTCTTATTTTCTTATGAAACACTTCAAAAACCAAATGTTTTATTTTTAGTTTGATCTATATAGGCATGCAAGGCTTACAATATACTTTGTAGTTATTAAATATCTATTAAATTAAAAGATAAACCCAAGGGTATTTTAAAAGATAAGAAATCAGCAAGTATAGATTTGTGGATTACAAATGTACATCAATAAATGAGTAAAATGAATCATTTCTAAAATAAGAGATAAACATTGACACTTAAGTATAGCAACTCTGACACCCCTAAATAGTCACCATCTTACCTAAAAATCTAGCTACCAATACATTTATTTTTTAGTTATGATGTAGACCATATATCAATTTAAGATTAGAAAATAAAAATAAATTGGACATCATTTGTTTATTAAGAATGGTTTGTGCAAAGATGGAATTAATTTCATAAGCTGGAAGTTACCCTTGAGAGTTCATGCACTATCCAAAGTCCTGAATTTACTACCTGTGAAAATTTCAGAATTTAGTATTGCTTGGAACTTACTTTTAAAGCCTGTTTTGTTGTTAATTAAAAGATTTAATAGCCTTGAAAATTCGGGCTTCTATTTGTCTACAAGCACAGTCCAAAAGTATAAGAGAATACCATTACCTTCACATAACTTTGAGGAAGAGAGTCTCCAGAAACACCATGAATTTCTTTTCGATACAGGATCCACAGGCTTCTAGAAGTTTCTACATACTTGTCTGTATTTGTGTGTATGTGATGTATATGTGATGTGTATGTGTATGTATGCTTTAAAACTATATTCTTATTAAAGGTGATGCAGGTGCTATCGCTAAGTCGTATCCTACTCTTTGAGACCCCATGGACTGTAGCCTGCCAGATGGCTCTGTCCATGGTATTTCCCAGGCAAGAATATAGGAGCGGGTTGCCATTTCCTTCTCCAAGGGATCTTCCAGATCCAGGGAACACACCTGAGTCTTCTGTTTGACAGGTGGATTTTTTACCACTGAACCACCTGGGAAGCCTACTAAGGCAGTAAGATATTTCATCAAGAAATATCTATTCTATGGGTTACTGTAGCTTGGTCAACTATCATCAATACTTTTAACAGGGTAGGGGTAATTATAGTAACTCAATTTTGTTTTGTTTAAAAATCTTTGTCTCTAATTAATTATATTAAATAAGAGTGTTTTTAAATCTACAAGAAAAAATATTGATAGTAATTAACTCCTTTAATTAGACAATATACTTTATCATTATTTGAACTGATTTAAGCAAGATATTTAAAAACACATGGTAATCATCTAGGCACAAAAATTGTCAATATTTTAAATATCTTTTTTAAACACTAAAGAATTAAACTTTGATATTAAAATATATGCTTAAAATTTTATCATAATTATATACTTGCATAAAATTTTACAGATTCAGTGGATGTATTACAAACTTATCTAGAAATGTCAGAAATTTTGCCTTGTACGCTTAACGAATATTCCCTGAGGAGGAAAAACTAATAGGACATGTTCCTACCCAGAAATCTTTGGTCACCATCTCTTTGACAAAGTAACTCAATTTTGTTTTGTTTAAAAATCTTTGTCTCTAATTAATTATATTAAATAAGAGTGTTTTTAAATCTACAAGAAAAAATATTGATAGTAATTAACTCCTTTAATTAGACAATATACTTTATCATTATTTGAACTGATTTAAGCAAGATATTTAAAAACACATGGTAATCATCTAGGCACAAAAATTGTCAATATTTTAAATATCTTTTTTAAACACTAAAGAATTAAACTTTGATATTAAAATATATGCTTAAAATTTTATCATAATTATATACTTGCATAAAATTTTACAGATTCAGTGGATGTATTACAAACTTATCTAGAAATGTCAGAAATTTTGCCTTGTACGCTTAACGAATATTCCCTGAGGAGGAAAAACTAATAGGACATGTTCCTACCCAGAAATCTTTGGTCACCATCTCTTTGACAAACAAAACCCTGTTGCCTCAATGGTATCTCACAATCAAGTCTGAAGACAGAATTATTTTTTTAAATCTCTGAAGCTACATAGGCACATATTTAGGAAATGAAACTCTAATGTTTCCATGTTCATAATGTCATTGAAAAAATTTCTGGAAAACTTTACCACAATGTACTAAGATATAGAAACTATGCTTTGTTCCACGACTATTTGAAAACTATATTATTTACATGGCAATAAAGAAATACCTGTGAAATTTTTTGTGACGACAATCCACTCAATTATCTCTNCATTGAAAAAATTTCTGGAAAACTTTACCACAATGTACTAAGATATAGAAACTATGCTTTGTTCCACGACTATTTGAAAACTATATTATTTACATGGCAATAAAGAAATACCTGTGAAATTTTTTGTGACGACAATCCACTCAATTATCTCTTTAAAAATGACAAAGGATCTTTCATTTAACTTAGACAAATACCATTATCATGTGTATCTAAATTCTAGCAAGATATCCATATGCTTTGAAGAATAAGGGGTTCAGGGTTTTTTTTCTTTGAAAATTATGGAGTTGATAATATTTACTGACATTTCAAGTAGTTTCCTTCAAAACAACATTATAGGGAGATAAAATTAGTTACTTCCCTATGAGGCTGAAATAACATTAATTTTCCAAGCAAAAGCTTGGAAAATTCATGCATGGCATTAGTCACTCCTCTAATAGGGATGCTATACCTGTATGGGCTTATTTACAACAACCTACATCACTGTATCACAATAATAAACCAACCGTTAGTGACACGCACAACGTCATCTTTTATGTGGAAACCAAGAAGAAATTCCAGCAATGAAAGATAGGAAAACTTTAAGAATAAATGCATAAGATCTTAATTTTAGAAATATATAGCCATGTATCTAACTTATTAACCACTGATAGTCTACTTAAACAGGGATAAGACTTCTAAATAATTTAACATTTTAGATAGCTAAACTATGAAAATAAGTGGAAAATCTTTGGGCTGGTAAATAAAATATTATACTAACAGCATGACTTTTACAGGGTTATTATCAAAAAAATAGAGACAGCACACATGACTTAGAAACTGTGTGTAAAAGTATGGCTATTTATTTAATATACTTGAATTCCCCTAACATCATTCAGTTGCTTCTATGTCAAAACAAACAACAAATTAATAACAGGAATTACATGGTCATAAGAGGATTGAAGTGCTAACACTCTGAAAAGTGAAAGCTAACCACTAGTTTTCTGTATCTAGGGAAAAAAACAAAAACAAAACACTAAACAGGTTAGGAATCTAAGAATATAGACATCAGTATCAATAACTTATTGAGTGGGGTTGCCAAATAAATACAGATGGTCTAGTTATATATCCGTAACTATAAACTTTGTGTTTGATTAAGGTTTATCCTAATTACTATAAATATTTAACCACCCAATAAAAGTAAAAAATAAAAGGAAAAGTCATGTAGTACATTTACTATGTATGGAAAGTATCACAATGAACCTAGGAACAAGTTCAAATTTTAAATATTTAACTTTTGTTAAGGCCAGTAAGAGATTTTGGTTAAATGGTATTAATAATGTATATTTATATGTAGCATATCTATATCATTAATAAAATATGACTAGAGTATGAATGTACCTACATATCTGATACTAAAGTTCTCACAGAGCAAAATAAAAAATTTGCATCTTTGTTTAAAAAAAAGCATCTGAGATATTCTTTAGTTGCCCCAATGCCATAAAGAAAAAATTTGAAAATAACTTATGTAATAATGATGAAAAGCAAAAATACCAAAGATTTAAAAATTCACACAAAACCCCCAAAAACCTACAGGAAAGCCAGAAAAATTGTCTCTAGCCATAGTTGTCCTGAATTATCAACAATTTCTTGCTCATACTTGTTTCTCTGTAGTGGATTGTGTTATATGTTCATGTATAAGATTACCTTAATTTTACTTAATGTTTATATATATATGTTTGTGAAGTATATGTGACAGGCAATTACAAAGATATAGACTAGTGACATTAGCAGTTGGTGATACTGAACTATGAGGATTAAGAGGTTATTAATTCAATCAGAAGAGAATAAATACGTAAGGCCAGAATAAAAGAACATGAAAATCATAGAAGGTTGAAGGATGATGAAATCCAGGACAGTGTATGTTAGGAACGGAAATGGTTATGTTGCGGGGAGTTGTTTGTTTTCCCATCCAGAGATTACTGTAATTATATTAATTTATGTTAACTGGAGAGATATCTAAATAACTAAGGAGAAATAAATGTACTTGCTTTTTTGGTTTCAGGATGTTTCATCTATTGATTCATTGATGTAGTCTAATAAGCCTTTATGGGTATTTACTTCACTCCAGACAAAGGTCTGGGTTTTGAGGCCTTAAAATAGGTACACATGGATTCTTATCTAAGAGATCTACCCTTCCAATAGCTTAACTAGTTTTATAGGATATTTTGAAAATAGCAATTACATATAAAACCTATAAGAAGTTACAAGGAGAACATATATATATATCGTTGTTTGAGAAGACTTCCCATTTAAGTAAAAGGAGTTGAATCTTGATTGATGAGTAGATGTCCAAGCAGACACAGTGGGGAGTGGATTTGTAGATGAGAGAGCATTCCAGGAGAGAGGAATGCCAAAGTATAAGGGCCTGGGAAAAGTGGTGTATAAAGGAGCCAGCAGTCATTGAATGGCAGGAAAGAAAAAATTCAGGCAGAGTTTAAACAAAAAAGCCCTTAAAGCGAATAAAAATGTGAATTGCTGCAGCCAAAACAGAAAGCATCTCAACATTCTTAAAGTGGAGAATATTACAGTCAAATGTTTATGGATGTAAATATATTCTCTAATTATTTGACAATGGAAGTCAAACAGAAAAGTAGAGGGGTTTTCATTAATTTTGATGAATTAGGAAGAAACGCCTGGGTTCAGGGAATGCAAAGGAAAGCATATTTGTGTTTTCTCACAGAGAAAAAGCAAGGATCCAGAGTTTATACTTCACACATCTGGAAATAGTTTGCATTCCATCACCCTAAATCTTCCAAAAGTGACAAAATGTTTTGCAGCCAAAATGACTGCCTGGATGTTTCGTGGCTGATAACTCAATTCTAAGCATAATTGTGACAGAAAAAAAGCAGTTTTATGAGCTGCTAAAAGAAGTCATTCTATCCCAACAACCTCAAGCTTCGGGTTCTATCAGCAGGAATAAAAACCAGGAACCTCTAGAAAAGCATCGGACATTTTTTTTCTCACAAATTTTGACAAAGACAAACTAGGCTTATAAGGATCACAGACTGATATTAATCATATATAAGATTTATATTTGATTTACATAAAGATTTTGGTGAATATTTTTTTAAAATAAAATACTGCTTCAGGGTTTCTTTTTTCATAGAGAGACATTCACAAGTAAAGTAAATCACTCCCTAGAAGCATCTGGTCTGCAACTTACAGAAATCGTGATGACACAGGGACAATTTTAATCATGGCGTTTTATAACATATTTAAAGTGATTAAAGTTCTAATTGTTGCTGCTGTTGTTTACTGGCGAAGTTGTGTCCAACTCTTTGGGACCCTATGGACTGTAATCTGCCAAACTCCTCTGTCCATGGGATTTCCCAGGTAAAAATAGTGGAGTGGGTTACCATTTCCTTCTCCAGGGGATGTTCCGGACACAGGAATCAAACCCATGTCTCCTGCATTGGTAGGCAGATTCTTAACCACTGAGCCATCTTAAAGGACACATACATTAGATCAAATATTTCCTATGCAAAAGTAAATTGTTATATCTCAACCTACTAGTATTTTCAGTTATCATCTTTCCCAGTGTCTACTTTTCATGTCTAAATATCTTAATTAAAAAAAGAAAGCACATTTGTTTTTCACACCATCTCACAAATGTGAGATTTGCAGATGCAATCTTCTTCCAATCATCCAGTCTCAAGACTTGAAACCTACCCTTTAGCTTAGTCACTCAGTCATTTCGGACTCTTTGTGACCCCATGGGCTGTGTAGCCCACCAGGCTCTTTTGTCCATAGGGATTCTCCAGGCAAGAATACTGGAGCGGCTTGCCATGCCCTCCTCCAGGGGATCTTCCCAACTGAGGGATAGAAACCCAGGTCTCCCACACTGCAGGCAGATTCTTTACCTTCTTTACTGTCTGAGCCACTAGTGAAGCCCTGAGAATTATCCCTGATAACTATTAATACGTCCATTATCTTTTATTGTTACATTTAGAATTCTAATGCTATACTTTTTTTCCCCCCAAATTTCTCTAATCCTTTCATTTTCTTTCTCCACTGGGCTCATATTACCACAAAGTTAGAAACTGCAATAACTCTCTGTTAGTATAACACGAAAAATTAAACCTCATGCAACAAATCCATGCTGACTTCTTTCTAGTGTCCAATTTCTTAAGCCAGGGATTTAACAGTGAATTAGTTAGAGGTGTTTGTACTAGAATCAGATGCCAACATACACCATGGGCTGGCACCCCACCATCTCTTTTTTCTTAATTTTATAATCTATAAAATGGGGACAGTAAGAATACCTATTTTAGTTGGCTGTTGTAGGATTTAAATGCATTAACGTCTGAAAAGTTCTTAGAATGATGCCAGGGGCATATTAAGTTCTTAACAATTGTTAGCTACTATTACCATCGGTATTATCATTCAAATCATGTCTGAATTTATCCTAAACATGACTTTCAAACTTAACTTCCAATATTCATTCTGGATTTCATTTAAAGATTTAGAAACCTAGAATATTCAGTTCATAATTGTTTGCTCTCTAATCCCATACTTTTCTTCATGAAAGTCTGTACTTTTTGTTTATCAGGTAAAAATCACATAGTGCTCCAATATTGGCCCCAAAAGAGAATTCTATAAATTCTTCTTTGATTACACTCTAAGATAGCAGCCCCCAACATTTTTGGCATCAAGAATTGGTTTTGTGGAAGACAAATTTTTCCATGGACTAGGGTGGAGGAGGGTGTTTTACATTTATTGTGCACTTTATTTCTATTATTATTACATCTCCACCTCAAATCACCAGCCATTAAATCCTGGAGGTTGGGGACCCCTGCTCTTAGGGATGTTTCCCAAAGATAACCAAAGCCACTTTATTCTAACAAAGTAAAGTTAGAACATAGAATCATTGAGAACCATTGCATTTTTACAGACGATGCTTAATACAGTTGATAGTTTAATATCATTCACGAATATATTAGGTGAAAAAAAGGTAAATCTATTTTAAAATGTTATTTCTTTCATAGCTGGGAAACAGCACTATAAATGCAGGAAAATTTCACTATTTTATAAAAAATAAGAAATTTTTATTTTCATAGGAGCCAAACATAAAAAGAAATAAGCACATATGGTGCATGCAACTGGGCACCTAACTACAACTTAGTTGTTAGGCCCCTTGCTTTCTAGGAAAATAATGATATCTATGGGCCTCCCTGGTTGTTCAGATGATAAAGAATCTTCCTGCAATGCAGGAGACCCAGGTTCAAATCCTGAGTCAGGCAGATCCCCTAGAAAAGGGAATAGCTACCTACTCCAGTATCCTTGCCTGGAGAGAGGAGCCTGGTGGGCTACAGAACATGGGGTCTTAAAGAGTCAGACACCAACGAGCAACTAACACTTTCACTTTCATGCGAAACTGAAGTGGAAGGCTGCTGCTGCTGCTGCTGAGTCGCTTCAGTCACGTCAGACTCTGTGCGACCCCATAGACGGCCTCCCACCAGGCTCCGCCGCCGCTGGGATTCTCCAGGCAAGAACGCTGGAGTGGGTTGCCATTTCCTTCTCCAGTGCATGAAAGTGAAACGTGAAAGTGAAGTCGCTCAGTCGTGTCCGACTGTTCATGACCCCATGGACGGCAGCCCATCAGGCTCCTCCATCCATGGGATTTGCCAGAAGACAAAAAACAGAGAGAATCATAAAATCATGAGAATTATACTGGAGAGAGTCCAGTGAATAAGCCATAAACAAAAAGTAAAATTTGGGCAGCTTTTTCAGGCATTAGTCAAAAGGGCTTAGGACATCATTTTCTAGTTCTTTCTGACTTTGAAAGACAAAAGTATAAAAACATAAATATAAGGCTGACTGAGAGAATCAAGTTTACCAGATAACAGGATTTTAAAGAAGAAAAATGAGGCAGGAAAAACTTTGAGCTTCTGTGTGTAAAGACTGATTTATGGCAGACATAGATACCTAGTATATCTTATAGAAAGACCCACTTTTCCACACTAATAGACTCTTTACATTCACTTTGTGTGATAATTTTAGGGCATATGTGTCTCTCACCCAGAGCTATCAGAACTCTTTGGAATAACAATATCCTGCCCAAGGCCAGAATTTACTCTAAAGGGTTAGTACAATTGTCAAAATTCAGATAAATTCAAATTGGATATGGCCATCTGTTTGTATCCTTTTTAAATTTTTTTGACTTGAAAATATATGTTCTTTATTTTTCTGCAACATCAAATATATTCTGCTGCTTTCTGTATGAAATACAAATCTGTTGTTCCAAAAAAGAGTATTCTTTGTCAGATTATGTTTATTGTTTATTGTACATAATCAATATCTTCACTCACTGGAAATGCAGAAGTTAAGTAAAATAATGATAATATGAAGTGTTAAAAATTATAACCATGCTTTGTGACTAACATCATTATGAAACAGATAAACTTTAGTATTTGTGTGCATTATGCCTTTGGTTCTCTTCTACACATTTCATTGGTTTCACAGATGAAAAAGAAAAATAGTCACACTGTACTTTTAAAGCATATGCATTATTTGAAAGAATACATACTGCAGATGTAAAATAGTGATATATCATGAAAAGAACATTTGGAGTCTGATTTTTCTCTGGGAGTAAAAGAAAGCATAATTAGTTCTATTTCAACCCAGAATTTAAATTTTCTCCATACTCAGGCTGATGTCATTGTTCCAATTTTAACTGAATATATGGTTGCCTTGAACACTTAATGAGTGCTTCCTTTGGGCCAGGCACTCACTGCTTTAAATATGTTAAATAATTTAATCTCCACAATGAGCTTTTGAGGATCTATGTCACAGATGAGGAAAATGAGTTCCAGGAAGGTTAAAGAAATTACAGAGGTCACACAGCTAGTAACAGACTGGGTCAGGATGTGAACCTTGGCAGACTGGCTCTCTAACTGGAGCTATTAAGTACACCTCACTTCTTGACATGAGGATCAGAATAAAGATCCACTCTTGTAATTTTGTAGAAAGCTAAGGGTCCAAAGGAAATACATGCATACTTTTTAGTGGCTCAGAGGGTAAAGCCTCTGCCTACAATGCAGAAGACCCGGGTTCGAGCCCTGGGTCAGGAAGATCCCCTGGAGAAGGAAATGGCAACCCACTCCAGTACGCTTGCCTGGAAAATCCCATGGACGGAGAAGCCTGGTAGGCTACAGTCCATGGGGTCGCAAAGAGTTGGACACGACTGAGCGACTTCACTTGAGAACAAAATCAGAGAATGATGTCTTGTGAAATTAACCATTCCAAACTATCATATAGTCAAAATGAATAAAATTAGTGATGCTTAGAAAACTCTGTCCTGAAAATAATGACTAGTATTTTTAAAGTACTTACTAAGGACACCACAGGCTTTCCTGGAGGCTCAGGGGTAAATAATCCACCTGCCAATGCACAAGACACAGGTTCTATACCTGGGTCGGGAAGATCCCCTGGAGAAAGAAATAGTAACCCACTCCAGCATCCTTGCCTGGGAAATCCCATGGACAGAGGAGTTTGGTGGGTTAGAGTCCATGGAGTCACAAAAGAGTCAGCTACAACTTAGCAACTAAACAACAACCACAAAGACACCATAAAGAACGAAGAAAACTTTTCATTGGTATTGTAGTATGCCTCAGATTGGTTCATTCATTTTTCAAAATTATTTCAAAGAAGGATTGTATGAGGTATTATGAGGTATGGAGTGGAAAGATATCAATAATTAAAAATGCTTTTTGCATGTTTCTAACACGGCCCAGAGTAAATGTCACTGAGATGACCCAAACTCAGTTTTTTGATCTGTGCATGAAGCATAGTGCCCTTACAGAGTGAGGATGCCCAAGACAGTGATCACCAGTAATAAAGCTGATCGGATGCCCTTTACACATTTTTCAACCAGAGTTCTTATAATATTTTCCCCTGGATATCTTCCAGGAGTACTTCAGTTGATTCAGTTATTACATATTTTAAATTATGATATCGATCCTATTTTCACATCACTCTGATGAGTTCACAAGCCAAAATCATTTTCATATTTGGCCAGTCTTCAGAACATTCATATAATCTAGATCTAGGGCAAACAAAACTGAAGACCACCACGCCCATGATATAGTAGGTCTTCAATAATAAGTTTTCTTGAATGTGGGTCACGCAGTTTGGAAAGACCTGTTTAAAACAGCTGGTTAAAAACCTTTTTACAGTTTTAAATGGCCGTGGCATTAAAGAACAGTATTACAAACAAAAGGACCTATGGATGTCTACCCCTCAGAATTAGAAAGTAGTTGAAATATGAAAAACTTTAAAAGATTTTTTAAAAGATATAGATTTAAAATTAATTTCAAAGCAATAGAATATGCCCTTTGTGAACTGCATTAAATGTTCTTTGTTTAAAGTGAAGGCAATATTCCCTCATACTAGATACCTTAGCATACTTTTTATGAGCATTCAGAAATCACAATTTCTATGAAGAATTCCTATAAACATTCCTACAAAATTCCTCCAAACTCAAAATAATTTAAGTTCTCCAGGATGGTGTTTCTAGATTTCGGGCTCAGTTTTTAAGTACGAGATGAAAATGAAATTATTCAACGTCAAGTATTTTCCTAAAACCAATTCTAAAGTAAACGTGCATTTAAAAATGTATACTTTTCCCAGTAACATTTAAATAGTCAATATTTTGTTATAATGGAGAAATAATTATCTTCCCATTATTTCATAATATAATTTTAAAATGTATATTTCTCAAGTCTTCAGCTTAATTCAAGTTCAAAGGAGTTAAAATTCACTCCATTTTACCAAAAAAAAGTCATTGCTACATTGTCTAATACTAAACCCCCTTTACCTATATAAAACTGAGTGGATTTATATAATCATAAAATATTTTAAAATAATTTTAAAATTATGTACTATAACCTGAAATTCATAGAGCTTATTTTATCACCCTCGACTGATGAGAATAACTATCACCTTATTTCATCTTCTCATGTCTATATTAAATAGGCATTCAATAGTAGCTGCTACTATTATTAAATCTAGCATTAATGTTTAGCTAACACAATTCTCCTTTATTTTTCCTTTCTTAAGTGTGTAATGAATTCATGCTTCCACATTACCATGCTAATGCTACATTTTAATTTACTCTCCAAAATAATCAACCCAAGATATAATGATTATATATAGCCTTGCTATATCTTCCAAAATAATTAAGAAAGCATATATCACTACTAGGTTTAAGGAGAGTAGGCAACTTGATCTTGAATCACTAATGCTGGCTGTTTCATTTTATTTGTGAGCCACTTCATAGTAACTAACACCAAGAGTTTTCCTTAAAATTGTTCAACAGAGGAAAATATAATACCTAAAGTAGAAAATTCTTATTATAAGAGAAACAAGCCAACTCAATGAAGCAAAGATCAATATTTGATGAAGTAAGAGATTTAAAATATTTAAAATATCTTCATATATTTGAAATCTATAGCCATGGGTTCTTTTAAAAAATATTATTATATAATATGAAGTCTTAAATCTTTAAGTCATAATACATACATTTAATAGACAAACCCAATGGTATTTATTGCACATACATAAAATAGACATTTTCATACTCAGATTTTGCATTATTTTCCCAAGTTTCCTTCTAAAACTATGATTTCTTAATTTCTGTTCCTAGACATTTAATCATTCATTGCAATTCCAGGTGTGAGAGGGGAAAAAAAGGATTTAAGAAACCAAATATTTCCCTTCCAAAATTCCAAAGTAGAAAAGATAAGAAGTCATCTACGTAGAAACAGGAAGGGAAGGAAATATATAAAAGCACAAGGCTTTCTCAACTGCCTTTCTTTTCCCCCTAGTAAAATCGAGCCTCATGCCCTCACTCCTTTCAACCAGGCCCAGTGTTAGAAAAGCATTCTGTGGGAATGCATCACAGGACTAGAAAGTGCTATTCCACCAAATCACAGTTGGCATATGCATACGTTTGTAGTTTCTAAAGCTTTCTAGGTAATGTGTTTCCATATCTCTCAGGAGCAAATACCAATGTCAGCGTCAGGATATTTACCATAACATGTCATTTAAATCTCTCAGGTTTCAATATAGATCTATTTTTTTCTTCTTTTCTACTCTCAATAAAGACAGATTAACTGATCGCTATCTTATCTGTCATATTTGTTTAAACACTTAACATTTGCTTTGTTACCGATCCCCTTTTCTTCTCAATTTGCAGTTCTTCAAACCTTTTAGACTCTCTTTAGATATGCTATTTTCTAAAATGTTAATCTCTTTACTTTATCAGAATCTCCTTTAAGCATCTTGGTCTCTAATTTGCCACGATCTTCTAATCGAGACTCAAAGAAATGTGAAACAGAGACATTTCAATTTTTCTACTCTGTTGTTATAATCTGGTATTCAAGTCAACATATTTAAATATTTGTTTCTGTAAAACATCGCGAAGTTAACGGAAGATTATGTTTCAGTAAGAAGATATAATGAGATGTATCAAGCACTTAGAAAATATTAGAAGTGCTAAGAACTCCGAAGATAGTAAGAGAAATATCCAAGGAGAATATACCCTAAATAAATTGTCTATTTGGCTTACACACTGATATACTTTAGCTATATTTGCTTTCCCTATGTTATCAGAGAGAATAACTAGCTATTATATTCTATACTGTACTATTTATTCAAACTATATAAAATTTTATAACTGGAAAAATTAATCTTTGGCTAGAGCCCGGGACAAAAACTAATCTTTGGCTAGGTAACCCTGTGAGTGGTAGTAACTGAAAGGGGACAGAATGGTGGACTTTTTGAGATGCTAGTGATGTTCTGGCTACTAGAGTCAGTACTCAGTTAATGTGCTTCCAGGTGACACAGGAGTGCTCCCTTTCTGAAAACTTCTTGAGTTATCCATTTGTGATTTTTGTACTTTTCTCTATGGGTATGATGTGCATGCCATGTCTGTTCAATATACATATCATATATTAATCAAAGTTTTAAAATAAAGGTGGGTTTCCATCAACAAACTTGACTTTAATCATGAATAAAATTAATTATAAATGCAAATAAGAGTTATGAGAAAATTATGGAAGTTTGAACAATGACCAGACAATGAACAATAGCAAGAAAATTTTTAAGGAGAGTATTCTTGTGATTATGCTAAACTTTAATAAACCTGCTGAAATAGTTATGGATTAAACAGGAGGGTTTCTGGATTTGCTTTTCAAAATCTGAATGAAGAGGAAGTATATTAGCTTTTGGATGAAACAAATTTGGCCGAGAATTGGTAATTGTTTAAGCTGGAGAATGTGGAGAGTTTAGTAAACTATTCTCTTTTTTTTTGAAAAAGCTTGAAATTATCCATCATTTCAAATGTTTAAAAACATAACTTAGTAGAATGTATGGGTTCTACATAATATTGTTCTCTGTTACCATTGTTCTTATCAAAATGACTGAGCTAAGTCAAGAACCCCGGGAGAGGGTGTTTCCTGCCTGAGCTGACTGCTTTTGAAGTGAAGTGAAGTCGCTCAGTCGTGACTCTTTGCGACCCCATGGACTGTAGCCTACCAGGCTCTTCCGTCCATGGGATTTTCCAGGCAAGAGTACTGGAGTGGGTTGCCATTTCTTTCTCCAGAGGATCTTCCCCACCCAGGGATCGAATCCAGGTCTCCTGCGTTGCAGGCAGACGCTTTACCGTCTGAGCCACCGGGGAAGTCTAATATATATTCCCCCAGGACAGATCTAGATTCATGACCTCCAGTGCAATTGTCTGATGACCAATTCTATGGTAAATAAAGCTTAAAGCCACATTACTAGTCACTAGCGAGGGAATTAGTTCTGGCATCAGATTTCTTAAAGATGTAAAGTACAATAATTCTATAGGTCAGTCTCTAGGTTTTCTACATATTTCTAAAAATAAACGAATAGCAACTGTCAAACTATAACATTAACTTTCTTATCTGAGGACCTACCACCATTTCAATTAAACCTACATGAGAAGTATTTTATCTTAAATACACCATCAAGTGTACATCATCAAGACATCTGGCTACATATACTTTATCTACTGTTGCCATTTCTGACTCAAAAACTTTCTACTGTATGTTGCCCTTTGAGAAAAAGCCCAACAGTGTTTAGTTAGGTATGAGAGAAGCGTCCTACCCTATTTCTTTACCCAGGATGATTAACAGTATAACCCAGGAAATATACATTTGATATTGAGTTTATTTTATGTATTACTTTTAGGCTTAAGTTTTTCTTATCTTTCAAAACACTTATTTTGGAAATTTCTGACAAAAACATTTATAAATTTGCTTTTTATGGAATAATACAGTAATCATCCAAAATTCAGCTGATACATAGTTACTGGCATATATATGAATCTTGGAATATTTGATGACAAACTTATGTCAATTTTCTACTTTTTTCTATAACACAAGTGATATTAAAATATTGTGTGGGATTCTAGTCGACATCAACATTAAAAAAGAAAAAAAGCCCTACTGATTACAACACTTTTACAAGCAGTAAAAATAATGTCTTCCTTATAATATCAACATCTATTTTCTCTACAGAGTCATGGTTAATTTCGTTACATGATATAATATGAACTGGTCTTCAAAAGTACAACTAGTAGTTTAAAAAAAATAAAGGAACAATCAAGCTTGATTGTATCACTCATCTGCTCCTCAAAAAGCACTACACTATCATGTTAAATGGCTTCTGATAATGAAGAAGCAGTTAGTTAAATAAATTTACTCTTATCTTAAGCATAATCCTTGTTTATTCTTTCTCTGGAAATTGATAGATACAATTAAAAATTAAATTTAAATTAAAAATATAATGCTTCTCTATGGGATACATATATGCATAACTGTATCCCTACAACAGAATCATGAAAATAGGACACAGAAAATATATTTATAATCACTTGTTGAATTCAATGACTTAAAAGCTCTGCTTGATGATTTAGATAGCACTTTAAAGTAAAGGTTATAAAACTTTTATTGAAATAAAGTTCACATATAATCTTTTAATCCCTACAGTTAAAAATAATCTAGGAGAAAGAAGTGCCTAGAAGTTAAGTGCCTAGATATAATATATAAACATAAAGTTGTATGTTGTATCAAAGAATAAGAAATAAAGACCTGATTTTTTTCCTGTAAATTTTATACCTTACGACTTGTTTTTACTCATGTCATTTTGTATGTGATTACATTTTTGGGTTAAATCTTTCAAATCTTCTATACTGTCCCCACCTAAACTGATGTAGGTTATTAGAAATCATTAATGCAGTAATTAGGGAGTCTTATTGGACTTTAATATAAAACTTCCAAAATTATTATTATTAATGTTATTTGGGAAGCATTAAGTGGATCCACATTATGCTGAGTTTAGTCTTGACTCAGTAGTATTATCTAATCTTGAACAATGAACCTTATGGTCCAAAACAGTTTCTAAACTACATTGTCTAAATGATGCTATCTAATTTCTATTAAAAGGATTTCAGAAGACGCAGACTCACTCAAAAAAAGTCTGGCACATTGAGTATTAAACAATGTTTAATGATATTTATAAGCAATTGAATTTGTAAATTCCAGACTTATATACAATATCTTTATAAATTAATGCATTTAAATTTTGACCCATGATCTTCAGAATGATGAGGCAGGAAAAATTCCCCAGTAGATATTCCTTTTGATTGATAATTCTATTTATATTTTAATTGATAATCTTCCTTTGTTAGGCTCACGTGATGGACAAATGCTTATATGGATTTACTTCCAATGTACAAAATAAGAAAGAGGATGAAAATGATCTGTAATATAAAATGAGGTATATAAATAATATTAATATCCTAAATGTTAATTCAATAAAATGCAAAGTGTGCACAAGAGAATGGTTTTATGTAGACAAAGAATCACTTACTAAGCAGTGTAAAACTTTGAATAAATATATAAATTAGTTTTATTAATTGTCTCTTCTGTATGACCTCCAATATTTTATTTAACCATGTATCAATGAATTGAAAAATGTAATTAATAACACACAAATAAACACCTCCTACCTGGGAACTAAGTAAGAAGAATAAGTGACTGTAACAGAGCAAAGAAAGGAACATATACTAGCTTTAAAAAATGTGAAAGATGAGAGCTTATGTATGAAAGTTGCTAGTAAGTAAAATGTAAAGTATTGTTTTACAGACCTGGTAAGAAAGGGGAGCAATTAAAATTCTAAGAGAGTTAAGAAATAAAAACAAATATATTTCTTCCTTAGGATATGAATTCAATTTTTTGAATAAATCAAAAGAAATTTAAAATCTTAAGGTATTAAAAAAATCATATTTCACAAAACACTTTTGTTAGGTGTATTTCAGTATTTTGAATGAGTTCAAACTCTGTCTTCCTTCATAAAAGCTTATAGACACTATTTAGAGAGAAATATAAGCAATTTAAAACATGTTTTATTAATTGAATAAAGAGAGTTGGCTGCTGTTGTTCAGTCGCTAAATCGTATCCAAATCTTTTGTGACCCCATGAACTGTGACCCACCAAGCTTCTGTGTCCATGGGATTTCCCAGGCAAGAATACTGGAGTGGGTTACCATTTCCTTCTCCAGGGGATCTTCTCAACCCAGGGATCGAACCCCCATCTTGTGCATTGGCAGGCAGACTCTTTACCGCTGAGCTACCAGATAATTTGCCTAGAGATATCAAAACTGTGTGTAGTTGTTTAGTTGCTCAGNCAGGCAAGAATACTGGAGTGGGTTACCATTTCCTTCTCCAGGGGATCTTCTCAACCCAGGGATCGAACCCCCATCTTGTGCATTGGCAGGCAGACTCTTTACCGCTGAGCTACCAGATAATTTGCCTAGAGATATCAAAACTGTGTGTAGTTGTTTAGTTGCTCAGTCATGTCTGACTCTGTTGTGTCCTCATGGACTGCAGCCTGCCAGGCTCCTCTGTCCATGGGGTTTTCCAGGCAAGATTACTTGAATAGGTTGCCATTTCCTTCTCCAAGAGATATCAAAACTGTGTGTAGATGTGTGTGTAAATTAAAATACGATGACAGCATTAAAGAAAATTTGGTTACTTTAATAACACTTATTCATCCATTAATTCATTTCCCATCATATAATTACTTTGCGCTTATAATATGTATAGTTGCATAACGAGTTTAAATATTCCAAGAAAGTATCAGCTACTAACTAGTTTCACCCAAAGGCACAAATTTTTAAATAACATATTGTAAGAGAAGCACTGCTGTCTAAATAAGTAAAATGCAAATTGTCCACAGAAATTGCCAGATGTATAGATTTAAAATGAACTGCTCTGTCTCCTATCTGCACCTCAGAAGATTTTTGCATCTTTCACTTTAAATTATATTAGTTACAGAGGATCATTACTCAACAACTAAAAGAGAAGAAACAATATAATCTTATAACATCTCACTTATCTAGAATATAGGAAGGTTCCAGTCAGCTGCTGCATCAGTTAACTGGAATAATGATATGAATTGTGACTAGATTACCATTTTTCAAAACAGTGCAATATTGTAAAATTCAGTGAACATTGAATTCTAACAGTAGATATATAGAGAATATGAACTAGGGTCAGGTTTCTTCTGATCTTGAGTTGTCATATGTTTCCTGCTCACAGAGTTGAGGTGAGTAAACATTTTTGACTATGAGAGATTAATTTATAACTACAAAATAAAAAAATTTAGTGGAAGAATAGAAAGACCGGTGTGATTCAAAGACCAGAGGTTTGTCACAAAGAGATAAACTAAAAAAAGTAATAAATTAGTTAGGCTCACAAATCTAAATGTATTTTTATGAAGATTAGTGAGAGAACAAAAATCTCAGAAATAGGATTTTTTTTTAAAAAGCAGTACAACTTGAAGAAAAAGTGAACAGAAAAAAACATCCATTTTTTAAAAAGTAAAAAAATATTGAAAAAGATGTCCATTCATTTAGTAATGTATGGACCTAAAAAACAAAAATGTTAAAAAGGCCACATATAAAAATACCTTTTGTGGAATTTAATATTTGGTAAAGTGATGCTATGTTTATGATATTAGAGGAATATACAAATCCCAAAGAAAACACTGTACATGGATATAAGGGTAATCTGTACTGCTAAGAAAAGTCATTTTATTTTGAATTCTATATATGCTCCTACACAATCTTGACTTCAACACTTAGAGGGCAGACTGAAATAATGAAAGGATTGGAAAAGGTGGGACTCAACAAAATATACTCAACAATTTTAAGAAGTTCTAGGTAGAAATAATATAGATACAAAAAAGAATTTTTCCTAAAATGATGGTCACCAATGAAAAGTCTAGGTTAAAGTGGCAGCAGTATTTTAAATGCAACGTTTCCAAATTCTGACATCTTTTCTTAACGCTATGTTATGTATGATTTGGGTTGAAATTTCAAAAGGGCTCCAAAGTGGGCAAAAACAAAGTTAGGTCAGGAGACAGCTAGGGTGATTTTTTGACACGCCTGGACCACTATAAATGTTATTTGGTACGAAAACAGAATCAATCGCAACACTTTTTAATAGATGGTTTCCTACAGTCCTATGATTGTAGAAAATTTCATGGATTTAGGATTTTTAAAAAATCATATCAATGTAGGCTTTTTCGCTCTATTCGATATAATTTATTTTGTATGATTCCTTAAACAAATGAAATATTTCACAAATACATTTTAGATGAAACTTCATTAGTCGTTTATCTTATAATTGTCTTCAATTCTTAGGGAACGATTATGTTTTTGACAAGAAATCAACAGGTTTCCAAAACACAAATCCTTATATCTTTAGTACTGTATTGTTTAGGCTGATTTAAACTGAAAGATATACTTGCTTCCAGACCAAAAAAAAAAAAAAAAATCTGAAGAGATAATGTTCAAAATGTGAAGCCAAAATCATGAGCAAGAAAGATTACAAAAATAATATTAAATGAAAGTGAAGTCATTCAGTCGTGTCCGACTCTTTGTGACTTCTCTGTAGCCTGCCAGGCTCCTATGACTCATTTGAAAAGACCCCGATGCTGGGAAAGATTGAAGGTGGGAAGAGAAGTGGATGACAGAGGATCAGATGGTTGGATGGCATCACCGACTCAATGAACAGGAGTTTGAGTAAACTCCAGGAGTTAGTGATAGACTGGGAAGCCTGGAGTGTTGCAGCCCATGGGGTTGCAGAGTCCGACAGGACTAAGCGACTGAACTGAACTGAGGCTCCTCTGTCTATGGGGATTCTCCAGTCAAGAATACTGAAGTGGGTTGCCATTTCTTTCTCCAGGGGATTTTCCCAACCCAGGGATCGAACCTGGGTCTCACACACTGCAGGCAGACTCAACGGTCTGAGCCACCAGGGAAGTCCCCAATATTAAGTATACTACTTTAAATATTGGGATTTTCTAAATTACATTAATGATATAACTTTTACCAGTTATATTCTTGAACTTAAACGATTTTTATACTCATTTGCTTGGACTGAGTAGATCGCTTTATGTTTAACTTATCATGTCACTTGGAACACATATTACTTTTAAATAATATGCTTATAGTTTTAGAGAAATTATTGAATTCCATATGAAAGAATATAAGGAATTTTAAACTCCAGAGAATATTTTTATTTCATTTTAGCAAGTGTTGAAACAATTATTAACTTTTATTAAAAGTTAGTTATATTTTATTATTTGTTATTATTCTAGTAAAAATTAAAGGTAAAGCTAAGCTGAAATTTACTAACATTTTAAAATAAAATCTAAACACTGTATAACCATATTCTACATGTTTAAATTTATTTTCTCAATCTTTCATTGTATTCCTTTGATCCTTACTAGAGTATTAGAAATCTACAACATAACACAAATAAGAGAAGGCATGGTGGTTAAGTGCTCATGACTAATGATGTTAAGTATTAACAGATAAGTTCAAAATTCCTGCTGATTAAAAATGTAAGTTGCATTTCATTAAGTGCATTGTATACACTCTTCATGGATCTTTTCTTATACATTGAAAAAGGAAGAAATAAAATTGAATACAGGTAGTTATTTAGAACACAAAGTATATTTTTAAAACATGTATATACACACTTTTGTGTAAAAGTTGTTTTCCTCCAATTTTTAATTTTAACTCTAGCAATCAGAGGTGTAGAAATGGAAAGTTCTTGGGTGCAGACAATGACCTCATTTGTATTATTAAGCGTATCACCATTTCCCTGGGATCATTTCTAAGTGATAGTACTAGCCTCATAAGGGCTTTTTTTAGGGCTTCACAAAACTAACTAAATATACAGCTACATTTTTTAACATAAAAATGTACATTATGTTCATTTAAAAACTAAATGTATGTTTAGCAAAAGTAAAACTGCTTTCATAAGAATTATTTAAACACTCTGATTTTAGAAAAGGTATTCAGTGCTAATTTTTAGTTTCTTTAATAACATAAGGGACGTGCTTTTCAATTTAGAAGATGAGAATATTTTCATTTCTGATGATAAATGATAAACATATTAACAGCTACCACTACGTGAATTTGAGGACAAAATACTCAGGAATGGATGGTTATGATATAGTTTGTATAGTTAGATTAAGCATAAAATTGACTATGCTTATTAAGTCAGAGGCACAAGGTAATTTTAAAGATAACTGTGTGTCTAAGATGACATTAAACACTGGAAGTTAAAAAAAATTCAGATATGACTAAAGTTATATGAAGAACTGAGGAGAGTATAAATAAAAACAGCAAAATAGCTAATTTTCTGCTTCTTTTTCATCCTAGTCACACTTTACCTCAAATCCTAAATTTTGAGCAATGTGAGCTGAGCTGACTAAAACAGAAGACATAAATTGCTACTCAAAATTAATTGATTATAAAGCACGTCTGGAAAATATGCAAAAAAATCTTAATTTTCTTAGTAAAATAATACATGCATTCTTTGCATTCTAGCAGTACATATAACTGATAACATATTTCATAATCCCTGAAATCAAGGATCTAAGTGAAAATACTAGACTCCTAGTAGAGACATTGGCATTAAAATATATGCATTAAAATTTTTATCAACAAAAAATGTTACCATGATTTTTAAAAATAAAAAGAAGAACTAGTCAATAGATAAGGACTTTTATAGATGTTCAAAATTTCAGTTCTATAATGTAAATGAAGCTTCATCAAGGTTGGTATTCACTAAGAGTTAAAGAGGGTGAAGTGATTTCTCATTATATTTAATGTAGAATTACCAGGTAATATATGCTAACAGAAAATATTGTATATTTATTTAGAAATACACATTTGTATTACTCTGAATCATATACAGTTTGAATTTTTGCCTTGACATTACTGGTAATATATTTCTGTAGTGTATATTCTTACTTTAAGTGAAACACTAGTGAGAATATGTGGTTTTAAATTTGGTAAACTTTGGTAAGCAAAATTTTAAATCCAAAGTTTAGTTTGAGGGGCAAAGATAAATAGTCCTTATAATAAATAAATAGTCCTTATTTATTAAAATTTGATTTTAAGCTGCTTTAAATCATAGTGTATGCAGATGTGTAAGTTAAACATTAGGACTTCAGCATCCAAATTACATCTATGAGATATTTTGTTAGATAGTTCAACAAAATATCTTCTTTAAATATTTGTGCCCTCATATTTCATAACTTTATAAAATGAAGCAAAACAAATATCAATAATTCATAGAGAGGCATAATTATTTGGTTCTGAAATGCTAATATACTATGCCATTCTTAAGTAATTTGAAAAACTGACTGCAATCCTTCTAAATGCACAATTTGATCATTGTTGCTATCAGAATGCATGTATTCAATGGCAGATTCACATTTTTAACTGTAAGATAATAACTAACTCTTATTATCAATATCCAGAGTTGTAGTCATATCCTTATCTTCCTTGTATTTAATCCATGACTTTCATATTTACATAAAAGGGCTAAATTCTTCTGTTTTTTTCTTCCATATAAGTATTTTTTTCATCCCACTTCATAAGTCATAAAAGAAATGATATATCTACAGTGGCTCATTTTTGTTTCTAATTTATAGTAACATTATTTTTATTTTTTGCACTGGAAGACGAAAGTACGAAAATGACATGTACATTGGATTTGCTGTACAAGATAAAAATCATTTTTTGATTAAGTTTTTATAATTTCCATTCTTATCAAATATTAGTTGATGTGGTTTGATCAAAATATTGAATCATCAGTGGTATTTAACCATTAACTAAAAAGTAAAGATTCCCTTATAGCAGTGAATAAATGGAATAATTTCCTTACCAAGACCCTCAAATAAAATATACTAAATAATCCTAAAGCATTTGTTTTTCAGCTGATTATATAAAATAACCCCCTTAGAGACTAGGGTCTCCAAATCGAAAGAGCTGAGTACAATTATCAAAGTCTCAATATTAGAAGAAGAACCTATTGTTGTAAATAAATGAATAATATTGCTGTATTGATATGCTTTCATCATGTAGTTCCTCTGATTCTGATAAGTGACTTGAATCCATGCCAACATATTACTAAACTACACAAAATTATCAAACTGATGGCTGCAGTGTATTCTGAACTTAGCCTAACATGTTTAACGTCTTTATGGGAAAAGGATGACTAAGCAATAATGCTGGTATCAATAAGAAAACAAAATTTCTCTGTGAATTGTGTCAAGAAACGTTTTTCCACCTTACATAAGCCCTTCAAAACACGTGGAAATCAAGTAAACAGGTGAGCAATACTCAAAGGAAATATGAAGATCATTTGAAAAATGTTTTCAACAACATCAGAAGTTATGTTTGATTTAATACACTAACCCAGGAACCTGTCTTCCTGTTAAGTATATTCATTTTTGTATTGTAAAGTGCTGCCTGCATCCTGGAGTCACTTTTATCTTTGTTTTTGAAAACAACCTGAATTCTATTTTTACTAAGAAGAAGGGCATGTTGAACTTTATTTCCTGAAAGGGAAGACTTTGATACAGCCTTTTATGTAATACTTACTCAAATATGGTGGTTTGTAAGGCGCTCGTGTATTAGACAGCAGTCCATCCAGCTCCTTCCTCTCCAGGGTGCTGTGAAGGGCCTTCTCTTTGCCGAAGGTGGAGAAGGACCTCTCCGCCCCGGGCTGGGCTTCTGGAGTTTCAAACACTTCAGTGTCTGGAACAGAGTCCATGCCAGGAACATGCAGATTGCTACGATAATCAGCAGCCTGGCGTCCATCAGAAGGGACAAAGGAGGGCATCCAGCACCGATCTGAGTGGCCAAGTGCTTTACATTCCTCGGTGCAGTTGGAGAAGAGATCCATACCTGTGAGCAGAAAACAGAGAAGCTACAGGATGGAGGCTTCATCAGGATGACCAGCTGCTTGCATCTGTGCTCAGCTGCTCAGTCATGTCCGACTCCTTGTGACCCTATGAATTGTAGCCCACCAGGCTCCTCTGTCCGTGAGATTCTCCAGGCAAGAATACTGGAGTGGGCTGCCATACCTTCTTCCAGGGAATCGTCCCAGCTTAGAAGTGAAAAATTACAGGCAATGTAAAGAGTAATGGGTAAAGGTATCTTAACAGATTTTTCTTGTGTTAACCTGACAGGAGCCCCAAATCACTTTATATTATTTTGTAGAGGGTAGGACTCTTGGCAAACAGGGTTTTGAGATAGATGTTTCTGAACTGGTCAGGATGTTGAGGGAAGATATTGACTCTAAATTATTTAAATAATTAGAAAATAGTGAGAATGAATATTAAAAAAAGAAAATCTCTGAAATTCATAACAAAAAATAAAACCCAAGTGGAAAACCTTCATTATCTGTAATTTCTAATGATGATAAGTCATATTTTTTTCCTTAGAGACAAAAACGGAAGAAATATGGGAAGCGTGAGTGATGATATTTAGATAATAAGATCTAGACATGAAATAAAAAGTGAAATTCAACAGAAACATGGCGTACATATCGATACACCAATAAATAAAAAGAATAAAATGAGTGGCCAAGAGCATGTTTTTTTAGATTCTTAGAAAATGACTTCCTACAAGTTATTTTTCAGTGACACTCTTGTAGTCCATATTACTACAAACTGCTTATCATTTACCACTTAGACAAGCCCAGAACAAATGACTGTAATTAGTGAAACCAAGGTAACCAAGTGCAAGGTGAGTCAGCTGCAGACGCTATTGACGAATACCTTATTACTTGTTCTATATTGGAAAACACTTGTCCCAGACAACACAGAAATGTTTGCTTACTGATCCTAGAATACCAAGATTTCAAATGACATCTTCAAGTTTCATTGTCTCCTGTAGACTGACAAGAATACTAAACATGATATTTATGACCCAAGAAAGCTCACTCAGTCTCTTAAGCAAAATATCATTTTGGGGCACTACCGACTATCTGTTATTCAATTTGATAACTAGCATTATGTAAAACAGTAAGCACACAAACAAAAATCACATTTTAATGTGTTTCTAGACAGAGCAATGCATTTATTAAATATGTTTAAAAATAGGATCAATTAGAAATAACCAAAGAGTGATTATTCTGTATGTCAGAAACTCTCAAATGCATGAAATGCCTGGTGTGAAAAAACCACGGATTATTTTTTTAATCAAGAGAGTGTAATGAAAACACTTGATTGTTTCTTCTATAAATATTATGAGTGATTTGAGCTCTTCAGCAAGTTTTAGTTTGTGAAATCCTGATACACAATAATTTACTTTTTTATATGCATATGTTAACAGCTGTTTTATAATACAAAGAAATAATTTTTTTCATAATTACTAAGCCCCCAGATTATCCTCAAGTATTTTGGAGTTTAAAACAATTAATTACGTAAATTGTTTAAAGAAATAACACCACACTTCTTATCATATATTGATCTCACATTATAATGACTTTTTAAATTTTAAATTAAACTGTGTATAATGCTGGGGCTTTCCAGGTGGCTTATTTGGTAAAGAATCTGCCTGCCAAGCAGGAGATGCAAGAGATGGGAGTTTGATCCTTGCACTGAGATCTACTGGAGAAGGATGTGGCAACTCACTCCAGCTTTCTTGCCTGGGAAATCCCATGGGCAGAGGAGCCTGGCAAGCTACAGTGCACGGGGTCACACTGAGTCTGACACGATTTAGCAACTCAACAGCAGCAGCAGCATGTATACCGCTAAATCTGACTTCTATTATAATAATCTATTGATAACTGTCATGCATAAACCCAGAACTAAATTACTGATCAGTGCATTATTGAGGAACATAAATGTGAATTGAAGCTAGAATAAGAAATCAGACTAAGATCAGCAAGTAAAACAGGTCAACTATTTTCTAGACACCAAGGAAGTTAAGTTATCTTATTCCTATAAGGAGATAGGTATTAGGGGGAAAAAAATGAAGGGAAGAAGAATATCCCTGATGCACACTGACACAGCAGGTAACTAGAAGCTATAGAACCAGAGAGATCTGTATTTTGATTCACTGTACTCTAAACACTCCCTATTTATAGTGTGATAAGGAATAAAAGGTCTTTTTGATAGATAGAGGTACCATTAAAAGTCAATTATGGGCAATTATTTTAAAAACAAATTTATATATCATATTAAATTTGAAGTTGATGGAACAATTCAAATATTAAGATAGAATTATATTACTGGATCCTGATAAAGATGGGTTCTAATGCAAAATTTGGAATTAATACAATTTTTCATCACATAACTGATAAAACCCTTTCAAATACACCTCATGAGACCATTAATAGTATTTCACATCTTTTTGAGCACTGTACCCAAGGATTCTTATAATTATGAATATGATAATCACACAGAAAAGTTTTAATGATCTAGTCTCTGCATTATCTTAAAGACATTTGAATGTACTTTTATGAGATGTTAGAAGGTACTTTTATTAGAATTTGTTTTCAAGGCTAGTTGATATTCAATTGTGCTAAATTTCTTCTCTTGAAGTGTGTGGTTTTCTGCCTCTTTGAATTATTAGACGTGAGTTAAAATTCCCTTAGATGATGAAATAAAGTTCTCTGACTTGAAAACCTATACAAAAAAATTATCATGTGCATAACAAGAAAAGTGAGAAATATGATAAAGTTTTTTGTTGGATAAATAGTGTTACCTGCCTGAAAGGGGAACAACACTTGTACATAATGTTCCTCATAAATTTATGAGCTACTCCTTTTAAAGTGGGATCCCCATAGTGATAACACAGCTTTATGTAACTACAAGGAGAGGGAAGATGGCACACTTTGTGCATGAATATGTTTCACACGTTTTACCGACAAAACAAGTGTACTAATTTCTCATGAGGAAAATATCAGACGTAGCAACAATTTTTTAAATCACATAAAAAGTATATCAATAAATTTCGAATAAGTTTTAGAAACATTCACTGGAAAAAAAATTTTTTTTCATCTCAAATGTATACTTTGAGAACCAAATAAATCGTGCCCATTACCTGGCCTCATCTTAGGGAGCCACTGAAAGATGAAAATGACTTTATCTTTTTTCATATATTACTGGTCCCCATTAAGTATATTATTTTAATGACCAGACAAGCAGAGGCATGTTTAAGTTTTGTGGTGGTCAATGACTGCACAAAGGACCGGAATGCCAAGTATTTCAGTACATGGGACATTTAAAAATGTGTATCTTTCACACTGCTTTTGAAATTTTTAACATCTCAGGTTGAAGGCCCAAGAGAAAATAACTTCAACATCATTTTTTTTTTTTCTCATTCAAATGCCCTTATTTTAGAACCTGTGAGACTTGTATAGCAGAAACTACAGGCCACACCTGAGTTATGAAGTTTTGGTCATTCCTAAAGAAACATTTCAACATACAGATTTTATTTGCAATTTCTTGCAATTTATTTTTTTCCACTTGGAAATGGTCTCTTCTACATGGCACGATAGCTGAAGTGATAGACTGCCTGTTATATAGAGATATATTTAGACAAATTTTAAAATACATCTTTTTACACTAGCAAGTAACTTGATTCCTTATAGTCAGAGGCTGTGATATTAGCACTGAGAACAAACTGTGATTTCAAAAATGTAATTATAGTCAATTTGTTCTGTTTTCTGATGAATTCAATACAATAAAATTACATGGATCTTTCTCATGTAACAAGCCTTCAAAAAATGTATTTTTCCCCAAATATGATAAATTAGTTAAAAAAATCAACACACATATTTTTGAGGAAATTGTAAGTCTTCTTTTAATTATTTAACACTAGAGAAATTAGAGATATTAAAAATAATCACCAAAATTTCTGTAGTTTTGGTTTGGTTTGGGAGCAGAGATTTTACAACATAATTTATCTATGAAAAAATCAAAACATGCACATCAAAATTTTCTCACTATCTAACATATTTCAATATGTTTATATTTTTCTTGACTTTATCTTAATGTTTGTCTTATTATCTTTTTCAATTGTAAATGTCTCTGTATTACGTAGTTGTAGCTCATATTTTCACCAGAAACCTGAGCAAAAAGCTTTTGCTTATTCAGACTATGGCATAAATTCACCTTATTTATAAAGCCAGAAGCTAATTGCCAATATCTAAATTCTTATTGAAGTTGAATTTTTAACTTTATGATAGGCCGAAAGTACAATGTAGTAGTACAATGGCTTAATTTATTTCATGATATAAGTTTTTCTACTAGTATGAAAACACTGACAATATAAATTACTTTTTAAATTTATAGTCAAGTTTTGACCATGTGTCACGTACAAGTGAAATTTGAAAATTTTCAGGTAAACTATAACAAGTAACATTAACTTATGAGGGTTTTCTTCTTCAATATACATTTTAAGAAGGTCAATTATTAAAAATAAATTCAAATTTAATCTTAGTGTGCACATTGTAAGTACTTAATAAATGGGCGGGGGGAAACAACTACTTACAGCTAAATAGATCTCCTTAAATCTACCTCCAATAATACTAAAATGTTTAAGACTATACAGCCAAAAATGTTGTATCAGTATTTAAATCAGACAAAAAAAATCTATCTATCTTTTAATCTAATGGTATTATAAAATTGAACATATACTAGTTTCAAGTTCACTTTGGCTTTTTTTCTTTTCTTTTCTTTTTTTTTTTTGGCTATTTAAGCTTTGATTAATCAGTTTCTCCCCTTGTGATGGTTTATGCATGCATTTACCACATCTCCTTGGACTTCTGCCATACCTAACCAATACATCAATAGTGCACTGAAAAAAACGGAAAGCACCTTGACAAGGCTATAGAAAGAAAATGCCACAGACCAGTGGTCAAGTCGAAGAATTCCACACATGGAGCCAGGTGCAGTGGAAAACTGAAAAAGCTTATGTGATTCTCTGTGCAGCTGCCTCCGTGTTTAAAGCCCTTCTATGAACAAAATTGGTGACTGCAAAGGGCTTAGAGAGGAGAAAAGCAAGTGGGGATGAGGGAGAAAGACCAAAAAAGAAAACTGTTCATAGAAGAATAAACGGAAGGCATATCCAAATAAATAAATACAAATTAATGTTAACACGGAAATGAAAGTGGGAATAAATACTTAGGAAGCTTAAACAGGTGAAGAACTAAGCTAAACAGTGTATACTATGTAACATGAAATGAGGTTTAAACTAGAGAATTCAGAATTCATATCTTTTCAATGTTGTTTTTCCATGATAGTCTAACTTTCCCCTTTAAAACCTAAAGTTGAGTGGGATTTGCTTATTAGCTCAAAAGTTTTTCATATCCTAACCTTGGAAACAGATGTGTAATGAAGAATAGTCTCTAAATATTGCAATTGGAAGAGCATCAATATCTGGTTGTACAAGGAAATAAAGCAGATGTAACTGTTTGCCTGAGATAGGCTTAACTTTTAGGAAATTAGCTACTTGGTGTGAAGTTTATAGTACACAACAAAGAATGGACTGGAAAAAAGTCATCAAATAAAGGCGTCTTAATTCTCTGCATTTAGGGTTTTATACTTTAAAAGGTAAACAATGCAGAATCATTTTAACAATAAAACTAGATATATTAAATCTGACTGCAATTCAGCACACAAATGTGTAATTATTTCCTAATACAAGTGTGTTAATACAATTCAAAAACAGCTATCACTATGCCCAGTATGTTGTGGCAACCCTATAAATGCTAACGAAATAGATTCACAGATTGTTAACTCTGTAATACTCTTACATGTTAAAAACCTAAAGACAGAAAAAAAGAATTTGCCATTTTAATAAGAAAAATGAAAACTACCCTGCTTTTAAACATGTTTTCCAAACACAAGTTAGCATTTAACATTTTCAAATGTTTTGACGTCTCAAATAATTTGTAAGTAATGCTACCAAGATGGCAACATTGAATGCTTGCGACATAAAAGAGCTGCTGGGAAGGCACATTGATAAGAACATATTCCTATCCCTCTTCCAAATTTAGCACTTTTTGCAGATGTTTATTCCTTTCTCTTTCTTCAGTTAAGTTATTATGGCTCATTATGTCTGAGGAACTAAACTAATTGAAATGTTCATTGAGACTGGAGTGCTACAGAAAAAAAAAAAAAAGTAAGGGGGAGTGGGAAAGGAATAAAATACACCCACAAGGAACCATGCAGTGGGGAATTTTCTTTTTCTTAATGTTAAACATTTTGTTTCAAAACCTTTAAAAGGCTGACTATGAAATCAGAAACTGAAAAAAGAATAGGAATGAGCAATTCCAAACGTACACCTTTTAAAAGATAACAATAAATCATATGTCATATATAGGCCAAAAATGAAAGGGACTTTGTACTCAAATATAAACTTCTGGCAAGATCTGGTTTGTTGTCAGGTTCCCAGACACTAAATAGATGCTCTGTTCACTTAGCGTGAAGGCCCGCAAGGGGCAGGGACCTCCGGGGATTCTTGGCAGTTCTCAAGTCTCATTAGGTCTGCATATTAATGACTTGCAGCAATATAAAGAGACCCTTGAGCAGACTTTTCTCCCCCTCCTCCTGCCTGCGTTTCCCAAGGCCAAGGCAGCCTCAGACACACCACACATGAGCCAAGAGAGAGGCCTGCAGCCACCATGGCTGCCAGGCGACGGTGGGGCGAGTACTGCCCTTTGACACACTGCCTCAACACCTTTCAGAGGTCCATGGAGTGTGTTAAGGAACGGGTGCTCTCGAGGATCAATGTTACCTTGAAAATGAGAACCCTATCTCCCTATGGCTTAATCACTAACCAAAATAAACCTTAAAAGCTCAAGTGAATGAAGTTGAATCTCCAAACCGATGGGTGTTTTTTAGAAGTGATACAAGTTAGTTTGCCTTTGTGTCAGATAAACACAAAACTCAGTTGAAGGAGAAAAAGTTTAAAAAAAAATTCAAAAAGCATCCTTCATAGTTGAAATGCAAAGCAGAAAGAAAATCCAAACCTTGTGAAATTGTTTTCATTATTTTAAGGTACATATTTTATTTCTTTTCAGTGTCTTCTTTAATTATTAGTAACTAGAGTTATCAGGNAATATAAAAAAAAATTCAAAAAGCATCCTTCATAGTTGAAATGCAAAGCAGAAAGAAAATCCAAACCTTGTGAAATTGTTTTCATTATTTTAAGGTACATATTTTATTTCTTTTCAGTGTCTTCTTTAATTATTAGTAACTAGAGTTATCAGGATTCTATAAAACTTAAAGCGGACATGTATACAGGAAAAAAGTAAAGTAAAACAAAGTAAAAAATATGTATCACATTGTGACTCCCATCAGGGAATACCTTCAAGCTTTACATGCAAATACACCCAGAGATCAACTTTTGAACATGGATCCTGTTGAAAATATGAGGAATGCTTCAGAAAATGCACATTATCAAATGTTTACTAATGTCTCGAAGCCTAAGAACCCAGATTTGGAAATCCTGCTTTCAATCTATTCATGACTTTTAATCACTATTCCTTCTCTCATTCAATATTCAGTGATATGTAAAATGCATTGCTCTGGAAATGAGAAAATTTGGATTTTGGTTCCCAGTCATCCACTTATCCTCTTGTGACCTTGTGCAGGTCAACCAGTTTCATTCATCTTCTGTTATTTCATCCATAAGCAAGTCTAATAATAGCTTAATTGACTGAAGACTGGGGACTGGACCAGGTGAGAAATCTATGTCCTTTGTATGCAATATAATTCCCGGGAAGAACATGACATAAAAAAGAAAAGTTTCATGATCTCATGTATTCCACAATGAATTTCTAACTTTCATTCTCTAAAGGAACATTAGACTGTATTAAAAGTCCCTTTGAGTATACAATTGTCACCATAGCATGACACCAGTTTTCTGTAGGTTTACTAACACTAAAAACTACCTAAAACGTCGTCCTCTCAGGATTTATTTTTTAAAAATCCACTATAAAAGTCAGCACCGCCCTTTAATCACACTTACCAGCTGACTGGCCGCGGTTGGTGGCGTCATGATCACTATCTCCCTGTTCACTGTCTCCATGACCACTGTCCTTAGAGCTTACTATGTCGGCTTCCTGGAATGCAGAACTAGAAGTACAAAAATGTGAATATTAGAAAAAAGATTGAAGAAACACAGAAAACATTCTTCTGCCACCACATGGTCACCTATGGAGCTGCAGATGCTTAGAGCTCTTGATTTCTGCTTAAAGCTAGTTTTCAAAACCTTAAGCCTAACTCTCCAGCACTGAACATCAGCAGTCAGTTTGTGCCCTTAAGGCATGTAAAGTTCATCATTATTCTATGATTGGAGCTAAGCATATGCTTATATCATTTTCATAGGACAGATATATATGTATATGTCTGGAATAGTTAGATTATCAGAAGCAGTGTAGGAGTGTAAACTGACAAAATATTCAAATATACTTAGTGTTTGTATATAAAAGAAACACACCAATATTTTTTAATTTATTGTCTAGAAAACCTAATATAATCAATATTTATGTCCTGTCCTAATTGGAAATATTTTATCATTTTCTATTTTGATATTGAATAAGATACCTAATTCCTACTTTTAGTAGGTCGTAATTTGTCTATATACCAAGCTAGGGAAAAAAAAAAAGGAGTCCATACCTGTTAACTCGACGAGGTCTGTCAACTAGATAGCTGAGCTCTGCTCGCTGGTGTTTAGTCTAGAAAAAAAATAAATAAATCAAGAGCATTCGAACGCTATGGGTTTAACTAACAGTCTGATTTTGAGGCTAGGAACTATTTGTAGCTTAAGTAATTGTGTACATTTTTAAGGAATTTCTAAGCTGTTCTAAGACCTCAGACTAGTTTTTATAGAGACTAGTTCTAGTAAAGGCAAGAAGATATGCAGATTTTGCATATCTAGATTTTCAGTAAAAGTTAAAAAAACACACAAATAAAAGGCCAATTTTAAGTGTGTGTGTGTGTGTATGTGTGTGTGTGTATTTTAAGGAGAGAATGCAAATAACCTCATAGCTGGCCCTCATAAACTATTGTCTCCAATAGAGTCAACCTAGATATATGCTGCAGTCTTTCTTTCAGTGGCCTAAAAAAGTGTTTAGGTGCATACTGGTTGACACAAGAAAAACAGCACGCTCAATAAGCAAAAAGGTTGGATATTTTATGGAATTATTTTGTTGTTTATTTTCAAAATGTGCTTAAGATACAAATGAGCTGTACAAATATTCATGAAAGTCAATGAATATCTAAGACTCAAAATAAATTAAATAACCTGCCAAAAAAGGAATTCATAATACCCGCTTCCCTCCTGGCCCCAATTCTTTCGCCCTCCAAACACGCTCAGCATTCTCCTCCCCACCTCCACCACCCCACACACACCTTTTCCGGTCCAAACTTTCTTTTACAGAAATCAACTCTGTTCTCCCTCTCCCTCCCTCCTTTCAACTTTGCCACTTCTCCATCTTAAAAAAGGAAATCGGAATTGACAAGCCAAATTCTTTGATAAAGAAAGCCAACAGTAGTGATTCATCAAGAACGATGGCAAGAAGGTGATTATTAGCTAAAAGGAATATGTAAGACAAGAACTGTTGAAGCCTTTCCGTGAGTTTACGCTTACAGGGTTTGTGCCAAAACAACTTCATTCAAATTCACACTGTGTGGGCGTTGGGCTTCAAGAACGTCTGTAAATGCTGTCCAGAGTAGAACTGAAGGCTTTTTTTTGCAACCCGAGTTCAGAGAACAAGGATCTGATAACTCATTCACTAAAACATGCATTCGAGTTTAGACAACTGTGTAAAGTTAAACAGTCTATAGCTTACTTTTACACGCGACTGAAGGCATCGATAAACAAAGCCAAACAATTAACTTTATTATGCTTGGGACAAATGCAAAGAGAAAAAAAAGACCTTTGCCAGTGCCAGAAGGTCCCTCCCTGCATTTCCCTCTCCCCTCGGGCACTTTCTCCTTTACCCCCAGTTTTCTAAGAAGGGAAAGGACTGGGGTGGGGGGAGGGGACTAGGATTTTAAAGGAAAGATGCCAGCGGGAAGAAGGAGGGTCCAAGGTGGCAAAGCACCAAAGAAGGGGGATGAAAATAAATGTGGAAGGGTGGAGCGCAGAAAATTAGGGACAACACGAAGTTTAAGTTACACAGGAAGGGGTGGGAGAGGCGGCTTTCCATTCCTGCCCCCACAGAGATACAAATAAGCTAATATCCTAAAAATAAATACACAGTGCACCAGAGATACAAGGGCCGGGCTAGAGGAGGCTTTCGGATGGAGGAGATGAGAGATGGTGGTCCTTTCGCTTCAGCCTTACCTCGTTGGACAAAATGCTTCCGTTGGAGATGATGTCGGGCTGCTGGTCTGTGTAACCGGTGACGATGGCCCCGCAGGGGTTGTGCTCAGTGTCCGTACTCCGCGATGGGCTGCAGGGCTTAAGGAACATCAGGTCGGTTTTGGCGGACTCGGGGGTCAGGCAGACCTGGTAGCAGTAATTCTGGTTGTGGTGATGGGAGCCAAAGCCCCCGGACTCCTCCACCGGCACTTGGGCCGGATTACTGGGTACGTTGGAGCTTTGAACTAGCATGATGTCCGACTTGCTGAGTTTCTTCTTGCGCGCCCGGGCTTGGCGGCCACAGCAGGTCGACCCCCCGCTGCCACAGCAGCAGCAGAGGCAGCAGTCGCTGGCCAGACACGTGTAGATATTCAGCTTTTTCTCTTTCTGGCAACGCACGGCAAGCACGATCATGGCCAGAAGAAAGATGAAGGATACCGAGCCCAGCGCGATGATGAGGATAAGGGTGAGGTCCAGCGACGTCTCCCCGCCGCCCGAGCGGCTGGGGCGCTGGTGCTCTCCTGAACCCCCGCCCCCGCCCCCGCCCCCGCCCTGGGGCTCGACAGCGCCATCCACCAGCTGCACCACCAAGGTGGCGGTGGAGGACAGGGGAGGTTGCCCGTGGTCGCGCACCTCGATCACCAGTTCGTAAGGCCGCTGGGGGTCGCGCTTGGCTGGCACCCGGCGCGCTGTACGGAGCTCCCCGGTGCGCCAGTCCATGCGGAAGAGGTTCATTTCGTTACCCCTCACAATACTGTAGGTGAGCCGGGCGTNTGATAAAGATGGGTTCTAATGCAAAATTTGGAATTAATACAATTTTTCATCACATAACTGATAAAACCCTTTCAAATACACCTCATGAGACCATTAATAGTATTTCACATCTTTTTGAGCACTGTACCCAAGGATTCTTATAATTCTGAATATGATAATCACACAGAAAAGTTTTAATGATCTAGTCTCTGCATTATCTTAAAGACATTTGAATGTACTTTTATGAGATGTTAGAAGGTACTTTTATTAGAATTTGTTTTCATGGCTAGTTGATATTCAATTGTGCTAAATTTCTTCTCTTGAAGTGTGTGGTTTTCTGCCTCTTTGAATTATTAGACGTGAGTTAAAATTCCCTTAGATGATGAAATAAAGTTCTCTGACTTGAAAACCTATACAAAAAAATTATCATGTGCATAACAAGAAAAGTGAGAAATATGATAAAGTTTTTTGTTGGATAAATAGTGTTACCTGCCTGAAAGGGGAACAACACTTGTACATAATGTTCCTCATAAATTTATGAGCTACTCCTTTTAAAGTGGGATCCCCATAGTGATAACACAGCTTTATGTAACTACAAGGAGAGGGAAGATGGCACACTTTGTGCATGAATATGTTTCACACGTTTTACCGACAAAACAAGTGTACTAATTTCTCATGAGGAAAATATCAGACGTAGCAACAATTTTTTNTGAAAGGGGAACAACACTTGTACATAATGTTCCTCATAAATTTATGAGCTACTCCTTTTAAAGTGGGATCCCCATAGTGATAACACAGCTTTATATAACTACAAGGAGAGGGAAGATGGCACACTTTGTGCATGAATATGTTTCACACGTTTTACCGACAAAACAAGTGTACTAATTTCTCATGAGGAAAATATCAGACGTAGCAACAATTTTTTTAATCACATAAAAAGTATATCAATAAATTTCGAATAAGTTTTAGAAACATTCACTGGAAAAAAAATTTTTTTTCATCTCAAATGTATACTTTGAGAACCAAATAAATCGTGCCCATTACCTGGCCTCATCTTAGGGAGCCACTGAAAGATGAAAATGACTTTATCTTTTTTCATATATTACTGGTCCCCATTAAGTATATTATTTTAATGACCAGACAAGCAGAGGCATGTTTAAGTTTTGTGGTGGTCAATGACTGCACAAAGGACCGGAATGCCAAGTATTTCAGTACATGGGACATTTAAAAATGTGTATCTTTCACACTGCTTTTGAAATTTTTAACATCTCAGGTTGAAGGCCCAAGAGAAAATAACTTCAACATCATTTTTTTTTTTTCTCATTCAAATGCCCTTATTTTAGAACCTGTGAGACTTGTATAGCAGAAACTACAGGCCACACCTGAGTTATGAAGTTTTGGTCATTCCTAAAGAAACATTTCAACATACAGATTTTATTTGCAATTTCTTGCAATTTATTTTTTTCCACTTGGAAATGGTCTCTTCTACATGGCACGATAGCTGAAGTGATAGACTGCCTGTTATATAGAGATATATTTAGACAAATTTTAAAATACATCTTTTTACACTAGCAAGTAACTTGATTCCTTATAGTCAGAGGCTGTGATATTAGCACTGAGAACAAACTGTGATTTCAAAAATGTAATTATAGTCAATTTGTTCTGTTTTCTGATGAATTCAATACAATAAAATTACATGGATCTTTCTCATGTAACAAGCCTTCAAAAAATGTATTTTTCCCCAAATATGATAAATTAGTTAAAAAAATCAACACACATATTTTTGAGGAAATTGTAAGTCTTCTTTTAATTATTTAACACTAGAGAAATTAGAGATATTAAAAATAATCACCAAAATTTCTGTAGTTTTGGTTTGGTTTGGGAGCAGAGATTTTACAACATAATTTATCTATGAAAAAATCAAAACATGCACATCAAAATTTTCTCACTATCTAACATATTTCAATATGTTTATATTTTTCTTGACTTTATCTTAATGTTTGTCTTATTATCTTTTTCAATTGTAAATGTCTCTGTATTACGTAGTTGTAGCTCATATTTTCACCAGAAACCTGAGCAAAAAGCTTTTGCTTATTCAGACTATGGCATAAATTCACCTTATTTATAAAGCCAGAAGCTAATTGCCAATATCTAAATTCTTATTGAAGTTGAATTTTTAACTTTATGATAGGCCGAAAGTACAATGTAGTAGTACAATGGCTTAATTTATTTCATGATATAAGTTTTTCTACTAGTATGAAAACACTGACAATATAAATTACTTTTTAAATTTATAGTCAAGTTTTGACCATGTGTCACGTACAAGTGAAATTTGAAAATTTTCAGGTAAACTATAACAAGTAACATTAACTTATGAGGGTTTTCTTCTTCAATATACATTTTAAGAAGGTCAATTATTAAAAATAAATTCAAATTTAATCTTAGTGTGCACATTGTAAGTACTTAATAAATGGGCGGGGGGAAACAACTACTTACAGCTAAATAGATCTCCTTAAATCTACCTCCAATAATACTAAAATGTTTAAGACTATACAGCCAAAAATGTTGTATCAGTATTTAAATCAGACAAAAAAAATCTATCTATCTTTTAATCTAATGGTATTATAAAATTGAACATATACTAGTTTCAAGTTCACTTTGGCTTTTTTTCTTTTCTTTTCTTTTTTTTTTTTGGCTATTTAAGCTTTGATTAATCAGTTTCTCCCCTTGTGATGGTTTATGCATGCATTTACCACATCTCCTTGGACTTCTGCCATACCTAACCAATACATCAATAGTGCACTGAAAAAAACGGAAAGCACCTTGACAAGGCTATAGAAAGAAAATGCCACAGACCAGTGGTCAAGTCGAAGAATTCCACACATGGAGCCAGGTGCAGTGGAAAACTGAAAAAGCTTATGTGATTCTCTGTGCAGCTGCCTCCGTGTTTAAAGCCCTTCTATGAACAAAATTGGTGACTGCAAAGGGCTTAGAGAGGAGAAAAGCAAGTGGGGATGAGGGAGAAAGACCAAAAAAGAAAACTGTTCATAGAAGAATAAACGGAAGGCATATCCAAATAAATAAATACAAATTAATGTTAACACGGAAATGAAAGTGGGAATAAATACTTAGGAAGCTTAAACAGGTGAAGAACTAAGCTAAACAGTGTATACTATGTAACATGAAATGAGGTTTAAACTAGAGAATTCAGAATTCATATCTTTTCAATGTTGTTTTTCCATGATAGTCTAACTTTCCCCTTTAAAACCTAAAGTTGAGTGGGATTTGCTTATTAGCTCAAAAGTTTTTCATATCCTAACCTTGGAAACAGATGTGTAATGAAGAATAGTCTCTAAATATTGCAATTGGAAGAGCATCAATATCTGGTTGTACAAGGAAATAAAGCAGATGTAACTGTTTGCCTGAGATAGGCTTAACTTTTAGGAAATTAGCTACTTGGTGTGAAGTTTATAGTACACAACAAAGAATGGACTGGAAAAAAGTCATCAAATAAAGGCGTCTTAATTCTCTGCATTTAGGGTTTTATACTTTAAAAGGTAAACAATGCAGAATCATTTTAACAATAAAACTAGATATATTAAATCTGACTGCAATTCAGCACACAAATGTGTAATTATTTCCTAATACAAGTGTGTTAATACAATTCAAAAACAGCTATCACTATGCCCAGTATGTTGTGGCAACCCTATAAATGCTAACGAAATAGATTCACAGATTGTTAACTCTGTAATACTCTTATATGTTAAAAACCTAAAGACAGAAAAAAAGAATTTGCCATTTTAATAAGAAAAATGAAAACTACCCTGCTTTTAAACATGTTTTCCAAACACAAGTTAGCATTTAACATTTTCAAATGTTTTGACGTCTCAAATAATTTGTAAGTAATGCTACCAAGATGGCAACATTGAATGCTTGCGACATAAAAGAGCTGCTGGGAAGGCACATTGATAAGAACATATTCCTATCCCTCTTCCAAATTTAGCACTTTTTGCAGATGTTTATTCCTTTCTCTTTCTTCAGTTAAGTTATTATGGCTCATTATGTCTGAGGAACTAAACTAATTGAAATGTTCATTGAGACTGGAGTGCTACAGAAAAAAAAAAAAAAGTAAGGGGGAGTGGGAAAGGAATAAAATACACCCACAAGGAACCATGCAGTGGGGAATTTTCTTTTTCTTAATGTTAAACATTTTGTTTCAAAACCTTTAAAAGGCTGACTATGAAATCAGAAACTGAAAAAAGAATAGGAATGAGCAATTCCAAACGTACACCTTTTAAAAGATAACAATAAATCATATGTCATATATAGGCCAAAAATGAAAGGGACTTTGTACTCAAATATAAACTTCTGGCAAGATCTGGTTTGTTGTCAGGTTCCCAGACACTAAATAGATGCTCTGTTCACTTAGCGTGAAGGCCCGCAAGGGGCAGGGACCTCCGGGGATTCTTGGCAGTTCTCAAGTCTCATTAGGTCTGCATATTAATGACTTGCAGCAATATAAAGAGACCCTTGAGCAGACTTTTCTCCCCCTCCTCCTGCCTGCGTTTCCCAAGGCCAAGGCAGCCTCAGACACACCACACATGAGCCAAGAGAGAGGCCTGCAGCCACCATGGCTGCCAGGCGACGGTGGGGCGAGTACTGCCCTTTGACACACTGCCTCAACACCTTTCAGAGGTCCATGGAGTGTGTTAAGGAACGGGTGCTCTCGAGGATCAATGTTACCTTGAAAATGAGAACCCTATCTCCCTATGGCTTAATCACTAACCAAAATAAACCTTAAAAGCTCAAGTGAATGAAGTTGAATCTCCAAACCGATGGGTGTTTTTTAGAAGTGATACAAGTTAGTTTGCCTTTGTGTCAGATAAACACAAAACTCAGTTGAAGGAGAAAAAGTTTAAAAAAAAATTCAAAAAGCATCCTTCATAGTTGAAATGCAAAGCAGAAAGAAAATCCAAACCTTGTGAAATTGTTTTCATTATTTTAAGGTACATATTTTATTTCTTTTCAGTGTCTTCTTTAATTATTAGTAACTAGAGTTATCAGGATTCTATAAAACTTAAAGCGGACATGTATACAGGAAAAAAGTAAAGTAAAACAAAGTAAAAAATATGTATCACATTGTAACTCCCATCAGGGAATACCTTCAAGCTTTACATGCAAATACACCCAGAGATCAACTTTTGAACATGGATCCTGTTGAAAATATGAGGAATGCTTCAGAAAATGCACATTATCAAATGTTTACTAATGTCTCGAAGCCTAAGAACCCAGATTTGGAAATCCTGCTTTCAATCTATTCATGACTTTTAATCACTATTCCTTCTCTCATTCAATATTCAGTGATATGTAAAATGCATTGCTCTGGAAATGAGAAAATTTGGATTTTGGTTCCCAGTCATCCACTTATCCTCTTGTGACCTTGTGCAGGTCAACCAGTTTCATTCATCTTCTGTTATTTCATCCATAAGCAAGTCTAATAATAGCTTAATTGACTGAAGACTGGGGACTGGACCAGGTGAGAAATCTATGTCCTTTGTATGCAATATAATTCCCGGGAAGAACATGACATAAAAAAGAAAAGTTTCATGATCTCATGTATTCCACAATGAATTTCTAACTTTCATTCTCTAAAGGAACATTAGACTGTATTAAAAGTCCCTTTGAGTATACAATTGTCACCATAGCATGACACCAGTTTTCTGTAGGTTTACTAACACTAAAAACTACCTAAAACGTCGTCCTCTCAGGATTTATTTTTTAAAAATCCACTATAAAAGTCAGCACCGCCCTTTAATCACACTTACCAGCTGACTGGCCGCGGTTGGTGGCGTCATGATCACTATCTCCCTGTTCACTGTCTCCATGACCACTGTCCTTAGAGCTTACTATGTCGGCTTCCTGGAATGCAGAACTAGAAGTACAAAAATGTGAATATTAGAAAAAAGATTGAAGAAACACAGAAAACATTCTTCTGCCACCACATGGTCACCTATGGTGCTGCAGATGCTTAGAGCTCTTGATTTCTGCTTAAAGCTAGTTTTCAAAACCTTAAGCCTAACTCTCCAGCACTGAACATCAGCAGTCAGTTTGAGCCCTTAAGGCATGTAAAGTTCATCATTATTCTATGATTGGAGCTAAGCATATGCTTATATCATTTTCATAGGACAGATATATATGTATATGTCTGGAATAGTTAGATTATCAGAAGCAGTGTAGGAGTGTAAACTGACAAAATATTCAAATATACTTAGTGTTTGTATATAAAAGAAACACACCAATATTTTTTAATTTATTGTCTAGAAAACCTAATATAATCAATATTTATGTCCTGTCCTAATTGGAAATATTTTATCATTTTCTATTTTGATATTGAATAAGATACCTAATTCCTACTTTTAGTAGGTCGTAATTTGTCTATATACCAAGCTAGGGAAAAAAAAAAAGGAGTCCATACCTGTTAACTCGACGAGGTCTGTCAACTAGATAGCTGAGCTCTGCTCGCTGGTGTTTAGTCTAGAAAAAAAATAAATAAATCAAGAGCATTCGAACGCTATGGGTTTAACTAACAGTCTGATTTTGAGGCTAGGAACTATTTGTAGCTTAAGTAATTGTGTACATTTTTAAGGAATTTCTAAGCTGTTCTAAGACCTCAGACTAGTTTTTATAAAGACTAGTTCTAGTAAAGGCAAGAAGATATGCAGATTTTGCATATCTAGATTTTCAGTAAAAGTTAAAAAAACACACAAATAAAAGGCCAATTTTAAGTGTGTGTGTGTGTGTGTATGTGTGTGTGTGTATTTTAAGGAGAGAATGCAAATAACCTCATAGCTGGCCCTCATAAACTATTGTCTCCAATAGAGTCAACCTAGATATATGCTGCAGTCTTTCTTTCAGTGGCCTAAAAAAGTGTTTAGGTGCATACTGGTTGACACAAGAAAAACAGCACGCTCAATAAGCAAAAAGGTTGGATATTTTATGGAATTATTTTGTTGTTTATTTTCAAAATGTGCTTAAGATACAAATGAGCTGTACAAATATTCATGAAAGTCAATGAATATCTAAGACTCAAAATAAATTAAATAACCTGCCAAAAAAGGAATTCATAATACCCGCTTCCCTCCTGGCCCCAATTCTTTCGCCCTCCAAACACGCTCAGCATTCTCCTCCCCACCTCCACCACCCCACACACACCTTTTCCGGTCCAAACTTTCTTTTACAGAAATCAACTCTGTTCTCCCTCTCCCTCCCTCCTTTCAACTTTGCCACTTCTCCATCTTAAAAAAGGAAATCGGAATTGACAAGCCAAATTCTTTGATAAAGAAAGCCAACAGTAGTGATTCATCAAGAACGATGGCAAGAAGGTGATTATTAGCTAAAAGGAATATGTAAGACAAGAACTGTTGAAGCCTTTCCGTGAGTTTACGCTTACAGGGTTTGTGCCAAAACAACTTCATTCAAATTCACACTGTGTGGGCGTTGGGCTTCAAGAACGTCTGTAAATGCTGTCCAGAGTAGAACTGAAGGCTCTTTTTTTGCAACCCGAGTTCAGAGAACAAGGATCTGATAACTCATTCACTAAAACATGCATTCGAGTTTAGACAACTGTGTAAAGTTAAACAGTCTATAGCTTACTTTTACACGCGACTGAAGGCATCGATAAACAAAGCCAAACAATTAACTTTATTATGCTTGGGACAAATGCAAAGAGAAAAAAAAGACCTTTGCCAGTGCCAGAAGGTCCCTCCCTGCATTTCCCTCTCCCCTCGGGCACTTTCTCCTTTACCCCCAGTTTTCTAAGAAGGGAAAGGACTGGGGTGGGGGGAGGGGACTAGGATTTTAAAGGAAAGATGCCAGCGGGAAGAAGGAGGGTCCAAGGTGGCAAAGCACCAAAGAAGGGGGATGAAAATAAATGTGGAAGGGTGGAGCGCAGAAAATTAGGGACAACACGAAGTTTAAGTTACACAGGAAGGGGTGGGAGAGGCGGCTTTCCATTCCTGCCCCCACAAAGATACAAATAAGCTAATATCCTAAAAATAAATACACAGTGCACCAGAGATACAAGGGCCGGGCTAGAGGAGGCTTTCGGATGGAGGAGATGAGAGATGGTGGTCCTTTCGCTTCAGCCTTACCTCGTTGGACAAAATGCTTCCGTTGGAGATGATGTCGGGCTGCTGGTCTGTGTAACCGGTGACGATGGCCCCGCAGGGGTTGTGCTCAGTGTCCGTACTCCGCGATGGGCTGCAGGGCTTAAGGAACATCAGGTCGGTTTTGGCGGACTCGGGGGTCAGGCAGACCTGGTAGCAGTAATTCTGGTTGTGGTGATGGGAGCCAAAGCCCCCGGACTCCTCCACCGGCACTTGGGCCGGATTACTGGGTACGTTGGAGCTTTGAACTAGCATGATGTCCGACTTGCTGAGTTTCTTCTTGCGCGCCCGGGCTTGGCGGCCACAGCAGGTCGACCCCCCGCTGCCACAGCAGCAGCAGAGGCAGCAGTCGCTGGCCAGACACGTGTAGATATTCAGCTTTTTCTCTTTCTGGCAACGCACGGCAAGCACGATCATGGCCAGAAGAAAGATGAAGGATACCGAGCCCAGCGCGATGATGAGGATAAGGGTGAGGTCCAGCGACGTCTCCCCGCCGCCCGAGCGGCTGGGGCGCTGGTGCTCTCCTGAACCCCCGCCCCCGCCCCCGCCCCCGCCCTGGGGCTCGACAGCGCCATCCACCAGCTGCACCACCAAGGTGGCGGTGGAGGACAGGGGAGGTTGCCCGTGGTCGCGCACCTCGATCACCAGTTCGTAAGGCCGCTGGGGGTCGCGCTTGGCTGGCACCCGGCGCGCTGTACGGAGCTCCCCGGTGCGCCAGTCCATGCGGAAGAGGTTCATTTCGTTACCCCTCACAATACTGTAGGTGAGCCGGGCGTTCTCGCCGTCATCTGCGTCCACCGCGGCCACGCGGGTCAGCAGGTAACCGGGCTCAGCCGAGCGGGGCAGCACCTCGCGCGCCGGAGTCCCGTTGCGCCCCGGAAGGGGGGCTACGATGGCAGGAGCGTTGTCGTTCTGATCCACGATGAGGATGTTGACCGTGGCGTTGCCAGCCAGCGCCTGGGGGCTACCGGCGTCCCGCGCCTCCACTTGGAAGCTGAAGTCCTTGAGCTGTTCATAGTCGAAGGAGCGCAGGGCGTACAGGTAGCCGTTCTCGGAGTTGATGGACACGTAAGTGAAGACGCTCATGCCCTGGATCTGGCACTCCAGGATAGAGTAGGCTAGCTGGGCGTTGGCGCCCTCATCACGGTCTGTGGCGCTCACCGCGTAGATGTAGGCGCCTGGCACGTTGTTTTCGGTCACATACACGTCGTAGACCGGCTGGCTGAAGCGCGGTGCGTTGTCGTTCACATCTGACACTTGCACCTGGATGGACTTACTGGTGGAGAGTGCAGGCTCGCCCCGGTCGCGAGCCACCACGGTCAGGGTGTAGGAGTCCCCCGCCTCTCGGTCCAGAGGGGCCTCGGTCACGATGGTATAGTAGTTCTTGAAGGAAGACTTGAGGCGGAACGGCACATCCCCCAGCAGCTCGCACTGCACCTGCCCGTTCTCCTCTGAGTCGCGGTCGGTTACGCTGAACAAGGCCACCACCGTGCCAGGCGCCGCGCCCTCGCTCACCGCCTCCTTCACGGTGCTGAAGCTGATCTCCGGCGCGTTGTCGTTGGCATCAAGCACCCTCACTATTACCTTGCAGTGCGCAGGCACGGCGTTGGGGCCCAGGTCCTTGGCTTGAACGTACACTTGGTACACCGGGCTCTCTTCGTAGTCCAGCTCGCCGCTCACCTCCAGCCGGCCGGTGCGAGGGGAGAGTCCGAAGAGCTCGCGTGCCCGGGGCGAAATGTGGCTGCTGAAGGAGTACACGACCTCTCCATTCTGGCCCTCATCTGGGTCTGTGGCGTTAAGCTGGATCACGAGCGTACCAGGCGGCGAGTTCTCTGGTAGGGACACAGTGTAGACGGGTTGGTCGAAGGCGGGCACATTGTCGTTGGAGTCCAGCACTCGGATGGTGAGTAGGGCCGTGCCGGTGCGCTGCTGCTGGGGGAGCAGGCCCCCTCCCCCGCCGCCGCCTCCTCCTCCTTCTCCGCCTCCCCCTCCTCCCCCGTCCACCGCGGTCAGCACGTAGCGGTGCACCGCTTGCTGCTCTCGGTCCAGAGGCTTCTCCAGCACCAGCTCGGCGAATCGGTTGCCATCCCCCTGGGTCTGCACGTCCAGGGAGAAGTAGCTGTTGGGGGTGATTTCGTAGTCGCGCAAGGAGTTGGTACCCACGTCTGGGTCGAATGCGCTCTCCAAGGGGAAGCGGGTGCCTGGCGTGGCGCTCTCAGAGATCTCTACGGTCAGGTCCGGCTCCGGGAAGGAGGGGGGATTGTCGTTGATGTCCAGCACCTCGATCTCCACCCGGAACAGCTCTAAGGGGTTCTCCAGGAAGACCTCCAGGTGCAGGACGCAGGAGGGGCTCTGCTTGCAGATTTGCTCGCGGTCAATCTTCTCATTCACGTACAACACCCCGGTCTCCAGGTTGAGGTCCAAGTAAGGGGTCCGAGAGTTGGGCGCCGTTTGAAAGCCGCGAGCCGAAAGTTTTGTAATGTCCAAGCCCAGATCTTCAGCGATATTCCCCACGAAAGTGCCATGTTCCTGCTCCTCTTGCACCGTGTAGTGAAGCTGGGAAAAGACTCCTTCCACCATCCAGAGCAAGGCAAAGAATAATAGCACAATCATCTCCAAAGGGAAAGGAAGCAGCTTCCCGCAGCCAGTCAGCCACCCAATCACCTCCCCCACCACCACGGGAAAAAAAAAAAATCTCAAATAAAAAATACAAATAAAAGTGCGCTATGTGGGGGGGGCTCCTGTGGCTTTCTGTCCTTACAAATCTTATTTCTTTTGCTTCATTTTAGGGTTTCCCCCAATTCAACCTCATTATTTAATCTTAGAGCAGGAAGGGTGACAGGCGTCCCCTTTCCTCATCTGTAATCTTCCCACTGACCAATTAATAAAATAATAATACAATAGTCAGAGTCCTTTATTCCGACAGTCTTGGCGCAACGCGGCGCTGGCAAATCCCAAGGAGGAAATTTCGGTATTTCAAGACTGTCCTCGGTTTGTCTTCTCGCTGATGGGAGGAGAAGAAGGAGGAGGAAAAGGAGGAGGAGGAGGAAGATGAAGAGGAAGAGGAGAAGGAAGAGGAGATGCTGTTGGCACCGCTGAACATGCCTCTTACTGTCAACGGCTGGCAAATGCAAAAGGGCTTAAAAACAGCGAGGGAATTTTGTGCCGGAAAAGCATACAATGGCTCTGCAGCATAAAACTTTCATTCTCTTCATTTCTCCGGATGGACGTTCTTGGCATTTTTTCCTCTTTCGCTCTATTTGTCTGTTTTGGCTGTCATAGTCTTGCCTCCCTCTGTCCTCATCTCCACCGTCGTTTGCTTCTCAGCAACTGTGAGGAGCAGTTTCTTTTTTGCTGTTTCCTTCCCAAGCCTCTTCTTTCCTCTAACCTGTCTCTCTGCTTTTCAGTTCTTCCCTCCTCCTCCTGCCTCAGCCCTAAGCCTGCGATCTCGGCTGGCAGTTTCTGAGCTCCGAGCGCTCCGCTTCTCTGTTTTTGCGCAGCGCCCTCATTCTGCCAACCAATCGCCGAGGAGCACCACCCACCGAGTCAGAGCTAATTGGACAAACCGGCCGTCAAGAAGGCGCGTCACGCAGTAACCGGGCCGGGCGGGATGGAACCCGCGCCTGGGCTGCCTGGGTGAGTGTGAGTGTGAGAGCGAGAACAGCCCGGCAGGTCCCGAGGTGGTAGCTGGGGACTCTGCCGCGGAAAGTTCCCAGTCCCCAGCCGCAGGTAACGGAGAGGGAATAGAGAGGTTTCCCTGTTTGCATCAGCAAATGCGAAAACATAATAGCAGCAGCGGTATCCTCTCCCAGGAGCGGGGTTTCCAATGACGCTAACATTCTTTTTCCTTTAAGGTGTTTTCCTTGCTGCTGATCGTGAAAATAAGTCACCGAGAAAAACAGGAAAAAGTTGCAGAGGGGCCACTAATTGGCTGGGGTTACCAATTTAAGGGACTCTGGCGGAGATCAGCAGGACATTTAAAAACAGATATGGCGTAGGCTGTGTCAAACTAAGTGTGAAGGTCTGAAGGGGCTGAGGGGAAAGGGGGTTAGACAGCTGGCGTGTGGAGCGGAGGTGGGTCCCAAACAGCCAGGGGATGCAAGCCAAGGGATGAACGCTGGCGGCTCCTATAGACGTGCAGACGCTTTATTCTCGCTTCTTCCCTTCCTAAACGTACATCCACAGTATCTTACCAAAAGATTAATTCGCTTAGGGACTTGGTTTGAGCTGTGAGCCCTTTGATCAACGACTGAGGAGTTTCATTTGAGCTCTGCTTTCCAGCCCGCCAGCCTAGCGCTGACTCTCTGGCCTCGGGCACCGAGCTCTGCCGTTCGCTGCGAGGCGCCTCGAATATCCCTGCGCCTCCCCCTGCCAAGTGCGACGCAGCGGCGGCGCGCACAGGCTTTTTTTCCCCTGCTTTTTCTGACAATCGGCGATTTCCCCCTCCTCTCTACACTAGACCCGAGCACCGATTCTTGCTCAGCCTGGAGCAAGACCGCAGGATGAGGGCAGCGGGGCGGCTGTGAACGCGTGTGCGGGAGGGGGTGAGGGTAGGTGCGTGGGCTGGGGCCGTGCACACGCGAGGCCCCAGTGTGTGTGAGGCTGCGAGTATCTGCGAACGCGCTTGCATCCATCCCGCCTGGTTCCGCTCACCGCTCTGTATAAGCCCCAACGGAGCATCCCCACAACACCTCCGGGGCCCCGAAGGATGCGCTTGAGGAGCTCCGAGTGCTCACTCTCGGCGAAGCGCCGGGCAAAGCGTCGCGTAAACGCACCCAATTCTTGTGAAGTTAAAACATAGCGCAAACTCTTCAATGCTAGAGTGGATGAATGTTAATTCTCCAAAAAGATTTTTAAAAGCGTAATGTGTATTAATTAATGGGCTGTAGGGGTTTGTTTATTCAACCAATGCAGCCCTTGTACAGTTGCCTTCTTATGCTACAAGATAGAGGGATCCCTTGGGGCTTCCTGGTAATGAATGATCCGGGAGTAACACCGCCACAACCTGCGGGAAAAGGAGAGTCGTTTATCCGATCCTGAGGTATGTTGTCATTCCCTCCTGGCAGGGAATTAAGAAGGGTGAGTGGCCATGGCCGGGAATATAGACTGAGGCTTGCCTCTGCGAGTCCCGCGAGTGCCTGTCTGCTGCTCTAGCCGCCCCCCTCCCCCCGCCCCGTCCCCATTGGCTCTTTCATGGAGATAGGTCCAGCCTTTGAGCGGTTGGAAGGAAAGGATGCCAGCAAAAATGGCTAATCCTTTTCCAGCTGCAGTAAACTGACGATTGGCCAAAGCCAAGCGAAAACCGCCGCAGTTAAAATGTTTTTAGCGTCACGTCTGCAGCTGAGAATGGAGCGTCAGTTTCTAAAAGGACCTGTGGATCAATGAAAAGGAGATTATAGTGTTTCTGAATATTAATAATGGCATTGCATCTGTACTTTCTCCCCCTCCTCTTCCTGATTTTCCCTTAGATCTGCAGGATTGAAATGAAATGTTTTGAGGTCTTCAAGCTGACTCATCAGAATAATCCTGGAGCATTTTTAAAATGACGGTAATGTTCTAATATTTCATTTGTACGTACGGAAACACTTGTGTGTGCGCGCGTGTTTGCGTGTGAGAAGCATGCGGCTGAATGACAATGCAAATCCAGAAACTGTTTGCGGGAGGGGGGGTTGTGTTCTCAAAACGTAGATAAAGTTTGAGCAGACTTTGGACGTTCGCTTAGAACCAGAGAGCTTCCAGAGGTGGAGATGAGAACTTGGAGAGATGGCCAGATTTGCCTGTAAATAATCACTACATCCACTGTAATACTTGAGCTGCATTTTTTTTTTTTTTTTTTTTTTTGATAGCAGTTGTGTTTGAAAGGCAAACTCTTTCCACAAACGTGGGTTACAGGCGTCTCCTAGCGGCGAAAGCGGCACAGGACAAGCCAGCGAATTTTGCTTTGGGGCTCTGGTTCGGCTGGGCCGGCCTGTTGGGGGCTCTGCAGGATTTCTTGGGTCGCAGAGGCTAGGATCCGCGCCGGCGAAGCCCGCCGGGGTCCTCTAGAGGTCTCGCCTCTCTGACTTCTAGTCTCCAAGGCGCCCTGGAATCGGCGGGGTGACGACGGGGTCTTCCTCTTGTAAGAACAAGCACGAGCCCTCGGTCAGCCTCCCTCTACGTCGCTCCAGCCAAGGGTAATTGCTACAGCATGTTGTCCCGGGCCACGATTCAGACATTGGCGTTAGCAACCTTCTCTGCTTCCTTACCCTGGAATCATTAAACACCCCCACCCCGTCACCCAAGGAACAAAACAACACTTTAAATCTATCTTTAAAAAATGCTTCTTAAATAAAACCCGTGTACTTTCTTCCTTGCTGTGTCAATAGAGCACATTCCCCCCTTTGCTTTTTCACTCGGCGGACCCCAGAATCTAGTGAGGCCGTGATTATATAAATAACAGCCCGAGTGGTGGGGCTGACAACCTCTTTGAAGTACAGAATATCTTATATGCAGCGTCCTTCACCCCCTCCCCCCTCATAACTGATACCGGCGGGGAGAAGCAATCCCTAACATAACCCTCCTCCCTCCCCACGCCCCCTCCAGGAGCGCCAACTCTCTGGGCCAACGCAAACTGTATCCTAAAACAGATGGGAAAGCAGCTATTACTATTATTTGGAGGGTTGGTTGTCAAAATCAGTCTTCATAGAAGTCCTTGTTGGTGTGTGAGTGATAAACCATCCTCGTTAATTTCATTGTCCTCTAAGGACAGCAAGCGAGGGTGAGCGCTAAGAATCTCACAGTCACGTTTTCTGTACACAGTAGTTACAAACTTTGAAACTAACCGGGCTGCTTTCCTCCCTGCCCTTTTCAGGGAAAGGCGGAAGGGAAACAAGTTTGTTAACTAGCATTTGGATGAATGAGTGTTTACAGTGATTTAACTTGACTTGAAAGCAATTTGTTTCTAAATCCTCTTATTATTGCAGTGTGCCCAGAGCTTTGAGGAAATTTTTTTTTTTTTTTTTTTTTTAAGAAATAGAAGAAAAAAAATTTAAATTGTCAGTAAGGAGTCTTTCAAATGCCAAACCCCTGCCAGGGTTGAGCTGGGTGGTTCACTGCACTTATTATTCCCAGCACAGTGCAGAGAGCAAACGCAAAGGACCTGGACTGTATGGCAGCTCTTATGGGTAACCATGAAATCGGTTTATTTGGAGCAGTGTAACCTAACTTCAGAGGTGGGAAGGCAAGGCATTGGAACCAATGCCATACTGTTTGTTTTGGTTCATCTCCAGGAGAGTGAGTGTGGATGAGCGTTGCTGGAAAAGATTTATAGTATATGCATGCTATATGTTATAAGCAGTCAGGTAACTCTTTAGTTACTGTGTTCTAATGCTTTGAACTCAATGGAGACCAAACCAACCTGTTTGGGTGACTGAGAATACTAGCTATTAAGTGTTACTTGATATTCAATGTAGAAACGTTTTCTCCATTTTATTTAACCTTGTTAATATTGATGTGGCTTCACATTTCAGTGTCTTTTCAGTTATCAGACAGGGCCAGCATTTTGTTAAACTCTAAACAGTGAATTAAAAGCACTGATGAGCTGAAGCAGCCCTTTAATGCAGAATGACAAATTGCACTTAAGCAATACATGAACAAGAAATGATTTATGGATTTTTTTTTTTACAATAGTCTGAGCAAATGAAAGCAACATGAATTATATATCCTAATGCTCAAAATATCATTTTCTAATAATACTGTTTCAGTTCAGATGCTATACTCTTATCCTTTCTCTAAGAGGTATTGATCAGTAAGACATCCAGGAGTATTTTAGAATCAGGCAATAGTGTTTGATACTGTTTCCAAATCTATTTCCTGAGTATGGGGTGGTGATCAACATTGAGTATACTCACATTCTTGTCAGCTCCTTCACATATTATGTCTTTTAGTGAAAAATAGGTAATCCTTTGGAAACTTATGCTTTGTTCCATACCTTCTTTCAGAATGTAAATAAAGAGATCTGATATGGAATGACAATCTTTATTACATCATGACCTCTTTTTCTGAAAATCAAAATGCATTACCTTATCTTATCCTTCTATAAAAATTGCCTTGGATATTGAAAAATCTGATTTCTTCAAAATGTCTCATCTCGTTATATTGGTTTATCCTGTTTTTTATTTTTAAATTTTTCTTAGTGTCCTTAAGACACACCTGAGTTAGTAAAAGTTTCATGTGCCTTAGTTTGGGGGGCATTAGTACACAAGATAGATTTATTGTTGTCTTAAATTACAGAAAAATACTCAATCAGATAGAATTTGGTGGGGTGCCTATATGAAAAAGAGAATTAGTTACTTCTGTGTTATGATGAGTGACTACTCCTAGCAGTTTTTAACCATTTGTGGCTCATATAAGTATTTTGGGGTATGTGTAGAAGTTTAAGTGAAGACATTATCTTTGTATTACATAGTCAATTATAGGAAACTTGAGTTTCCTCTAGAGTCACATTATTAGGCTTAATCTTAATTATCCAGGTTTATTTTTTTAAAAAAAGGAAAAGAAAAAAATTGAATCTCAACCTCTGCTTTTGACAGCATTAACAATTACTCTTACTGAAGATTACTGAAATCAATGATGTGATTAGGATTGTAAATAAAACTATAAGACATCACATTTTAAAAAGCCAGCTAACAGGGATGATATGTGGGTTTTACTTAGTGATGGGGCCCAGAGGTAGAAATGAAGCTTTAAACATTAAGGATGATATAGAACAATTTCAAAAATTTAATTGCAAGCTCTGATTAAGTTTATATGAGTAGCAGAAAGATGTCTCGAATTCTGTTTTTTTCCTCAGTGAGTTTGCTTCTTTTTTGACACTGATACAGTCAGCAAAATACTAGTGTTTGCCTGGCAAGTATAAATTGTTTTCATCAAGGGGAAGCCCCTTGATTTTTATGAATACAGAATGAGATTACTCAAATTGTGATTAGGGTTACAAGTCAGAGCATTCTTTTCTAAAGGATTTGAAAATGTTATTGGAGACAGGCACCACAGAGACACTATCACATGTAGAGTGAGAATTACATTGGTAATTAGAATTATAATAGTAAACAGACCAAATAGTAGAACAGATATTTCAGTTTAAGAAAAATATCTTTCTCAGTTTGGCTGGTTACTATAATTCTTTCTATAAGAAAGCTGATTTCCATGATGTCTTATTTAAATAGGCTTGTCTATGCAATTCTGGAGAATCCCAGGGATGGGGGAGCCTGGTGGGCTGCCATCTATGGGGTCGCACAGAGTCGGACACAACTCAAGCGACTTAGCAGCAGCAGCAGCGTGCAATACTGTAAAATGCTTTATTTGATTGGAATTTCTTGATTTTTTTTTTAAGGTCAAAGTGGTTTTTAACTAGCCAGTATATGTCAAGCATTCTTAGATAAGTTGTAGTATTTTCGCCTATGTCTACAGGTAATATCATCCCAACATTATAGATAAATGATACTCAGGATGTTCAGCATTTAAGTAACGCAGCAAATTAGTACAAAATTCAAATCCAGGCCTTCTGATGGTCTCAGATTGAGGCTCCACTATGATGTTTCTCTGGTCTATCTGATTGGATTTACTTTGGAGGTAAAACAAAAAATGAATTAATTTACAGATTAAAAATGGAGTTCAGTCTTTAAAGTTCATTTTTAATCCAGATTTTGTAAAATAGAAGTACTGATTTTAGACCAGTCAAAATGGCTAGTACCTCATTGAGTTGAGCCAAGGAGGAGTTCATAAGCATATCTGAGGAGGTTTTTTTTAAAAAAAATTTTTAGATTTATTAGGAGACCAAAACTTTCTTACAAGTGAGGTTATGAAGCATCCATCTCTTTCTCACATTTGAAGTGTGTTGCATGGGAATCATGAATTTTAGTGACTGAAAATAGAAATAGATAATACAACCATGTCTGAAAGGAAGGCACTTCTACTTCATGCATTCCTGAAACATATACTAAGTTGATCAATGGTCCAAGAAGTACTGGCTTGTTCACTTAGTTTATTAGAGATTGTTAAAAGCTAGGAAGAACTGACATGTACCCATTTTACACAGCACAAATATTCTTTTTTTTTGTATGTATTTCTGAACTGATCTTTAAAAGGGAAAGAGTGTTTTGTTAAGCAAAGTTTCAACCATCATTTTTATACTAATTTCTTCAATGTTACTCCAAAAAGATTGTTTAAATTTGAAATTTCTGAAAATTAAACAATGAAATTTATTTGATAATCTTGTGCCTGCAGGAAATGAAAGGAAATGACTTAAAAACAATTTTAAATATAGGAAGAAATCACCAAAGAAAGAAGATGATGGAATCTTATTTACTTACTGTAAGTATAAAATATGTATTATTTTGATAATAAGTACTGATAGAAGAAAAATATCATATTTCTTTTAGAAGTGTGCCCAATAACTCAGAGGATGTGTAATGTAGGCCCTCTAAGGAAGGTTCTATATGTTACTTATTTCTGAAGGCACCTAACTGTGGTGGGTGATGATACAGTAAATTATGAAGAATTAAACCAAATTGGGTTCAAATCCCTGCTTCTGCAAATATCTGAGCTGGGTCAAATTACTTAACTCCTTTGAAACATTATCAAAGTGTGTTAAACATCCTAAACATCTGTTAAAATATGACAAAAATTGACCTTGTTGAGTCATTGTGAGACTTAAATTGAAATGATATATGTAAAACTCTTAACCCATAGTAGACTTTTAATAAATTTTAACTAATATTATAGCAAGATGTTTTGAATGAGATAGTCCTTAAATATTTATTGAGAATAATTAGTATTGATTTTCTTGGTGTTTTTTTTTTTTCATGAAATCCATACTAAAGTATTAACTTTGAGGACAATTTTGCATTGTCCTTGTTTTGCAGGATATTATAATTTTAAAGAGAATGCAAATCATAAATGAAGATGATCAAACTAGCTAAATGTTAATTAAACATCAAAATATAAAAATCAATGAGCTTCTCTTCATAATCATGTTGTTCTATTTTAACACTTTAATTTTCTTCTAGATAAGTTTAAATTTTCTATATGTTTTAGTTTATATGATAAAACATATGTGTAGATTCCGAAAATCACTTAAATGAAAACATGGTGTTTCATTATAAAATACTGTTGTTTTATTTCTATAATTATCAACATTTTAGGATTGTGTGAAAGTGTTTGTTGCTCAGTCATGTCTGACTCTTTGTGACCTCATGGACTGTAGCCTGCCAGGCTCCTTTGTCCATGGGCTTTTCCAGGGAAGAATACTGGAATGGGTTGCTATACCCTTCTGCAGACTGAGGGATACAACCCATGTCTCCTGCATTGCAGGCAGATTCTTTACTGTCTGAGCCACCAGAAAGTCCACATTTTAGGATTAAAAAACTCTTTTTTGATATAGTCACTGTTTTCCTTCTAATTCATCAATACATATTACTATATTCTTGTGAGCGACTAAACTGAACTGAACTGAACTGATATTCATGTTAATGGGTACAAAAATTCTCCAGATTAAAAACAAATTGGTAAAAATCACTTAAGATAGAGTGAATTTATTAGAATGACCAATTTTGAGCCTCAAGCCTTTCTCTTTATCATTCTCCTCTTTTGCTATATCTGTGTCTACCATTGCTATTATTAATATTCTCCTTAGTAACTCATTATACTTTTAGAAAACAAAAACGCATTGGTGCTGGTGTGACAGGAGCGGAGCCATACGAATATCTAAAGAATAGAAAATAAATGTAAATCATGGATATATTTTTCCAGGATTCATCATCGATTTGATAAATAAAGAATGCATATAAAATGTTTAGACAAATTCATTAAATGGCATAAAAATACATTTAAACATCTAATGACTATGAATGATGAGTACATGGGAAATATAGAAAAGACTAGAATAAAAACAATAAAGCAAAGATTTCTAGAAAAAGGCAGTTTGTGTTATGATTTTAAAGGCAACAGTACTATACAGATTAGCAGAAAAAAACATATCTAAACCAGGTGAGAGGGACTTGCACAGTAAAGAAGTGAAAATAGTGATAGGAAAAAGCTTTTCTATGGAGATCATAAAAACAGCAAATTGAGCTTTTTAATTACAGGCCAACATCCTGACTTTGGACCCAGTTACTTATATCTATGATGCCAAGGCAGCTTCAATTTTGTTTCATTGGATTTATTCCTCCTTATCCCCACCCACAAGAATTTGGCCAAATTTAAGGTCAGCAGAGTTGGGTGAGAGCCTCATTTAGCTTTCACACCTGAGTAATGCTTTTGGTATGGATTGGGCTAATAGCCAGTGCTCAGCCTTAGAATTATAATAAAACCTAATATTATTGCTTATTCATTAGCATATATATTTGAGAATCCTGGCTGCTGCTTCTAATTTAATAGTGACGTGATGATGGCTGCTTTTCTCAAAATACTTTAAAAATCTTGTCTGGTTAGACTACCTAACCAAGTATCTAATTTAACAAAAACGTATTTTCATTCTGCTAGGCGAATGAGGGAGACATGTATTGCATAAGCCCAAGGAACCTAACAAACATTTAGCTGAATGGTCCCACTTTTGAGAAGAGTTGTTGGCTGCATTACCAATGCTTAATAAAGATGTGCTGGCTAAATGAATGAATGCTTGACCTTTTAACTTTCCACTTTATTCACCTTTAAAATATATCTAAGATGTTATACTCAATTCCACAGGCTATATTTTTAATAATCCGTATTTGAGAAAGTTCTTTGAAGTGGGTTATTTCAGAAGAAACCCAAATTAAAATGGAACATCCACTGTACAAGTGTGTTCAAAACACTTGATCTCTCATTTACAACTCATGAAATGCATTCCTTTTCTCTTAGAACTGCTACTATTCAAAAGTGATGTTATCAACTTATAATGTTCTGTTTTCTAGTTTTCATCTTATTTTGTATATACTATCTTGACTGTATAACTATGACTAGAATAAGTACAATGGCTAGTATTCTGAATTGTTTTATTGTTTTTATAAGGTCAGAATGGCAAGCTAAGACGCAGTCCCCCACGATTAGCACGTTAAGACATTAAAAGCAAATATGACTGAGATAAGAGGACATTTGCTGCCATAGGTAGAATCAGGAGATATTATAATTTATAAGTGTTTGGGGTTAAGTTTAAAAGAAAGGTTGATTGACTTGATAGATTCAAAGCAATGAATGTCCTGAATTTTAAGTCAGAGGGGACACTGTNTTTTTTTTTTTTTTTTTTTTTTGATAGCAGTTGTGTTTGAAAGGCAAACTCTTTCCACAAACGTGGGTTACAGGCGTCTCCTAGCGGCGAAAGCGGCACAGGACAAGCCAGCGAATTTTGCTTTGGGGCTCTGGTTCGGCTGGGCCGGCCTGTTGGGGGCTCTGCAGGATTTCTTGGGTCGCAGAGGCTAGGATCCGCGCCGGCGAAGCCCGCCGGGGTCCTCTAGAGGTCTCGCCTCTCTGACTTCTAGTCTCCAAGGCGCCCTGGAATCGGCGGGGTGACGACGGGGCCTTCCTCTTGTAAGAACAAGCACGAGCCCTCGGTCAGCCTCCCTCTACGTCGCTCCAGCCAAGGGTAATTGCTACAGCATGTTGTCCCGGGCCACGATTCAGACATTGGCGTTAGCAACCTTCTCTGCTTCCTTACCCTGGAATCATTAAACACCCCCACCCCGTCACCCAAGGAACAAAACAACACTTTAAATCTATCTTTAAAAAATGCTTCTTAAATAAAACCCGTGTACTTTCTTCCTTGCTGTGTCAATAGAGCACATTCCCCCCTTTGCTTTTTCACTCGGCGGACCCCAGAATCTAGTGAGGCCGTGATTATATAAATAACAGCCTGAGTGGTGGGGCTGACAACCTCTTTGAAGTACAGAATATCTTATATGCAGCGTCCTTCACCCCCTCCCCCCTCATAACTGATACCGGCGGGGAGAAGCAATCCCTAACATAACCCTCCTCCCTCCCCACGCCCCCTCCAGGAGCGCCAACTCTCTGGGCCAACGCAAACTGTATCCTAAAACAGATGGGAAAGCAGCTATTACTATTATTTGGAGGGTTGGTTGTCAAAATCAGTCTTCATAGAAGTCCTTGTTGGTGTGTGAGTGATAAACCATCCTCGTTAATTTCATTGTCCTCTAAGGACAGCAAGCGAGGGTGAGCGCTAAGAATCTCACAGTCACGTTTTCTGTACACAGTAGTTACAAACTTTGAAACTAACCGGGCTGCTTTCCTCCCTGCCCTTTTCAGGGAAAGGCGGAAGGGAAACAAGTTTGTTAACTAGCATTTGGATGAATGAGTGTTTACAGTGATTTAACTTGACTTGAAAGCAATTTGTTTCTAAATCCTCTTATTATTGCAGTGTGCCCAGAGCTTTGAGAGAATTTTTTTTTTTTTTTTTTTTTAAGAAATAGAAGAAAAAAAATTTAAATTGTCAGTAAGGAGTCTTTCAAATGCCAAACCCCTGCCAGGGTTGAGCTGGGTGGTTCACTGCACTTATTATTCCCAGCACAGTGCAGAGAGCAAACGCAAAGGACCTGGACTGTATGGCAGCTCTTATGGGTAACCATGAAATCGGTTTATTTGGAGCAGTGTAACCTAACTTCAGAGGTGGGAAGGCAAGGCATTGGAACCAATGCCATACTGTTTGTTTTGGTTCATCTCCAGGAGAGTGAGTGTGGATGAGCGTTGCTGGAAAAGATTTATAGTATATGCATGCTATATGTTATAAGCAGTCAGGTAACTCTTTAGTTACTGTGTTCTAATGCTTTGAACTCAATGGAGACCAAACCAACCTGTTTGGGTGACTGAGAATACTAGCTATTAAGTGTTACTTGATATTCAATGTAGAAACGTTTTCTCCATTTTATTTAACCTTGTTAATATTGATGTGGCTTCACATTTCAGTGTCTTTTCAGTTATCAGACAGGGCCAGCATTTTGTTAAACTCTAAACAGTGAATTAAAAGCACTGATGAGCTGAAGCAGCCCTTTAATGCAGAATGACAAATTGCACTTAAGCAATACATGAACAAGAAATGATTTATGGATTTTTTTTTTTACAATAGTCTGAGCAAATGAAAGCAACATGAATTATATATCCTAATGCTCAAAATATCATTTTCTAATAATACTGTTTCAGTTCAGATGCTATACTCTTATCCTTTCTCTAAGAGGTATTGATCAGTAAGACATCCAGGAGTATTTTAGAATCAGGCAATAGTGTTTGATACTGTTTCCAAATCTATTTCCTGAGTATGGGGTGGTGATCAACATTGAGTATACTCACATTCTTGTCAGCTCCTTCACATATTATGTCTTTTAGTGAAAAATAGGTAATCCTTTGGAAACTTATGCTTTGTTCCATACCTTCTTTCAGAATGTAAATAAAGAGATCTGATATGGAATGACAATCTTTATTACATCATGACCTCTTTTTCTGAAAATCAAAATGCATTACCTTATCTTATCCTTCTATAAAAATTGCCTTGGATATTGAAAAATCTGATTTCTTCAAAATGTCTCATCTCGTTATATTGGTTTATCCTGTTTTTTATTTTTAAATTTTTCTTAGTGTCCTTAAGACACACCTGAGTTAGTAAAAGTTTCATGTGCCTTAGTTTGGGGGGCATTAGTACACAAGATAGATTTATTGTTGTCTTAAATTACAGAAAAATACTCAATCAGATAGAATTTGGTGGGGTGCCTATATGAAAAAGAGAATTAGTTACTTCTGTGTTATGATGAGTGACTACTCCTAGCAGTTTTTAACCATTTGTGGCTCATATAAGTATTTTGGGGTATGTGTAGAAGTTTAAGTGAAGACATTATCTTTGTATTACATAGTCAATTATAGGAAACTTGAGTTTCCTCTAGAGTCACATTATTAGGCTTAATCTTAATTATCCAGGTTTATTTTTTTAAAAAAAGGAAAAGAAAAAAATTGAATCTCAACCTCTGCTTTTGACAGCATTAACAATTACTCTTACTGAAGATTACTGAAATCAATGATGTGATTAGGATTGTAAATAAAACTATAAGACATCACATTTTAAAAAGCCAGCTAACAGGGATGATATGTGGGTTTTACTTAGTGATGGGGCCCAGAGGTAGAAATGAAGCTTTAAACATTAAGGATGATATAGAACAATTTCAAAAATTTAATTGCAAGCTCTGATTAAGTTTATATGAGTAGCAGAAAGATGTCTCGAATTCTGTTTTTTTCCTCAGTGAGTTTGCTTCTTTTTTGACACTGATACAGTCAGCAAAATACTAGTGTTTGCCTGGCAAGTATAAATTGTTTTCATCAAGGGGAAGCCCCTTGATTTTTATGAATACAGAATGAGATTACTCAAATTGTGATTAGGGTTACAAGTCAGAGCATTCTTTTCTAAAGGATTTGAAAATGTTATTGGAGACAGGCACCACAGAGACACTATCACATGTAGAGTGAGAATTACATTGGTAATTAGAATTATAATAGTAAACAGACCAAATAGTAGAACAGATATTTCAGTTTAAGAAAAATATCTTTCTCAGTTTGGCTGGTTACTATAATTCTTTCTATAAGAAAGCTGATTTCCATGATGTCTTATTTAAATAGGCTTGTCTATGCAATTCTGGAGAATCCCAGGGATGGGGGAGCCTGGTGGGCTGCCATCTATGGGGTCACACAGAGTCGGACACGACTCAAGCGACTTAGCAGCAGCAGCAGCGTGCAATACTGTAAAATGCTTTATTTGATTGGAATTTCTTGATTTTTTTTTTAAGGTCAAAGTGGTTTTTAACTAGCCAGTATATGTCAAGCATTCTTAGATAAGTTGTAGTATTTTCGCCTATGTCTACAGGTAATATCATCCCAACATTATAGATAAATGATACTCAGGATGTTCAGCATTTAAGTAACGCAGCAAATTAGTACAAAATTCAAATCCAGGCCTTCTGATGGTCTCAGATTGAGGCTCCACTATGATGTTTCTCTGGTCTATCTGATTGGATTTACTTTGGAGGTAAAACAAAAAATGAATTAATTTACAGATTAAAAATGGAGTTCAGTCTTTAAAGTTCATTTTTAATCCAGATTTTGTAAAATAGAAGTACTGATTTTAGACCAGTCAAAATGGCTAGTACCTCATTGAGTTGAGCCAAGGAGGAGTTCATAAGCATATCTGAGGAGGTTTTTTTAAAAAAAATTTTTAGATTTATTAGGAGACCAAAACTTTCTTACAAGTGAGGTTATGAAGCATCCATCTCTTTCTCACATTTGAAGTGTGTTGCATGGGAATCATGAATTTTAGTGACTGAAAATAGAAATAGATAATACAACCATGTCTGAAAGGAAGGCACTTCTACTTCATGCATTCCTGAAACATATACTAAGTTGATCAATGGTCCAAGAAGTACTGGCTTGTTCACTTAGTTTATTAGAGATTGTTAAAAGCTAGGAAGAACTGACATGTACCCATTTTACACAGCACAAATATTCTTTTTTTTTGTATGTATTTCTGAACTGATCTTTAAAAGGGAAAGAGTGTTTTGTTAAGCAAAGTTTCAACCATCATTTTTATACTAATTTCTTCAATGTTACTCCAAAAAGATTGTTTAAATTTGAAATTTCTGAAAATTAAACAATGAAATTTATTTGATAATCTTGTGCCTGCAGGAAATGAAAGGAAATGACTTAAAAACAATTTTAAATATAGGAAGAAATCACCAAAGAAAGAAGATGATGGAATCTTATTTACTTACTGTAAGTATAAAATATGTATTATTTTGATAATAAGTACTGATAGAAGAAAAATATCATATTTCTTTTAGAAGTGTGCCCAATAACTCAGAGGATGTGTAATGTAGGCCCTCTAAGGAAGGTTCTATATGTTACTTATTTCTGAAGGCACCTAACTGTGGTGGGTGATGATACAGTAAATTATGAAGAATTAAACCAAATTGGGTTCAAATCCCTGCTTCTGCAAATATCTGAGCTGGGTCAAATTACTTAACTCCTTTGAAACATTATCAAAGTGTGTTAAACATCCTAAACATCTGTTAAAATATGACAAAAATTGACCTTGTTGAGTCATTGTGAGACTTAAATTGAAATGATATATGTAAAACTCTTAACCCATAGTAGACTTTTAATAAATTTTAACTAATATTATAGCAAGATGTTTTGAATGAGATAGTCCTTAAATATTTATTGAGAATAATTAGTATTGATTTTCTTGGTGTTTTTTTTTTTTCATGAAATCCATACTAAAGTATTAACTTTGAGGACAATTTTGCATTGTCCTTGTTTTGCAGGATATTATAATTTTAAAGAGAATGCAAATCATAAATGAAGATGATCAAACTAGCTAAATGTTAATTAAACATCAAAATATAAAAATCAATGAGCTTCTCTTCATAATCATGTTGTTCTATTTTAACACTTTAATTTTCTTCTAGATAAGTTTAAATTTTCTATATGTTTTAGTTTATATGATAAAACATATGTGTAGATTCCGAAAATCACTTAAATGAAAACATGGTGTTTCATTATAAAATACTGTTGTTTTATTTCTATAATTATCAACATTTTAGGATTGTGTGAAAGTGTTTGTTGCTCAGTCATGTCTGACTCTTTGTGACCTCATGGACTGTAGCCTGCCAGGCTCCTTTGTCCATGGGCTTTTCCAGGGAAGAATACTGGAATGGGTTGCTATACCCTTCTGCAGACTGAGGGATACAACCCATGTCTCCTGCATTGCAGGCAGATTCTTTACTGTCTGAGCCACCAGAAAGTCCACATTTTAGGATTAAAAAACTCTTTTTTGATATAGTCACTGTTTTCCTTCTAATTCATCAATACATATTACTATATTCTTGTGAGCGACTAAACTGAACTGAACTGAACTGATATTCATGTTAATGGGTACAAAAATTCTCCAGATTAAAAACAAATTGGTAAAAATCACTTAAGATAGAGTGAATTTATTAGAATGACCAATTTTGAGCCTCAAGCCTTTCTCTTTATCATTCTCCTCTTTTGCTATATCTGTGTCTACCATTGCTATTATTAATATTCTCCTTAGTAACTCATTATACTTTTAGAAAACAAAAACGCATTGGTGCTGGTGTGACAGGAGCGGAGCCATACGAATATCTAAAGAATAGAAAATAAATGTAAATCATGGATATATTTTTCCAGGATTCATCATCGATTTGATAAATAAAGAATGCATATAAAATGTTTAGACAAATTCATTAAATGGCATAAAAATACATTTAAACATCTAATGACTATGAATGATGAGTACATGGGAAATATAGAAAAGACTAGAATAAAAACAATAAAGCAAAGATTTCTAGAAAAAGGCAGTTTGTGTTATGATTTTAAAGGCAACAGTACTATACAGATTAGCAGAAAAAAACATATCTAAACCAGGTGAGAGGGACTTGCACAGTAAAGAAGTGAAAATAGTGATAGGAAAAAGCTTTTCTATGGAGATCATAAAAACAGCAAATTGAGCTTTTTAATTACAGGCCAACATCCTAACTTTGGACCCAGTTACTTATATCTATGATGCCAAGGCAGCTTCAATTTTGTTTCATTGGATTTATTCCTCCTTATCCCCACCCACAAGAATTTGGCCAAATTTAAGGTCAGCAGAGTTGGGTGAGAGCCTCATTTAGCTTTCACACCTGAGTAATGCTTTTGGTATGGATTGGGCTAATAGCCAGTGCTCAGCCTTAGAATTATAATAAAACCTAATATTATTGCTTATTCATTAGCATATATATTTGAGAATCCTGGCTGCTGCTTCTAATTTAATAGTGACGTGATGATGGCTGCTTTTCTCAAAATACTTTAAAAATCTTGTCTGGTTAGACTACCTAACCAAGTATCTAATTTAACAAAAACGTATTTTCATTCTGCTAGGCGAATGAGGGAGACATGTATTGCATAAGCCCAAGGAACCTAACAAACATTTAGCTGAATGGTCCCACTTTTGAGAAGAGTTGTTGGCTGCATTACCAATGCTTAATAAAGATGTGCTGGCTAAATGAATGAATGCTTGACCTTTTAACTTTCCACTTTATTCACCTTTAAAATATATCTAAGATGTTATACTCAATTCCACAGGCTATATTTTTAATAATCCGTATTTGAGAAAGTTCTTTGAAGTGGGTTATTTCAGAAGAAACCCAAATTAAAATGGAACATCCACTGTACAAGTGTGTTCAAAACACTTGATCTCTCATTTACAACTCATGAAATGCATTCCTTTTCTCTTAGAACTGCTACTATTCAAAAGTGATGTTATCAACTTATAATGTTCTGTTTTCTAGTTTTCATCTTATTTTGTATATACTATCTTGACTGTATAACTATGACTAGAATAAGTACAATGGCTAGTATTCTGAATTGTTTTATTGTTTTTATAAGGTCAGAATGGCAAGCTAAGACGCAGTCCCCCACGATTAGCACGTTAAGACATTAAAAGCAAATATGACTGAGATAAGAGGACATTTGCTGCCATAGGTAGAATCAGGAGATATTATAATTTATAAGTGTTTGGGGTTAAGTTTAAAAGAAAGGTTGATTGACTTGATAGATTCAAAGCAATGAATGTCCTGAATTTTAAGTCAGAGGGGACACTGTCTTGCTTTTAGCTTCTGTTCTTCAGTCTCCTGAAATGAAGGGATGTCAGTTCCAAAAAGAACTGTTGATTACCATAGTATGTGTATTTTTTCTTTTCTTATTCCCCAGCTTCCTTTTTCATAACTGACAGACCTGTATTGTTTGTGGTTTAGATATGATGGACTTTAGAAACAATTCTGTAAAATTAGGTCATAATTATTTTATACATGAAGGATTAAGAATAATCTGAGAGGTTTTTCACAGGCTAATAGAACCAGGATTAGCTGACCAGAATGAAAGGGTTTAAGTGTAAATATAAAGTACACACACATAAGAAAGAAAAAGGTCACAGTAGATACATCCGTATTTTTCCATATAAGAAAATATTAAAATGTATCAGTGAAACAGGATGGATCAGAGTTAGAGGATACTATATGTTTGCTTGATTTACAATGGAAAAGTTCCATGTCTGTGATGAAAGGAAAGATTTACTTTTTCATCTTAAGCAATATACAAAAATGAACTCCGGGTGGATTTGAGCATTAATTCAAATATAAAACCACGGAATAACTAGATCTACAGTAGTATCTATCAGCCTGAATAGTGAAGAAAACTGAGTCAAGCTTGAATTACCAGAAATTGAGTTCATTCCAGAACAGCAGAAGAATTACAATTGGGAAATGCCAAATGCAGCAGAGAGAAGGCAATGGCACCCCACTCCAGTACTCTTGCCTGGAAAATCCCATGGACGGAGGAGCCTGGTAGGCTGCAGTCCATGGGGTCGCTAAGAGTCAGACATGACTGAGCGACTTTGCTTTCACTTTTCACTTTTGTCCATTGGAGAAGGAAATGGCAACCCACTCCAGTGTTCTTGCCTGGAGAATCCCAGGGACAGGGGAGCCTGGTGGGCTGCCATCTCTGGAGTTGCACAGAGTCGGACATGACTGAAGTGACTTAGCAGCAGCAGCAACTACAGCAACCAAGGCTCAAATCTGTAGAAGGTCCGCAGCGGAAGCGCAGCCGGAGTCCAAGCAGTAAATTCATTGGCTTGAGCGGGATTGATGGCAGCTGCTCATTGGTCAGTTTCCGTCTTATGTAAATCAGGCATTTACAAAACTCGCAGTACCCAAGTTTTGTTTTCCTGAGGGAAGTTGGTGAGGTTATCCTTTTCATACTGCTTTTTCATTTAGAATTGAAAACCACCGTTCACATATAGAGGATTTACATCCCTCCAGTTAAGTTTCTTAAAAGTGTTTAATGTCTTGTTCAGATTTATTCCAGAAAGCAGGAAAAAAAAAAAAAAAAGCCCCAAATATCTAAGGGACAGCAGAAACAGGAAGCGGTTCCAGAGCAGAGCTGTCATCCTCTCCTGGAAGCTGCTGCTCAGTAGCCTGTCTCCACCGAAACTGCTGATGGTGACAACAAGGCAGATTCTGGAAAGGAACTCCAGGATTCACAAATCAGACATGTCTGTTAACAGCATGGTGAGTCCCTTTGACATTGGAAAGAGAAGGAATTAGGATTGTTAACGTTTATATATATTCTTCACTAGCTGGATTTGAAAAAAAAGAAAACAATCCCAGTTTCTGATACTGAGGTTCTAGAAACTCTAGGAAGAGGCTTCTTTCAGCTGTGTGCTCAATCGTGTTCTACTCTGCGGCAACATGGACTGTAGCCCACGAGGCTCCTCTGTCCATGGGGTTCTCCAGACAGGAATACTGGAGTGGGTTGCCGTTTCCTTCTCCAGGGGATCTCCCAATCCAGAAATCCAGGGATCTAACTGGTGTCTCTTGTGTCTGCTGCATTGGCAGGCAGATACTTTACCACTAGGCCACCTGGGAAGCCCTCTCTCAGTTGGAGAATCCTTAAATAATGACCTGTTTTTCAGATTCCTAGTGGAAAGTCCTTTTGGAATGCTGAGAGTGCTTCTAACGCATAGATAGTTTTGACAATTCAGAAAAAACTAAGTTGTATGGTTATTTCTTACTGAATTACAATTGGCAGGCAGATACTTTACCACTAGGCCACCTGGGAAGCCCTCTCTCAGTTGGAGAATCCTTAAATAATGACCTGTTTTTCAGATTCCTAGTGGAAAGTCCTTTTGGAATGCTGAGAGTGCTTCTAACGCATAGATAGTTTTGACAATTCAGAAAAAACTAAGTTGTATGGTTATTTCTTACTGAATTACATTCGAATTTTTCTAAAAGTTTCTGTTTCTTCATTTATTTGTATTTTAGTGTATTATTCCTTGTCAGATTAACTATATTTCTTCTGTTGATAGAACTAATTTAAGACTGTGTTTATCTCCGAAAGGCAGGAATGAGTAGATATCATCCTAGAACATCTGATTTATATGATTTATTTTAAAGATCTATTGTTCTTTATCATGATTCTTTTTAATAACACTTATGAAGTAAGCTCTGTTGAGATGGGAAATTTTAATTACAATTTAAAAATAAAGGCCCCTCTAAAAACCTGCTCTTTTTCCTCCTTAAGTGACTAGTTTGGATTTAGCTGGCATTCTCGTAACTATATAATGTTTTTGTGTTTAAAATAAGGATATACATGCATGGAAACATGAGGTCTGATTCATAGATGGAAATTGTAATAGGAATTCCTCTTTTTATTTCTATGCTCTTAAATTTTACCCACATATGAAGGTGAGTTTTAGATGTAAAGGTGGAAATGTTATTAGTTAGAGTTTTATTTCAACTGTATAATTAAGAATTAAATGGGTAGAGAAAAAAGGCTATGCCATTTAAGGACATTATTTTAATATGATGTTTTCTTAAATTGCTGATGGTCACACAGTCACCGCAGAATTTTTATTGTGTTCAAGAGCATTTGTGCATTTCCTTCTTTTATTTGAGAGAAATGTGTTATAGTTTTGTGAATTATAGGTGGCAGTATACACAGCTAAATTCCATGTTTTATTGCAGGTATATAGAAGATATTTCAGTTGGTTAACAATTTTATTTTTTAGCTTTTTGTCTCTTTAGCCCCATTTTAAACCCCTCCTTCCTTTTTATTTTGTCATTATAAGAGGATGAAATAAACTCCATTAGATAAAAAAAGTGTTTTAAGTATCAGGTTTATTCTGAAACATTTTTAAGAAGTTTCTTTTTAATGTTATCAAATAAAGATATATTAGAAAGAGTATAATATTCACCTAGCAGTTGATTTAATATTAAAATCAGAATTTTAATGCTGAAAGAACTTTTTAGAGTTATATATCAAATGAAAGACAGAGAAATTTTTATTGTCTCTACATTTTCTGTTATAAAAGCTATAGGCAAATACGATTTGATTGCTAAGTTGTAAAAATGCAACTTTCTTGATTTACTGTCCTGAGGTGAGATAGCTATCTTTGAGCATGTTAAGTACACAATTGCTATTCTTTATGCCTGCTATCCATTCTAAATGCGTTATATTCATGAGAACAATAATACAATTATGAATGATGTAGCAAAACAGAATAAGCTTAAATCGATGATCTATTGCCATATTGTGGCACCTCATGGAGAATAAGAAAGTTAGCAGTCCATTTCTTCCAGAGATTATCACAAAGTACATCTAGGGTTTCCTGAAAGTTACCTGCAGACAAATGGGGTAGGAGTAGCAGGGGGAGGGCAGGGATAGTGGAAGTCAGAGCCTAAGAGGTAAGCAGGTCTGACCTGGTGTCTTGCAGTTTTCCTGTTGTTTTAATTTACTTACTGAAATTTGTGAAATACCACACCCCTTTCCCTTTTAAACTAAAATCTTTTTATCTAATTCAGATTGTTCATATATAGAGAAGAACATTGAGAGCTGAGTAGATGGGACAGTTACCCAGGATCAAGATAGTAATTATCAGTGTAGGGCTGACGGTACACATAACATTATATGGTTATGAGAATGCCAGCTAAATCCAAACTAGTCACTTAAGGAGGAAAAGTAAGCAATCCTAACTTTGAATTTATGTTTTCTCCAGTATTTCCTATTTGTTTTTTTGGCTTTGTCCTCTTTGCAACCATACTTTGTTTATTTATCTTAATGCACTCAATTATTCTGCAATTATTGGCCCATATATAGCTAATAATTTTCAAGAAGATGTGCTTGCTTGCAAATGCTCACTTTACTGCTGGCCAGTTGTTTTAGGATCATTTGGTTCTCTCAAGCTGATATATAATATAAGCATGATGAATTCCAAAATGAAATAAGCAGGCAAAGAAATTCAGAAACCATTTCTTCAGATTTTTTTTCACTGCCCTTTTCCAAAGTCAGAAAGATAAATTCTCTAAACTTGAGTATTTTCAAACTACTTTCCAATGAAATTTATTGTTTTTTGATGAGGTGTAAGTTCTCCAGCATTCTGAAGTATGAGTGCTCTTAGGCATTTGGAGCTTGAAATAGAAACAAACCTCTAGAAACCCAAGGAGACGTTGGCTAAATGTATTAAGTTCATTTTTAAAATAAAATGAAGGCATGAACATCTGCTAAAATAGGAGGCTGACCCATAGTCTCGTTTTTGGGTTGGAGAAATGAAATGGGCCCCAAGTTTTGTCTTCCCTATTTTTGGATAATTTACTTTCCTGGATAGCTTCTGAGTGAAATAGCAAGTTAAGTATGAGTATCTTTTCACTTGAAACAGTTATGCTTAGTGCTAATCTAGCCCACTGGATATGTCTCCCTAAGAAAGTTTTGGTTGAGATCTCAATCCTTCCCACTATTGATACTTAGGTTTAATAAAAAAAAATATATATATCTTTAAGATGTGGATATTGCAATAAAAGTACAGCTGACTTATTTTCATATTTAGCTAGAGCCTAAGAGAAAACAATATGTGAACCGTGAACTTCCTGATGTTCAAGCTGGTTTTAGAAAAGGCAGAGGAACCAGAACGGGAGTTGGTGATGGACAGGGAGGCCTGGCGTGCTGCGATTCATGGGGTTGCAAAGAGTCGGACATGAGGAGCGACTGAACTGAAGAGAAAACAAAAAGATATTTCTTTAGGTTGTGTTTACATAGTGCTTACATAGAGCTGTATTATAATCTAGATTTTAGATCTTTTATGAACTCATATTTATCAACTATAGGGTCCTTCCAAAGTTAATAACATGTAATGTGCCATATGACGAATTTGAAATGAAAAATGGCGAGACATTTTGGTTGATTAATAAATTTATTCATTCAGGAAATACATGTGGAGCACCTACCGGCTACTTGGGGCTTCTCTGGTGGCTCAGTGAAGAATTGCCTGCCAGCGCAGTGGATGCGGTTTTTTTGATCCCTGGTCCAGGAAGATCCCCTGGGGAAGGAAATAGAAATCCACTCCAGTTTTCTTGGCTGGAAATCCCCACAGACAGAGGAGCCTGATAGCTACAGTCCATGGGGTCACAAAGAGTCAGACACTACTTGGCAACTCACCACCACCATGATGTACTAGGGTGTTTGGAATATATTATGAATAAAATAGACAGATGTTCTGAACTGCTTTTGTGTGTGTTTGTGTGTGTCTGTGTGTGTGTGTGTAATAAATAAATAAACCAGTATGTTGGAAAGTGAAAAGTGCCATGGAGTATAGGAAAAGAACAGGTCAAGAGGATCTCTTAATTTAAAATTAAGGAGATAAATTTTTCCTTCTCAAATTTGTGAGGGTGATAGAACTCAGACATGAAGTAGATTGGGTTCTTAGTAACTGGCTATGGTTGTTTTGCCATGACAAGAGAAAACAAACAGAACTTGAGATGTTCTTTTTTAAGGTTTCCTTTAGGAGTTGCTTTAAAGTAGATTTCTCATTATCCACTAAATTGAATGTTTTCCCACTAGGCAATTTGCCCCTAACACTAAATTAGGGGGAGAACCACTAAAACAACTGTCATTTAATGAAGAGGAGGTTTTAAAAGTAAAGGGATGTCTACATGGGATGTAGAGTAGGTTTCAATTTTTTGATAGTTGCTCCTTTCTTCCCCCCCATCAGAAACAAAAGGGAGTATTTAAAGATGTGTTGGTGGAGGGGAAAATTGGGTTTAGGATATTAAGTCCCCAGCAGGAGACTTTAGAATTTCTTGGTTGCCTCAACAAAACCTTTATCTTCCATGGGGAATAGTTAAACAATAATAACAAAAGAAATTAAAAGCAAAGCAATGTCTAGTGACTGTCATTTGAGCAAGTACGTTTCCTAGAAAAACTGATGATGAATAACTTTGTCAAATTTGAGTGCTTTAAGTGCCTACCTCCATTGACCTTTACAAAAATATGATTTGCCTTCAAGTTGTAATGAAAAATGCATCAACACGTAAATGTCAATATGATAGACTCCTCTAGAATGTGCTGTCTGCCAATAGTATAGGGTGTGTTGCCTCTATACACTTCATAAGGTTTCTCTCAATTCATTCAGGTATCTAACTAGACAAGCAGTGGTCTTAGAACAATTTATGTCCTCTGTCCATACAAAATCTGCAAGTATAAAATGCTCACTCTAGCAGTGCTCTGGATGGTTTTCTTCTTGCTAAAATTTCCTTGTTTGATTTTATCAGTATGTCTGTCTCCCACGCTTGCTTATTTATTTGCTTACTAACTACATACATTCATTTACTCACATATTAAAAAATATTAATATGAAATGAACTCCTTTATGTTTGGGACATTGTGCTAAATACTTACAAAGTCCTGGATAAAAATGTGTTCATATGAAAAGTGGAACTGTGATATGGTTGGTCTCAATACCTAATTTGAGAATGACTAGTTCTTTCTGGATTACAGCTGTATATAGGAAAGGGGAAATGGATGATTGTGAAGACATACAGAGAAGTCTCATTAGGTTTGGAAGCAGAGACACAAACTGGATTGATTCAGTTAGGTGCTACATATGTGATAGCCATAAAGGTGACAGAGAAAATGTTGTTGCCTATATTCCTCTTAATAAGACAGAGACCTTTTAATATCTTTCAGAATTATTTCAGCACAGTAGTCCTTTATGTGGAGTTAATAACAAATTGCATTATTAATAACAATTGTTCACATTGATATATTTAAGTAGTTTGTGAAACTTTTACAGTTCTTTTGTAAATTACTTTGTAGGGATGATTTTATTTTTAAACTTGGATGGATCAGTTATACCATTATTTATTTTATTCACTCTATTTTTTTGGTTATTCTATTTCTGTCTTACTGGTTTGCTGCAACAACCTGGTTTCTTTCTGTAAAGAATTTCTTACACTTTATAGATTTGCAATGCAATTAGTGGATGCATTTCTAATCCTTCTAAACATTCAAATATTGATGTGTAAATCACTCTTCCACCTACACACAATGAGTTCTATTTTATTACAGCATATGTAGAATTATCTTATACATACTTACCTGTGGATGTCTAGTTTCTAACTTAATTTCATGCCATAGAGTTGAAACTGTTTTAGTTTTTTTCAGTATTATATTTTAGCTTCTGTTGAATGGTTGTGAAATTTCATATAATACCTTTCTGGGAGAGATGAAAGTAATTAAGAACCACAAAGGTACCTATTTAATTAGCGTAGTTGTATCCTCAGAAGAATCTTTAGTTGTAAAAAGTCTAAGGGAGCTTGCCCTTAGTTAATTGAATCAGAGCATTTTTCACTTTTTTCATTTCTCTCCACTTTATTTGATTTCGTTATGTTCTCCACAATGACTCACTAAAAAAAATTCCAGAGTATATATTTTCTCCTAAGTAATATTTTGTTGAAGCCTGTAAATCTGTGGTCAAATCTAGGATCAATATCAAGCCTGTTTTGTTACCAGGAAGGCACCGGATGTATTTTTATGATAAGAAGGTATTCAAATATGAAAATATCTTGTTGATCTTTAAGAGTAAGGAATTTAATATGCTGACATCTACTGAACAGTTCAAATGCAGTAAGAGAGCTGCTTAATCTTCTTTTCATATGGATATTGCTAAAACTACAGGTATAAGAGCTTGTCTCACATATAGATCCTTGCTTCCCTAGATAATTGTAGTATTTACTAAGATGAACTTTATCTGTTTCAGCTTAATATTTCTTTGAAAGGGCAGTCCTAATTTAGAAGCAAGTGAATAAAAGGCATCATGCTTTTAATTACTTTTAGAAAAGAAGTTAATTCTTTCCCCTTTGAATACTCTAAATTAGATTAAACTTTTTTGGGAGAGACAAAACAGAGGGGAGTTGCCAGTGGAGAAATGTGTGGGAACCAAATGTAAAGTTACCAGTCCTTTTACAAAATAAAGGAAACCTAGAAAAACAGCAGCTGCCATTTCAGCTCAATAACTCCAGTAACCTCTTAGTGAAATCATTTTGAGACTGCTGAGTAGAAATAGTTTAAAGGTCGATTGTAAAAGAAATAAGAATTTTATTCATTAATTAGATGCATCAGAGACCGCTTTGAGTTTTTGCAAAAATGAATGACCTTTTATTCCCTGGTTATAGTTACATCCTTAAACTCTTTTGATTTCCTGTGCCCCATTCCATTTTGCTTTAAGATTTCACCTTTGCAAATACTAGGCCAGTTGCGAAAAGGTTTTCATTTCCCTTTCACTCTAGTGAAAAAGCAGAGTAACTGTTTTTAAAATTAACACATGACAGGAGGGATATAAATTGCAGAATTGAAATCTCTTGATAATGCATAAGTGATAGAGTGAGGGAACATTTTGTTAACGTGTTTTGCGTTTCTTACCTCAGCGGAGATAGATAGTGAAGATATTTTTGGTCTTATAGTGAATTTTTTTTTGTTTTTGTCATAAAATTTTGGACTTTTATGGAGATTATTTTCAGTTTTGCTCCTTTACGGTTGAGATTGGTTCAAAGGCAGACTTTATGCCAGCATTTGAAGTTTTGCTGTTTAGCACGTATCATTTAGTAATTCACATTTGATTAATTTAGAATTTCTGAAAATGTGAATCTAACATTGAACTATTTTGGCACAGTGGAAAAAGCATGCTAAACAAATAAATAGCATAAAAAATTAAAGAGGAAAAGTATAAATACTTCAAGATCAAGCAGTTTTCAAAGTTGTAATAGTTGAAAATGTTCAAAGCATTTGACAGTTTCAACTCACTTATTAATTCTAGCATTTATCTTCCTAAGAAATAGTTGTCTGTTTTAGATAACATATTTCAAATTATTATAGTTTCTTAAACATAACTATTTTTTAATTTTTTCAGTTATAATGAATTAGCGTGTGTGTGTGTGTATGTGTGTGTGTGTGTGTATGTGTGTGTGTGTGTGTGTGTATGTGTGTGTGTGTGTGTGTGTGTGTGTGTGTGTGTGTATGTGTTAGTGATTCAGTTGTGTCCAGCTCTTTGTGACCTCATGGACTGTAGCCCATCAGGTTCCTCTTTCTATGGAATTCTCCAGGCAGGAATGCTGGAGTGGGTTGCCATTCCCTTCCCAACCCAAGGATCAAACCTGGGTCACCTGCATGAAAGGCTGATTCTTTACTGTCTGAGCCACCTATACATCTTAACCAAATAGTACACTGTGTAAAAATTTGAGTTCTGTTCCTATTCTCCTCATTCAAGATAACCAATCATCAGGGCCAAGTATTTGAACTTTAGAGGATTTTTCTTTTGGTATTTGTACCTATATATCTAAATGGCTTGTTTCTATTTCTACTTATGGATTTCTCAGTTTTACATTCTATGTATCCGTTAATGTCCCAGACTAGAAGCTTTTTTTTAGCAGTCTGTTCATACATATGAAAACATATTTTCTCTACCTCCATTGTTTCATTAGAGGTTTATCATAACTTTTGGTTAAAACGTTACTCAGTCGTTACATTAATATGTTTGTAAGTGTTTCTATCTGACCTAAATACTATATATTATGAATATAATTGCTTTCTTGTGTGACACTTTATCTGGAGTTAATCATTGCTTTATTATGTGTTTAGTTTGTATATCCTTATCACTCCAAATTCTCAGAAGTGTCATAAAATTTTCTCATTACAAATACCTCATGTAAATCAGATAATCTAGTTTCTTTCTTGCTTTCTTCTTTTTTATTTCCAGCTTGAGCATCTTATTCCATTCTGCAGTGGCTCTCAATGGAGAGCTTCCTTTCATCATCATCGCATCATCCCCCAATTCCCTTTGCTTTTCTCTTTATTGATTTTATTCACTCTTTTTCATTTTGAGAATTATTTATGTGTGGTGCTTATCCAGTCAGTTTTAAATGCAGAATTAAAATGTTGATTTAATGCTCAAAATAAAAGGGTTGATTGAATGCTGTGTGTGTAAGGTCAGCATGAGTATGCAGGACATCCCTAATGTTAGGGAGAGTCATTTAATTGGGGATTCTTAAATATCAGTGTCTAGAGACCACGCTTAAGGCAGAAAGTGAAGAGGAACTAAAAAGCCTCTTGATGAAAGTGAAAGAGGAAGTGCTGCGATTCATGGGATCGCAAAGAGTCAGACATGACTGAGCGACTGAACTGAACTGAACTGAGAGATCATTAATTTTGGGCTAATTTTCATAGAGCAGAATCTTCTAATCTCTTACAGTCAAATGGGCCTGAGGAATTTTGCTTTTGACTATGCATACTTTGAATAAGTGGGCAGGTCTTTGCATGGTTAATTGGGAAAAGAAATATAAGCAAGAAATTTGGAGAAGACACATGTTCAAATACATTAACCTTGAGGTTCTTTTGAAATACTAAATAGCAATCTATATATAGGACTGGAGCTCCTCAAAGAGATCTGGCTTGAGTTCAGTTCAGTTGTTCAGTCATGTCCGACTCTTTGCGACCCCATGGACTGCAGCCCACCAGGCTCCTCCATCCAAAGGATTTTCCAGGCAAGCGTACTGGAGTGGGGTGCCATTGCCTTCTCTGGGCATTCCTCTACAGGGTCCCAAATTTCTGATATAGACACTTAATCACAGTGGTGTCTCTGGTAGTAAAACAAAGGAAGAAAGGAGGATAGCATAGCTCCTCCCTTAGAAAAAGACCTTGTGAACCTCCAACCCATTCCTTTTCATCTCTCTTACCACAATTTGATCATATTTGTGGTCCTTTATTCTGTGTGATATCATGGCAGGCTAAAAATAACTTACTATATTTAAATAAAAGTGAGGGAATGGAAGATGGAGTATGCATCTAACAGTCCTAAATTAAGTCACTGGCGTATAGATTGCATTTGCAAATATGGATATGTGTGAATCACAGTATGTATATTAAAAACCTTATTTTTAAGTCAGATTTTTGTGGACTGAGCAATGAATGGCAGATGAGGCTCTAAAAAGAGAGGCAAATCCTTCAAGAAGCTTGCCTGAAAGGTGAGAATGGTAGGGACATTAGTCCAGAAATTTAGGTTTTGTGGGAGAGGACACTAAAGTGAATTCAGAAAGAGGTAAGTAAAAAAAAAAGGCATGGTAAGACTGATGACCAATTAATATTTATTAAGTGATGCTGTTGATACTGAACTGAATGCTTTTATATGCACTAGCTATTTGCTGTAGGTGTTATTACCATCTTAATTTTTTAAGTGAATAAACTTAGGCCTGGAAGATTAAATAACTTAAACTGAGACACAGAGTTGCTAAATAACAAAGCTGAGAATTTTACTCTAAGCATCTGTGTAAACTTATAACCCCAACCCACCTTACATATCTTCTTATTTATGAAGCATCTCAACTTTGAACTGCCATCCAACTTACTGCTTTCTCTTTAAAAAATGAAGTTAAGGAGCTCAGTGAAAGTTAATAGATGGTTTTAGTCAGAAAAGAATAGTATATTTGTAAGGTTTCAGTGGAGAAAAGCTTTTTAAACACTGCTTAAAAGGGGAGGGCTTTACCTTTCAATATACTTAGCTTTATTTGGTGTACGATCATTTAAAATTTTAAAGACAAGTTCGCTTATAATGACTATGGTAATGTTTTGTGTGTGTGTGCTTAGTTACTCAGTCGTGTCCAACTCTGCGACCCCGTGGACTGTAGCCCTCCAGGCTCCCCTGTCTCTGGGGATTCTCCAGGCAGGGATACTGGAGTGGGTTGCTATACTCTCCTCCAGGGGATCTTCCCAACCCAGGGATCGAACCCAGGTCTCCCTCACTGTAGGCAGATTCTTTACCATCTGAACCACCAGGGAAACCCTATGGTAATGTTTTATTGCAGTTAATTTTGTCTATACGAAGAAGGTGCCGTAGATGTCTGTGTAGTTGGTGACTATATTGTCAGATGGTTTTATTCTTTCAGTTCAGTTCAGTCGCTCAGTCGTGTCCGACTCTTTGCGACCCCATGAATCGCAGCACGCCAGGCCTCCCTGTCCATCACCAACTCCCGGAGTTCACTCACACTCACGTCCATCGAGTCGGTGATGCCATCCAGCCATCTCATCCTCTGTCATCTCCTTTTCCTCCTCCCCCAATCTCTCCCAGCATCAGTCTTTTCCAATGAGTCAACTCTTTACACGAGATGGCCGTGTTGTTACATTAGATGTTCAAATAAGTGTACAGAATAGAAAAAGAAAAAAGGATGGTTTCTTCTTAGGGAAGGACCAACAGTTTGTTTCTCCCTAAAATCTTCATTTAAGTGGATTTTTCATGGTCTAAAGTTTACCTTAAAAGCCTGATTCTTTGACTGTATTGAGATTATTTCTGTTTCTCTGGTATCATTTCTCACTGACTAATAGTGAAAGACTGATGTATATTTTGTTCTTGTTGTTTACTCACTAAATCGTGTCTGACACTTTTGTGACCTTATGGACTATAGCCTGCCAGACTCCTCTGTCCATGGGATTCTCCAGGCAAGAATACTAGAGTGGGTTGCCATTTCCTGCTCCAGGGAATCTTCTTGGACCAGGGATCAAACCTGGGTCTTCTGCATTGGCAGGCAGTTTCTTTACCACTAAGCCACCAGGGAAACCTGATGTATACTAGCAGAATTAGTCCAAATAAATAAGTAACAGAGACCAGAGGTGTAAACTAGACTAAAGAAGTACCTTTACTTCATGGAATTAAGCCTCTGCTGGGACCAATTGCTTGGTGTTCCTGAAATGAGTCCAAGGCAAGTTAATTTAATTTAAATTTATAGTATCATAACAGTTATCTAACACATTCATCTCATATGACAGTCTTACCTCAAGAACAGTTCATTATTTGTGGCTCATTGTGAGGAGAGGGTATAAGTGTGTGTAGTTGTCTGGGCCCTTCATATGTAGCAGTGTATCAAGGTTTTTAAATTACTTAATTTTCCCTTTACCGCAACATTTTCCAGTTGATAATGTTATTCTCATTCTATACATGGAAAAACTAGAAGTGAAAGGTACTATGAATTGTCCAAGGTTTGTAAATGCTTGATTCAGAATTGTAACCAAGGCCAATTCCACAGCCTAAGATCTCAAGGACTCACTCTATAATACTGTCTGCAGAATGCCTACATTCATTTCCTAGGGCTCCTGTAACAAATGACCACAAATTTAATAGCTTAAAATAACAAAAATTTGTTTTCTCACAGTTGTGAAGGCCATAAGTCCAAAGTCAAGATGTTGACTCCTTCTGAAGGCTCCAGGGAAGAATCCTTCTGACCTTTTCTAGCTTCTAGTGGCTCACAGTTTTCCTTGGCTTTTGCCAACAGAACTCGAGTTGCCAACTCCACCTTTGCATGGCCTTCCCTGTGTTTGTGTCTCTTTTCCTTTTTTTGTTTCTTATAAAGACATTTCTCATTGGTCTTAGGAACCACCCTAATCCAGGGTGATCTTCTGTCAAGATCTTTATCTTAGTTACATTTACAAAATCCCATCTTCCAAATAAGATCACATTATGGGGTTCTGGGTGGACATGTTTTGGGGGACCACTGTTTAACCAATGACAGTGATCAAGGCTGAATTTTTACAAACATTTTAAATTTGTAAAATATAACAAAAGTATGGAGAAATACATGATACATGATATACACTATAATTAAAAATAATAAAGTGATAAACTGAGTAGCCACCCCTGGTATGGAGACATAGAACATTTTCAACACCCTGAAAATGCACTGTTTCCTTTAGTAATCATCTCCCCATCCCTAAGATTATCTGAACTTTATGAGAATCACTTCCTTACTTTCCTTTAAAATTTTACTCATGTAGTAAAATAATACAGTTTTATGTTTGTGAATTGTATGTAAATGAAATAATTATATATCTTATTTTGTGTTATACTTGCTTTAATTAACATCATACCTATAAGAATCATACACATTGGTAGGCAGAGTGGCTCAGTGGTAAAGAATCTGCCTGTCAATACAGGAGACATGGGTTCGATCCCTGGTTCAGGAAGATCCCTTGGAGAGGAAACTGGCAGCCCACCCCAGTCTTGCCTGGGAAATGGCATGGAAAGAGGAGCCTAGTGGGCTACTGTCTATGGGGTCTTAAAAGAGTTGAATGTGACTTAGTGACTAAACAACAGCAACAGGAATCATATATATCACTGACTCCTGCTAAGTCACTTCAGTCTTGTCCAACTCTATGCGACTCCATGGACTGCAGCCTACCAGGCCCCTCCATCCATGGGATTTTCCAGGCAAGAGTGCTGGAGTGGGTTGCCATTGCCTTCTCCTATATCACTGACTGGTTATAGTTAATTTTCTTTACAACTTAAGCTATTCTTTTTACTTTTGTTGCATATGTGTGTTATATATTTTTTTTGACTATCATAAATGCTCTTAGTAATTTTTATATATTCTAGTATAGCTGCAGGTTTATGTAAGATATATGCTTATTAGATAGTGACAGTTTTTCAAAGCCATTGTAGCAATATAGCTCTCATCAGCAGTTCATGTTGGGTTCACATTGCTTTCACATATTTAATAACTCATAGTGCTGGATACAATTTTAGTTATCTGATAATTCCACAGGTGTGCATGTGTATTCCATGATAGTATTCACTTAAATATCCTGAAGTACCAACAGTATTGAAAATAGTTTCATAGTTTTATTGCATTTATAATTCTTTAAAAACAGTCTCAGATTCCAAACTTTTGTACTCAACCCAAGCCAATGAGGAAAGCTTTATCTCTCAGCTTATAGGATGGGAAAGGGAAGTGTTAAAAAAGTGAGAATATAGATCTTTTGACCAAAGATATACTTTTATCACAAAAGGATGAAATACAGTAATGAACTGATAAATTCTGAAGAAAATACAAGATCTGTACTAATAGAGTACCTTCAGATAAATATGCTCACAGTTGTGAGATTTTCTAATTTCCATTTCCCTTCTAGCTAAGGCTATGAACAATTTATGGCTTAATTAATTCTTAAGAACGCTAATATCCATATAAAACAGAATTTTAATGAAAATTTAGTTACTCAAAATAAGATTGAATCTGTCAGACCTGTATTAACCTACTAAGTGGTAAACCCTCTCCTGCACATTCTCCTACCTATGGTCATATTTTAGTATTATATCTCATTTTGAAGATTTTTAGTAGCTTCCAGATTTACAATCCTAGTGTACATATGCTTCTTTAAAATAATTTTTATGCTTTATAATTACAATCACATCTCTTTCGGAAGAAGAAAAATAGAAAAGGTGGCCATTATGTATCAGTCTCTCTGGTGAATTATATTCTGTCATGCTGCTATTGTCCCAGTATATGTCTTACTAGTGGATATAGATTGAAATCTGGGTAAATCTATATTATCATTCTACTGAGTGTTGGGGGTTTCTCTTAAAATCATGCTTTTCAATTTGCTTTGGGTCTCTTTGGCTCCATCTCCTGCTGTTGTAATCATTAGAAGTCCATAGAGAGTGGAATTTCTCAAAATATAGATAGTTTTATTCAGAACATGAGCCCTGCAGGCATTTCTTTTCATTTTTACTTCGCTTGGGATATACAGACGCACCTTTGACTTTCATATGCTTATTACAGAGCCTGAACACAGGGTATGTTTCCTTCTGCTCTGAGATACAGATGGCAAATATCCTCAGTCTTGCCAAGAAACTTTATTTGCTTCTAAATTCTGACTGGCCCATTATATGAGTTTGTTATATGAAGATTTCAATAGTGCACATAAGGGTCAAGCATTCTTTGTTGCTGAAATATTAAATCGTTCTTTGGTTTTCTTACATCTGACAGTTGTTTTCTACTTCATCTTTAAAAGCGGAAGTTCATGAGATTTTCATCCGGTGGAATCATTGGTTTTATTCATGCTCAGACTCATTGAAACCTGCCAACCATATAAAAATAGTTGCCAATATGGGAGAAACTTTTCTTGTGTTGTGATAGAAAGGGTTTCACTGTTGAGATGTGAGCCTAAAATAAAAATATATTCCTCCATTAAAAAGACAAAGAACAAAAAGCATGGCTGCTCGTCCCAGATGGCTTTTTACAAGAAAGATGAACAAAATGGATTATTTGATGACATCTTAGATCTTAAATTATTTTTCGAACTATGTGTACTTACAAAACTTGAATATGTGTGTGTGTGCATGTATATATGCATATGCACATATATGCAAACACACATACATATACATTCAGTGTTCAGTTCAGTTGCTCAGTCGTGTCTGACTCTTTGCGACCCCATGAATCGCAGCGCGCCAGGCCTCCCTGTCCATCACCAACTCCCGGAGGTCACTCAGACTCAAGTCCATCGAGTCAGTGATGCCATCCAGCCATCTCATCCTCCGTCGTCCCCTTCTCCTCCTGCCCCCAACCCCTCCTGGCATCAGGGTCTTTTCCAATGCTTCTAAATTCTTCTAAATTCTCTTTGCATGAGGTGGCCAAAGTATTGGAGTTTCAGTAGAAACAGTGTTAACTTAATGTAAATGTTAAATTGGATACAAACTTTCTTGGACTTGTTTTCTGTTTTTGACAAACTAAGAAAGCAAGCAACTATTTTTCTTTTTTAAATTTACAAGTGTTTTTTGGGCCATACTTGAGATATAGGTATCTGGATTTAAAAAATATTCAAAATGGCTTAACTTTTTTTTTCCAAAGTAAATGTCACTTAGCACAAGTATGGTTTCTCTCCAGTGTGGTTTCTCTCCACTACCTGGATTCTTTTGTTGGTTATATTGTTGTCCATCTAATCACCTACAGCAGCAAACGTGAGATCATAGTTAAAAACATTGAAGTCCTATTGATTCTGACTGTGTGATGGATGTTTCCCAGTCATCTCTTTTCCTTCTGTTCAACTGATCTCAGTTCCTAACATTCAGATTTTTTAAAGTTTCTATGTGGCCATTTTTCTTTCCAGTTTCTCTCTACTCTAATTCATTCTAAATGCTGCTTTCACTATCATTTTTCAAAAATATAGTTTTTATTCCATTATTTTTTCTTCTAGAAGATCTTGTATAGATTCCTGTTGTCTTAAGTTTCAAATTCCTAAGAAACTACATAAGTCAATACAGTAGCCACTAGTTCCATGTGGCTTTTTATATTTAAGTTTAAAATTAATTTTAAAAGTAATAAAAGAAATTGAGTTCCTCAATCACAGCCTAATTTTAAGCACTCAGATGACATGCTACTGAATTGATAGTGATTACTGAATAAGACATGACATCACCAATCTAGAGTATTTCCATCATCATAAAAAGTTCTGTTACATCTGCTTTTGAATGTTATACCAACCCTTCTATAGCCTTGTTGCAAGTTACTTTTACAGCATCATTTTCTTCTACTCAGTGTCAGCACACCTCTGTGATCCAGTTATGTCCATGAACTTATGGTTGAAAGCATCAATCATTCAGTCAGCAAACTTTGAGCACCTTTGGCACTATTCTATTCAAAGAGCCGTGAATTAAACCAAGACAAAACAAAACTGCTTTCATGGAGTTAACATTGATGACAAGATTATAAACATCCAAAATATTAAAAATGTAAAATACTTTGTGGCCAGGGATGCTAGAAAGAAGAATAAAAAATTGTACTGTGCAGAAAACAGTAGGTGATTGGCTACATGGGATGTTCAGGGAACAAAAAAAGGCCTTTATGATGAGGGGATATTTCAACAGAGCCCTGAATAAAGTGAGGAGATGAACTATATAGCTCCCTGGAGAAGTATAAGCCTTTCATCCTATGCCTTCAAGCTTTTGCCCCTCTTACATTTGTGAGAATATCATTTATAAAGGTCACAGCGTCATTAAGTGGTATCTCTTATCTTGCACTAAAGATTTTTGGTCTCAAGCCAGAATGTAATCAGCATCACAGACTGTTAGAGCGAGAGGCAACCATAGAAATCATCTAATCTAGTTCCTAATTTTGAAAAGGAGGTAGCTCAGATTCAGACAGGTTTAACTGATTTGTTTCAAGTGACAAAGTGAAACAATGGTAAAATGGCAATCAGAACCTTGGTTTCTTGGCTCCTGTAGTTTTCCTGTTTAGATGAGAGTTTCTGAGTAATGAAATCCAAACAAGGAGGACCTCTGAAACCTTTGAGTGGCTTCCAAGGTGGCACAGTGGTAAAGAATCTGCCTGTCAATGTAGGAGATTAGATACCTGGAGAAGGATGTAGCAGCCCACTCCAGTATTCTTGCTTGGAAAGTTCCATGGACAAAGGAGCCTGGTGGGCTACAGTCCATGGAGTTGCAAAGAGTAGGACATGATTGAGTGACTATATGCATGCATGCTGGAACCTTTTTAAGAATTTATATGCATAGTGTATATGCACATACATATATATATATATATACACACACACACACAAATACACATACACACTTCAGTTTGACTTTCTTCAGAAGTGTGTTGATAATGATGTTCCAAATGGACCATTTGTTTTTCTCTTTACACTGCAGAGTCTACCTGATCATTCAGTAACATATTTGCAACAATTTCCACCTATAAATATAATTCGAGCCCCAATACTGGAAACATTTTTAGTATTATGAACACGATGCTTACATATATTTATATGTACATCTACAGAGTTTGTATATATGCACATCTCTTTGTAATTAATTCCTTATGCTGCTTTTGTGTTCAGAGTGTATTCACAGAATGCCCAGATTTCCTTGTGTATAGTCCTAAATAGCATAAAGTGGTGGATTTTAGCTGAATTTTAGCTTTATTCTCCCAATGAAATCCTGAGGAATTGCTCTAAGAATTTTCATAGAAGGTGGCATAATAATACAGTTTTTAGAACATCTTTAAAGAACTAGAAGTTTTTAAACTCATCTGTGGTAGAGAAGGGCTAAAACTTTGCTCCTTTATGGAATGCAGGTCCATGGCACATTCTTCAAAGTTAATAGCTTAGTAGTAAAATTTTATTATGCTTATTACTATATTGTCAATGTATAGTAAATGCTTACAGTGTATCTTTAATAATTTTGAAAATGGTGAGTTTGAACACCAAAACTCCAGCTATTTGCATAAAATAAATTTGTATATTTATAAATATGTCTATATTTTTATAGCACATAAGATATATATTATAAATATGAATCTGATTTTTATAAAATATATATAATATTGTATATTTCTAAAAGTATATGTGTATAAAAATTATATGTTTCAGTGTATAATTTTTGGACAGGAAATTATTTTCTTGTTATATCAATAAAGCTTTCATTTACAGATACCTTTTCAATATACCAGATAATTACTTCTTTTTAGTATGTTCATAGTTACTTATCTTAAATGAATATAATAATTCATTTTAAAAATATAGAAAGCAATCTGCCAAAGCCTTTAAAATGAATTTTGTGTTTCCAAATTCTGGTTAGTTCCCTTTTGGATGTGAATTGTGCCTGGTCTGATTAGTTTAGTCTTTATGCCTTAATTGTAATCGTCCTAAAGCAAATTGAATACCTCATGGGCTATTTATTAAAGTTGAAGATACAGTGTAATACATCACTCTTTCAATGTTTTTTGGGGAAAATTTACATACGTGAATGATTATATACTGTCAGTTTAAAATAGTCTTTAATTAACGACAACGTGTGTCATGAAAAATATTCTGCAACAATTTTACCCACAGGTGAAATGTGTTTGGATTGTCCCAAATTTTGTATCATGAATCGTCTCTGCCATTCTCAGACTAATGACACTCTTCTCGGCAGGCCTGAGTACACTCTTAAGCTCCCAAAGAAAAGTATGACTAAACAGTGTACTAAAATACATACAGTTGAACCAACAGGCAAATGTTCATTTTTTTTCTTAAGCATGGGCTTAGTAACAGAATTCTGAAATTAAAGGTTAGTTTTCAGATGAACTCTCATTCAGGGAAGTTTATAAGCTAGCATATATTATATAAAGACAGAAAAATCAATTGCATATCAATGTCATTCTTTAAAGTGCCACATTCTTTTTTTTTAGTAAAAAATTATGAGCTTTTTTGATCCCTAATCCATGGTTTTTCAGATTATTTTTTAAATACACACTATGTGATATGAAGGCAAAGATGAAACAAAAATGTTCTTAAAAGGAAANATCTAGGTTGTCACAGGGCACTGGCTTTCATTGCCCTGCATCATGTGTCAGTCTCCTAGTGGCTATCTATTTTACATATGTTCATATATATGTTTCAGTGCTATTCTCCTGTCTCTTATACACATCTAGATGTGTATAAGAGACAGATGTGATATGAAGGCAAAGATGAAACAAAAATGTTCTTAAAAGGAAAATAAATTATATGAAAATATAGGAAAATGAAAGAATTCAAATAGATAATCTAAAAATATTGACGAGAAAATTGTTCAAAGCAGACTCTTTAGCCTAGCATTCTTGGACTTAAAGCCTTCATTCCTTGTGGTTGGTGGATCCTTTTCATTACTAAATTCCCTTGAACAAATTCTGAAATTGAATTGTCAAAACATGTGCAATTATGAATCATCTCATCTCAGAGTAAGATTTCAGTGTATTTATTTTCCTTAAATGCCAAAGAAATTATACAAACTAAATCTCAGAGTACCACATAAAGTTTAGATATTTCTTTTCTTACAGAATACATATATATATATATATATTTCACTTTAGTGATATATTTTATATAAAATTTGACAGCAGCAACCAAGGAGAGAGAGGAGAGAAACCCCGAGAAAGTTAATATATCTTAAGATCAAATTAAATATTTTAAGTAATTTCTCCTCACAGCCCACTTTCTAGGCACTTGGAGTATCGGCAGTGGTCTTTGCAGGGGAGACCAAGGTTAGAAACAGAAACTCAAGGAGGACTTGGAGAGGAGTGTCTGACTCCCAGGAGTGCACTTGCTTCTGCTAACTGAGCCCAGCAAGGGTCGAGCCCGGCTCAGCTCACCTACCACATCTCCCTGCCCTGTCCTCCCTGCGCCGGGGAGGACTCCCCCTCGGTGCCCTCAGCCGTCCGCTACGATCTCAGCACGGGTCCTACTTCTCATCCAATCGCGATCTTCCTCGCTAGAAGTCCCTAGCGCAGATTAGCCAGAAACGGTGCTTCCTACCCGTCGGCTCCAACTAGACACCAAGCTTCAAGCCCGTTCTTAATTTTCTCGATTTCTTGCTGTTCCTCCTAAACGCGCAGTTTTCTCTTCTTTTCTTGTGTTTCTTATCGTAGAATCATGACACCTTCCCTTTGAGAATGCTCATCATAATGCTTCAGTCTTGAGGGGATTTCTCCACCCTCTAATGCCATCTCTGCCTTCAGAGATTCACACAGCAGTATCTCCCCTGTGCCTTTCACTTAACTGTTCTGGTCTCCCTTCTAAATGCAAAGCCTCTCTTGGGCTTACCTTTCCCAGGTCTTCAAGAGCCTCCCTGCAGCCCCTCTCTCAAAGCCTCTTCTACCATGCAGACAATGACGGCAACAATGACAAAGTTGATTTTCTTAGCTGACCAAAAAAAAAAAAAAAAAGTATCACTTTTAGTAATTCTCTTTCTTTGCTGTATTTATTCTGTATATTATCTGACTAATATTCGACAAGGAAGGAAAAATACAGTTCATTTCTTTCAACTAAAGAAAGATTTGTAATGCATTTACAGGTTATTTCCAAGGTAATTTTTCTTTTATTTTTAAGTAGTCAATTTTCTGAGATTCAGAATCAATATCCAGTCCATGTGTCATAAATATAACATTTCAAATGGTGCAGGAGACACATTGTTACCATTATAGACATTGAGTGGTGAGCATGAGCATAACCTAAGGAAGAATTCATATGAAGATTCCAAAACTATGCTTGTGGGCCATGGCTTGTGGTGATGGGTATTAGAAGGAAAGACAGGTGTTTTACTACTGTCAGCATCACACACCTTGCCCTGGTCACCTGTCTACTGATACTTTTGTAGCCCCAAGATTTATGGAAAAGGCAAGAGAAAGCAAGGCCTCTCTTGATGTAATCCATCTCATTACCATCACAGAACAAGTGTTACCAAAGGGTAATGTTTTCATCAAGTTGTTGTCTTAACAGCAACAAACCACAGGTTTTATTTCTCCAAGGAGAGACTTGAGTAGTTAATATGAGTATAGACATAACAGATCATAATAATGGTAGCAAATGTCCTAATGTATAAACAACACTGTGTTTTAGTGATGCTCAAATTAAGATGTTTGATAAATAGAAGAAAGAGTTTCAGGTAGCCCTGACCTTTGCCTATACTGTCAGTAAGGGGAATGGTTTAAACACTTTAAATATTAGACCATCCAGGACCTTGGATCTCTTTGAGGTTACCAACAGACATTTTTCTTTTGTGGTTGCTCTTTTCTGTTCAACTCTATATAATATTGCTATGAAAGTCATAGAGTATCTACTTTCAGCTTTAACAAAGCCTTTGAATCTACATCACTGGTAGGAATCTTTAAAAAGTTTTAGAATGATAGTAACTGTATCTATAAAGTACCTCATCATGTTAATTCTTTTCAAATACCAGTTGTCATTTTTATTTGTTGTGAAAGATGAGTGTAGGAAGCTTTGTGGTAATTTTTAGAGTTTCAGGTAGCCCTGACCTTTGCCTATACTGTCAGTAAGGGGAATGGTTTAAACACTTTAAATATTAGACCATCTAGGACCTTGGATCTCTTTGAGGTTACCAACAGACATTTTTCTTTTGTGGTTGCTCTTTTCTGTTCAACTCTATATAATATTGCTATGAAAGTCATAGAGAATCTACTTTCAGCTTTAACAAAGCCTTTGAATCTACATCACTGGTAGGAATCTTTAAAAAGTTTTAGAATGATAGTAACTGTATCTATAAAGTACCTCATCATGTTAATTCTTTTCAAATACCAGTTGTCATTTTTATTTGTTGTGAAAGATGAGTGTAGGAAGCTTTGTGGTAATTTTTTTGTGAGTTTGAGGAAAAAGATAACATGCATCCGTATATATTTTGGTACCCGTTTCAGGAAATATCAGTATTTTTTTACTGCAGCACATGGTAAAAATGTGGTAGAAACTAGAAACAAATTAATTACAATAGTTATTGCCCTCATAGATAATCCTCGGTACATTATTAAGTGGCTATGAACATAGAGGCATCGATGCCAGTACATTGTTTGCTTTTTGTGTTTTTTGTTTTTGTTTTTTAATACCAGAGAGTTCTTTGCCTTTACTTGGTCTCTGGTTCTTGAAATTCACCCATAAAATGGGAAGAAGTTTCCTACTTTCACAATGTTGAAATCTGTGTTTTCAACTCTAAACCATATGTATGTTCTGATTTGTCTGTTTTTGAAATTTACATGGCAGAATTTTTCAGTATGAATTATTTTGCATGGTGTTAGTATGACTAAAAACCATGTTTATGAAATTTGTCCAGATCGTTGCATGTAGATTTAACTTTTACCTTTCATTTCTGTGTAATGTTCTCGTTGTGTGCATTATGCTACAGTATATTAACACTGAAATCCATTTGACTTTGGGCCTTTGGACCTTTGGGTTGTTTTTATGTTTATAGGCCATTTGGATATCTCTTGCTGTGAAGTGTCTGTTTAGGTGTTTTCCCCAGTTTTCTTCCTTCATTGTGTTGTCTGTGTTTTCTTGTTGATCCTCAGTATAAATCCTTTGTCAGTTTCACATGTTGAAACCCTTTTTCTGTTCTGTGATGTCTATTAACTTTCTTCATGCTGTCCTTGATGACTGTTTTAGGTGGATATTTTTTTTTTTTTTTGTATCTTTGCTTTGTAGTTAGTGCTTTTCTGTTTTATTTTAGGTATTTTCTAAGATTATATCTCCTAGGTTATCCTCTGCAGGCTTTGTAGGGTTTTTGTTGTTTTGTTTTGTCTTAACATGTAAGTCTATAATCCACCTGGTGTTATTTCATTTTTTTGCCTAGTGTGATGATACAGACCAGTTTTATTTATTCCATGTAGATACCTAAGTATCCCATTTCTTCATCCTGTACCTGCCTCCCACCCCTCCACATCCCATCCTTCTAGGTTGTCACAGGGCACTGGCTTTCATTGCCCTGCATCATGTGTCAGTCTCCTAGTGGCTATCTATTTTACATATGTTCATATATATGTTTCAGTGCTATTCTCTGAACTCATCCCACCTTCTTTTCTCACTGAGTCTCAAATTTTTGACCATCTTAATTTATCCCAGAAAATATTCATTTTGGACACTAAAAACAAAATGTTCTTCCCTTTTTGTTTTTAAGACACTCAAACTATTTGTGCATAAAGTACTAGTTAATCTGCAGATGTTTAGTTGTGTAAATTTTTCTTTCTTTCTTCTTAGCAAAAATAATGGTAGTGAGGCTTCTTTTAATAAAAGGTATATCTGCTTACCACACGATCACGTTCCTTTTTAAAAAAAATAGTCTATTTATACTACTCTTCAGTTCCACTTAAACCCATGGCAACCACTTCTATGCCCATCTTCACTATTAACGCTTTGGCACCCTTTCCATAGACCAACTCTGCAGTTGTGGTTGATGACCATGTTGATTGTCCACATTTTCCATTTTATCATAATAGTTATCTCAGTATTGAGAAGTATGAAGCCTATACACTGAGCCCATGTAAGGTTTCAAAACAGATCCTCACATATTTTAGCCTCATTTTCACAGTATTGAAAATTACTGGGGCAAACAACAAACAGTTTTTGTTTAGAGGGCTCTTCAGTCAGTTCAGTTCGGTCTCTCAGTCATGTCCGACCCTTTGTGACCCCATGCTGCTTTTCAGGAAAAGCAGCACGCCAGGCCTCCCTGTCCATCACCAACTCCCGGAATTCACTCAGACTCATGTCCATCGAGTCCGTGATGCCATCCAGCCATCTCATCCTCAGTCGTCCCCGTCTCCTCCTGCCCCCAATCCCTCCCAGCAGCAGAGTCTTTTCCAATGAGTCAACTCTTCGCATGAGGTGGCCAAAGTACTGGAGTTTCAGCTTTAGCATCATTCCTTCCAAAGAAATCCCAGGGTTGATCTCCTTCAGAATGGACTGGTTGGATCTCCTTGCAGTCCAAGGGACTCTCAAGAGTCTTCTCCAACACCACAGTTCAAAAGCATCGATTCTTCGGCGCTCAGCTTTCTTCACAGTCCAACTTTCACATCCATACATGACCACAGGAAAAACCATAGCCTTGACTAGGCGGACCTTAGTCGGCAAAGTAATGTCTCTGCTTTTGAATATACTATCCAGGTTGGTCATAACTTTTCTTCCAAGGAGTAAGCGTCTTTTAATTTCATGGCTGCAGTCACCATCTGCAGTGATTTTGGAGCCCAAAAAAATAAAGTCTGACACTGTTTCCACTGTTTCCCCATCTATTTCCCATGAAGTGATGGGACCGGATGCCATGATCTTCGTTTTCTGAATGTTGAGCTTTAAGCCAACTTTTTCGCTCTCCTCCTTCACTTTCATCAAGAGGCTTTTTAGCTCCTCCTCACTTTCTGCCATAAGGGTGGTGTCATCAGCATATCTGAGGTTATTGATATTTCTCCCGGCAATCTTGATTCCAGCTTGTGTTTCTTCCAGTCCAGCGTTTCTCATGATGTACTCTGCATATAAGTTAAATAAGCAGGGTGACAATATACAGCCTTGACGTACTCCTTTTCCTATTTGGAACCAGTCTGTTGTTCCATGTCCAGTTCTAACTGTTGCTTCCTGACCTGCATACAGATTTCTCAAGAGGCAGGTCAGATGGTCTGGTATTCCCATCTCTTTCAGAATTTTCCACAGTTTATTGTGATCCACACAGTCAAAGGCTTTGGCATAGTCAATAAAGCAGAAATAGATGTTTTTTTGGAACTCTCTTGCTTTTTCCATGATCCAGCGGATCAGTATTTATACCATGTTTGAAATTAAAACATATTTTCAAACGCCTTTAAAGTTTATTTAATTGCACGTTAATATAAATATGATATTATTGTGAAAAATAATTTTAAAACAAAAAGATGAGGGGGTGGCATTGCTTTACATTCTTGAGAATTTTGATGTCTGCTTTCGTAGAAGATAGGCTCTCATCTCAGTTTTTACATTCAGTCTTTTATGATCTCATCTGTTTTGTAGCCCCTGGAAACTGCCACTGCATTCCTGTGAGAGGAAGAGTGTGAAAAAGGCAAATGATGCCTTATTATTATTAGAAAAATATATTTGACCTTGTGGACCCCCTGAAAAATTGTTTTCTGTAGTCACTAGGAGTCCTTTAAACACACTTGGAGAACCATTGTGATTGAAGAATATTATCCTACTCATTGGATGAACTTTATGTTGATCTCTCTATTCCATATCTCCTAAAATCAGTTTCTTGTAAATTTTTATGTCCCATTTGTACACTAATGGATTGCTGATGGTACCAAGGTCAAAGCATGATATTATTGCTAACTCTAAGTTTGCATGTGCTATTCCCACTGCTAAGGAAGCCTTTGGTCATCTTTCAAGTTTCTCAAATGTCACTTTTTCTGTGACGTATTAATCACACCTTTGTCTTTCATGTTATGTACTTCACACATACTTTTATCATTTTACAACCAGGCAGGTATTAATTACAGTCTTTAAGCCAAGATATGTAAAGTATAAGTGAAAGTGAAAACTTAATTTCTTTTTAGAACTTATTTTCCATCACTGTTTAGCTTTCTAACTTTACAGGAAATCCTGTCTTCTGTCTGGTAGGTTCTCCTTTCCAACGTAGTGTCCCTCCAGAGTCTGAGAGGCCTACTTGGTGCCCAGGGAATGAATGAATGCTTCTGGTGACTATGGGTCTCTGCTGATATTCCCATCACCCACACTTAATAGTGGTGATCTACTTGTTCGCTACTTTTTAACTGTTTCCATACCATATTTGTGGGAAGCCCGGTGGCACAGTGGTAAAGAATCTGCCTGCCAACCAGGAGATGCAGGTTTGGTTCCTGGGTCAGAAAGATCCCCTGAAGAAAGAAGTGGCAACCCACTCCAGTATTTTCCTGCTTAGGAAATTTCATGGACAGAGGAACATGGTGGTCTACAGTCTGTGGGGTCACAAGAGTTGGACATGACTTAGCGACTAACCATCACTGTTCTATACTTGCAGTCACAAAATCTCTGCTGAGGCTGGTGACCAGTGACAAAGGTCACTTGTTCCTGCATTGCTCATGGCCACCCCTCCTGGAAGCCTTGGGTCACTGTCCCATCACTGTTAGTGCCTGTAGTTTAGGGTACCCACCAATTTGAGAAAAACTGTAATGTAAGTTTAACCCTAACTTGCCTCTTGCTTTTCAAAGACCCTTTTTGCTTTGCAGTTAACACTATGATGCACACTGGGTCTAGGATATACAAATCAAATGTTAAAAATTCTGGCAAGCTCTTTTCTTTCCTTCTGGTTTCATACCTCTCTTGAATACCTGAAGTGTGGATCTTTTTGCTTTCTCGAAGGGTAATCAGTAAAAAACACAAAATCTGAAGTAGGGGAAAGATATCACTGATTAATCTAACAATATAGTACCTAGCTATATATGTATTAAGCATGGTTATTTTATTTATTAGGTTTTACCATTGTACCTCACTCCCCAATGCATGCACGTATGCACATACAACTCATGATGTTGGTGTGAACACCTGTGTGAACATCTGTGTCATAGCTTTTAGAATCAAAAATAATGACCAGCATAGAGTTGAATTTCTGTAAATGTTTAAGGCATTCTAAAAATGTAATTAGGGGAAATTGAAGATGATTCAAAGAAATGGAATAATGTCGCATGCTATTGTATTGGAAGACTTAATACTGTTAAAATGACCATATTGCCCAAAGCAGTCTACACATATTTAATGTGCTGTCTATCAAATTACCCTTTCTACACTTTTCACAGAACTAGAAAAAATAATCCTAAAATTCATATGGAACCATAAAGACACAGAATTGCCAAAGCAATACTGAGGAGAAAGAACAAAGCTGGAGTCACAACTCTCTGATACTTAAGATGACACTGCAATGCTCCAGTAAAGCAGAATGGGTCTTTGGCATGATATTGGCACAGAAATAGACATATGGATCAATGGAACAGAATAAGAGCCCAGAAATAAACCCATACATCAACAGCCAATTAATCTTTGGCAAAGGGGGCAAGAATATACAACGGAGAAAAGACCATTTCTTAAGCAATGGTGTTGGGAACGTTGGACAGTCCCACGTAAAATCAGTGAAGTTAGAACACATCCTCACACCATACACAAAAATAAATTCAAAATGGTTAAAGACTTATATATAAGATAGGATACTTTTAAACTCCTAGAAGAGAATATTGTAAAGCAGTCTCTGACATAAATTATACCAATGTTTTCTTCAGTCAGTCTCCAAGGCAATAGAAAAAAGCAAAACTAAGCAAATGAGATCTAATCAAGCTTATAATCTTTTGCATGCCAAAGGAGACCACACACAAAACAGAAAGACAACCTTCAGAGCAGGAGAAAATATTTGCCAATATTGTGACCAACAAGAGCTTAATTTCTAAAATGTACAAACAGCTCATGCAGCTCAGCATCAAAAACAAACAGTGCAATCAAAAAGTGACAGATGACCTGAATACATATTTCTCCAAAGACTTACAGATGGCCAGCGAATGTGTGCTTAGTTGCTCAGTCATGTCCAATTCTTTGTGATACTGTGAACTATAGCTGGCCAGGTTCTTCTATTGATGGGATTCCCCAGGCAAGAATACTGGAGTGGGTTGCCATTTCCTCCTCCAGAGGATCTTCCCTGACCCAGGGATTGAATCCATGTCCCCTGCATCTTCTGCCTTGGAGGCAGGTTCTTTACCATTGTGCCACCTTAAAAGTCCACAGATGGCCAATAGGCACATGAAAAGATGCTCAACATTGGCAATTATTAGACAAATGCAAATCAAAACTATAATTAGATATCACCTCACACCAGTCAGAATGGCTATCATTGATAAGTCTACAAATAATAAATTCTGGAGAGGATGTGGAGAAAGGGAAACTCTCCTAATCTGTCAGTGGGAAAGTAAATTGGTACAGCCACTATGAAGAATAGGATGGAAGTTCCTTAAAAAACTAAACATAGTGTTGCCATATGATCTGGCAATTCCATTCCTGGGCATATATCTGGAGAAAATTATCATTTAAAAAGATATGTGCACCTCAGTTTTCACAGCAGCATTATTTACAATAGCCAAGACATGGAATCAACCTAAATGTCTGTCAATAGATGAATGGATAAAGTAGATGTAGTACCTATGGTAAGGCAGACCATTACTCAGCTGCAAAAAAGAGTGAGATAATACCATTTGTAGCAACATAGATCACTCTGATATTATATTATCTATGATAACAGAGATGATCAGACTAAGATCATCAGAAGTAGGTAAGTGAAGTCAGAGAAAGACAAATACTATACAATGCACTTATATGTGGAATATCAAACATGATGACGTCCTCAGTGGCTCAGCAGTAGAGAACCCACCTGCCAATGCAGGAAATGCAGGTTTGATCTCTAGGTTGGGAAAATCCTCTGGAGGAGGACATGACAACCCATTCCAGTATTCTTGTCAGGAAATCTTCAAGGACAGAGGAGCCTGGCAGGCTATAGTCTGCTGCTGCTGCTGCGTCGCTTCAGTCGTGTCTGACTCTGTGCAACCCCGTAGACGGCAGCCCACCAGGCTCCACTGTCTCTGGGATTCTCCGGGCAAGAACACTGGAGTGGGTTGCCGTTTCCTTCTCCAATGCATGAAAGTGAAAAGTGAAAGTGAAGTCGCTCAGTCGTATCCGACTCTTAGCGACCCCATGGACTGCAGCCTACCAGGCTCCTCCGCCCATGGGATTTTCCAGGCAAGAGTACTGGAGTGGATTGCCAATGCCTTCTCTGAGGCTATAGTCTATGCGATTGCAAAGAGTTGAACATGACTGAGTGACTGAGCATGCACATTGCTCACTAAATGGTAGCTATTTACTTTCCTTTTTTGTTTCCCTCTGACTATATATAGATCATGAAGGTCTATAGCACAGCTACATGCAACTATGAGAAATACCATTTCCTTCTGCTGCCAATAAATTCTGTTTGAACCAAGAGGAAATCTAGAATGTTCATGCTTAATGTACTTAATAAAACAACTTGTAGCAGAAAATAGGCAGGGGCAGAATGATTCTCAAATGTCTCAGGAACGTACCTCACAGGAAATGATGGGGAGAAATCTGAATGTCCCAGTAGTTTTAAGATTTTTTCTGACTTTGATTTGTGTGGTTTATTCCATGGTCACTGTGGGCTGTGTTCAATGATAAACTCAAAGTATGTTTTGACAGATTTTGCTCAACTTTTTGAGGTATATTAACATGTACAACATAAGATCTCTTCCTGCATAAAAATTAGTCTTTATTATATAATGAAAGGAGAATTGCACTGAGTTTTTAATAAATATTTTAGATAGCATGATTCATGAATTTTATTATAAAACTGCTGTAGACAACTGATGGATTTTCAGACTGGAAATGTATATGGGTAATTTTGTCCAATACAAAAATCCAATACTGTAAAATCTTTAATGTGAAAGTCTTCCTTGTGTTCATGCTTAAGAAGGTGGGGTCTAATATCTGTGTTTTAATATTGCCTCTACATTTGCCAATGAGAAAATTCTTACATTTTCTGATCCCCAGTTTTCACATCTGAAAAAATGAGATAGAAATGAGACCTTGTCATAGTTTGATTTTGATTAATAAGTGAATAATTTATATAGGATGGCGAGTGCCTAGCACATTGTAAGTATTCATTAAATGTTAACCATAATAATAAATTAACTTCTAACATCTGTCCTCAGAATATATCCATATACAGTGCATAAAATATTATTCAAATTTTAAGAACTACTTTTGTCTTTCATCCAGAAATATGCTGAATGATTATAATACATTTGGATGATAAATTAGGTCATAGAAATATTCCTTACATTCTAGTCTTAGATTTCAGAAATTAAAATTTGAATTTAAAAAAGTTAATATTCCTACTTGTAAATACTATCTTTATCATTTGATTTTACCATACACATTTACTTGACATCCTTATTAACAATTCTTTTCATATGATGATAAATCAGAATAAATCCCCATCACGTTTGATGGTTACATAAATATGTGATAAAAGTCTCCTTTCTCTGAATTTGTTATATATATACTTTTCATTCTTAGATGGGTACAGGAAATAGGTAAGTTTTCCGTGTTTTTTTTTTTTTTTTTNTAACAATTCTTTTCATATGATGATAAATCAGAATAAATCCCCATCACGTTTGATGGTTACATAAATATGTGATAAAAGTCTCCTTTCTCTGAATTTGTTATATATATACTTTTCATTCTTAGATGGGTACAGGAAATAGGTAAGTTTTCCGTGTTTTTTTTTTTTTTGTCAGTCCAAGATTTGTACAGTGATTAGTATTGATATCATTGAAATTCTGAGATTTATTTACCTTTAATGGCAACCCACTCCAGAGTTCTTGCCTGGAGAATCCCAGGGACAGGGGAGCCTGATGGGCTGCTGTCTATGGGGTCGCACAGAGCCAACATGACTGAAGTGACTTAGCAGCAGCAGCAGCATACTCACTGTTAACTTGCCTAACAGTTCATCGAAGCTTGGGTGCGGGTCAGGACTGATAAGCAATTTAGCAAGTTTTCATATTTGACATGAAAGCTTCTGTGAACATAGATTTTCTACTCTATTAATATTGTCAACTGGACGGCTTTCTGACATTCTTAAATAAATGGGAGCTGTATTTACTATTATTCCAAAGACAGATCACTCTACTACTCTGAATGAAACATATTTCACTGGCTAGTGGAATTTTTCAAGATGTATTGTTATGGTCAGAAAATTTAATGAGAATCAGTAAGGTTCTTATTAATTTAATTGAAGCTTCCTTTGTATATAGTTAAATTTAGCAGCTGTATTACTCTCAAATCAAGAAGATGGCTGCCTTTATGTGTTAATATTTTAAATTAGCCAATATTTTCTTGAAAGGTTGTACTATAATGTGAAAGCACCATAAAGGACAGTCTCTCTCTCTCTCTCACTTTTTCTTTCTTTCATAAAGAGGGGAGTCTTTAAATTGTGAGTCTTTAAACAAATGTAAAACAGAGGCCACTTCTGAAATGAAAGATTCTAGGAAGAATGTCAAAGTAGTTCTAGGAAGTTCTAGGAAGTTAAACCCATTTGCAGGAAAATGAAAACAACATTTCATTAATTTACTCAGCAGTAGCACAGTGGTTAAGAACAGCTTCCATATTGTCATATGCCCGGGGTTTATCATCCTGTCCCTCCCACCAGTGACCCGAATCAAATTATTTCTGTGTGCTTCACTTTCCTCAGCTTTAAAATGGGGCTAAAAATGATACCACCTCACTAGGTTGTCATGAAAGACCACTGAATGTATCTTTATTTTTTTTTATTTGTAAGACACTAGGAATGGTTCCTCGGGGAAGGCAATGGCACCCCACCCCGTACTCTTGCCTGGAAAATCCAATGGATGGAGTAGCCTGGTTGGCTGCGGTCCATGGGGTCGCTAACAGTCGGACAGACTGAGCGACTTCACTTTCACTTTTCTCTTTCATGCATTGGAGAAGGACATGGCAACCCACTCCAGTGTTCTTGCCTGGAGAATCCCAGGGATGGGGGAGCCTGGTGGGCTGCCGTCTATGGGGTCACACAGAGTCGGACACGACTGAAGTGACTTAGCAGGAATGGTTCCTGGCAGGCCTGGTAAACATGTAAAAGAGATCACTTCATAAATACATAAAGTTATCTGTTGCTAAGGTGTGCCAAGCACTGAATTTAGAGAAACAAGTAATACAGTCATATTCCTGTTCTTCTAAAGATTACAGCAGGGAGCTGGTATAATTGAATCCTGGGAGGGGAGATGGAGGTAGGGAGTGGGGAAGAGGAGATGGAGGAGAGAGAGAAAAGGAGGCAAAGAAAGATAGGGTAAAACAGAGGCAGAGAACTTAAATAATTATAAATTATGTAACTTCTTTGAAAAAAAAAAAAAAGCCAACAAGTTGCCGAGTTAGATATATGCTTGCTCCTTGGCAAGAAAGACAGCCTATTAAAAAGCAGAGACATCATTTTGCTGACAAAGGTCCATATAGTCAAAACTGTGGTTTTTCCAGTAGTCATGTACAGATGTGAGAGTTGGACCGTAAAGAAAGCTATGCCAAAGAATTGATGCTTTTGAACTGTGGTGTTGCAGAAGACTCTTGAGAATCCCTTGGACAGATAGGAGAGCAAACCAGTCAATCTTAAAGGAAATCGACCCTGAATATTCTTTGGAAGGACTGAAGCTGACACTCCAGTCCTTTGGCCACTGATGCGAAGAGCCGATACATTGGAAAAGACCCTGATGGCTTGGAACGATTGAGGGCAAGAGGAGAAGTGGGTGGCAGGAACTGAGATGGTTGTATAGCATCACTCACTCAGTGAACATGAGTTTGAACCAACTCTAAGAGATAGTAAAGGATGGGAAAGCCTGTGTGGTGCAGTCCTTGGGGTTGCAAAGAGTCAGACACGACTTACCCACTAAAGAACAACAAAAAGGGCATTTGTCAGATATTGAAGAAGAATTTCATTAGAAGACCCAAAAATCAAGATGCAAAGATGCACTCTTTTCACAGTGTTTTAGAAAAAGGATCAAGCATATAAGAGTGGAAGCAGGACTTTACATGTAGAAGAAGGCCATGAACCAAGGAATATAGGCAACCTCTAGAAGTTGAACAAGGCCAGAAGTCAGTTTTCCCCTTAGAGCCTCCATAAAGGAACACAGTGCTGTTAACACCTTGATTTCAGTCTAGTGAGACCCATATCAGACTTCTGACCTCCAGAAGTGTAAGATACTAAATGTGTGCTCTTTTAAGACATTATCATGGTAATTATAGCAGCAATATGAAAATAACGTACTACCACCCGAAAATTCTGTTTTTATATGTCTATTATTAGACATTAGTAATAATGTCTACTTAAAATATTGGAAATTTCAGAGAAGTTATATATCTTGAGATAGAAAATTAAAGGTCTTTTCTAAGTATGACAATGTATCTTCCTCAAATCTGACCATCTACAGTAATGGGAGACCGCCAGATTTTAGAGTATGGTTGCTACAGTTTAAGGATTTCAGTCTGGTAGGCAGGCAGTGAGGGAATGGTTAAGTATCTTTCTATTTTATTTTGTGTTTTAAGAAGCTGATTCATTTTGGATGTGAAAAAGGGATTCAATTTTTAAAATAAAATTTTTAGACATTTTAATGAAGGGTAACTACCATAGCAACAATAGTCTTATTTAAAAAAAAAATAAATCTTTGTGTCTTTTTCTTTCTTCTTTCATAGATATTCTAATGGGTGTTTGGGAAAAACTGTCAAAAACTGTTTCCTTATTGTCATTTTAATTATGAATTGAATACTCATTGAAAGAGTATGTCAGGTGACATCAGCATGTGCCTATTAATGGGTATAAAAATATCAAATGATAAAACAGTTTAATATGAGTTTGATTTCATTTATTCAAAGGAAAAAAATTCATAGATTGGGGCAGTACAGTGCCTCACAAGCAATTTGGAGCAAGAGAAAGTTTACTTAGAAGCAGCAACAGGGAAACAGAGCACGGGTGGCTAGGTCAGATATTTCATGATAAGACTGTGTGTGTGTGCGCGTGTGCCTGGATTAAACAGCTTCAGTTGTGTCCTACTCTTAGTGACCTTACGGACTAGCCCACTAGGCTTCTCTGTCCATGGGATTCTCCAAGCAAGAATACTGGAGTGGGTCGCCATGCCCTCCTCCAGAGGATCTTCCCGACTTAAAGAGTAGAGCCAGTGTCTCCTGTGTTGCACGCTGGTTCGTTATCCACTGAGCCACCTGAGAAGTCCACTGATAAGGCTGACAGGTCCTATTTTCTTGAATAAGTTAAGCTAGCTAAAGCTGAACTGGAGGACTGTGATCGCTCTTTTTGGATTTCCTTACTGGTATTTCCCAATAGTGCACACTGACCTTGGTTTAGATTTGTGACCTGGGCTTGGCCACTGGGGTCAACTCCACCTTGTGTATCCTGATCTAGGAATTATCTTTATCAAAGAATATATTTTATCATAGCCCCAGCAAGCTAATTAGCATCAGTGTGTAATCAGAGTCAAGGCTTGTTTTAATTTAGATTCTGAATGAGACAAAATTAGTACATAAATTCTGACCTAAGAATATTTGCAAGTTGCATTATCTCTTGAGATAACAAGACATTATTATATATTTATGTATCAAGCAGTTTAAAATAATTNAGCCCCAGCAAGCTAATTAGCATCAGTGTGTAATCAGAGTCAAGGCTTGTTTTAATTTAGATTCTGAATGAGACAAAATTAGTACATAAATTCTGACCTAAGAATATTTGCAAGTTGCATTATCTCTTGAGATAACAAGACATTATTATATATTTATGTATCAAGCAGTTTAAAATAATTCTGACACTTTTATGACTCTCTACCTGGAAAAACCTATAGCTTCTCCTTCTGAAAACGCTTGATTATTCTGTCTCTGTCCCTGCGTCGTTCTCATTTATTAAGTGCCTTGTGAACAACTTGGGCATGGTCCATCACCTCTACATATTTCTGTGGAGGACATCCATCAGTTACATTATTTCGATTAAATGTGTACTTGAAGATTGGAAAAGAAGAATGTTCCTTATTATTTCTAATGGTTTTTCCCTCATGTTTAAGTTGAGAGTGAGACTCAGACCATGGCTCTAGAGCATTTTTTCTCTTTAAAAAAATGTAGGAAAACAAACATTTTTTGTAATATAAATGTTATATCTCTTTATATATGGAAGATGATCTTTTAAATTGAAAATGTCCAAATGAATTTAAATGCTGTAATAGTCTAGTTTGTATTATTAATCGATTAGTGGCCCATTCAGCTTTTATTTTGATTATATTAATGAGTTATAAGCATTGCCATTTCTGCATTCACGGGCAGCATAGCTGACTTTTAAAGGACTATTTCTGGCTTCACTGACATTTGTAGTGACCACTATTCCTTTCAGTCACTTGCTTCCTTTCATGATTCTTTCTTTCTTGGCTCAATGAGAAACAATATTTTCAGGATTCATATTCAAGTATTATTAACACAGACATTGGAGCTGGCCCACTTCACATGCTTAATTATAATTTATATAGTAGATGATATTAAGTTTTAAACTGAGTTTTCTATTTATGAATTCAATAGGATCTTCTTCCAACTTAAGGGTAAAATAGAAATCCTGCTCCCTGCAAATATTTTTTTCAAAAAACAAAAGATCAAAAGAAGAAAACAGCGTCTTACTTGGCCTTAAGTTGATCTATATTTTGAGCCAGACTTGAATAAATAGAAGCAATAATTATAGTTCATAGATTATTCAAAACAAAGTAAATATTATTTATTCTTGCTTTCCAATTTTGCATTTTAAAACTTATTTTCTTACCTGCTGATTACTTCATAGTCCTGCCACATTAATATACTTATGTTAGTTCTCATATTAAAACCAATTAAAATGTATGTATTAAAGTTTAATTTCTATTCTATTTCAGCTGAACTAAGGTTCTGAAAAATCTTCATATTTCCCTTTAAAATAGAACATTAATCACAGCTACCAAATATTAATTAGTTTGTAAAACTTCAGCATTTTAAGAATTTTCTATTCACAAATCAGATATTTTCTACATTAGGTTAGAAAAACCATTCAAATAATATTTCAATGCATTGCAATTTATAGAGATTTATTATTAACGCTGACTGCTATGTCTACAAAACATAATCCCAGAATGTCAGTCTTGCTCTGAAATATAAATCTCTATAGATGTTCATATGTTGGAAGCGAAGGTATTTTTCTTTCTTAAACAGACCCAGCATTAAACTCAAGACATTTTTCTCAGTGAATAAAAATTTTTGAATCAGAGATGTAGATGACATATTCATTAGATTTTTTTATTTCAAAAATACGTAACTTTGGTTACCCTGAATAAAACAGTAAAAATTTTAGAAAAGTATCTGCTAAATCATGGAATTTCAAGGAGTGCTGTAGAACTAGGTTTGGACAAGGATCGGTGTCAGCACAATAACCCAGGATGTCTGGTCAGAATGTCACACTTGTTCTGTTTTCATTTGACTCTTATTGTTACTGCTGCTGCTGCCCCTGGACACATAACTCCACCAGCTGACATGCTCTTCGATTTGACACTGTGTCTTTGTATAAATTTCTCAGATTTTGTATTTCAGAACTCAAGCCAGGAGAATCTGGGTGATCAGTCATGGGCCAACACCCCATTCTCTGTTTACCTAGGACAGGGGAGTAGGAGTGCCTGCTCTCCTTAGGTCTTCTCTCTGGCCATCTCTCTTTCAGATGCCAGCCAAGTGAATTGCTTATAGTTCTGCCTACAGAGAGGATTTTCCTTCATTGTCTTTTAGAGCCACCTGAGTGTGGTGGAAATGTTATGGCAGTTTTACATCTGAATTATACCAATATGTGGTACCATCTCTAAGCTGGGTTCCTCATTCAGCTTAGCTGTGCCTAGAGAACCTACTTGGGTTCTAATCTATATTGTACTACTTTACTTGGTGTTAGGGTATTGCTGGACATGCTTGTCTGTATGGAAGGTGAATCTGATGACACCTATAAGATGATGGATAGCTTTGGTCATATAACCCTTGGTTGCATCTCTGTGGAACAAGGAACTCAGTAACTGACAATTAAATAATGATTTGTCATAGGGATGTTGCTTTGATCTGACAACTAAGCTGTGTTTATCATCATTCTCTCTTGCATATACAGTTTTGTATTTAGATACAGATAGCCACTGAGAGATTACCAATAGGTAGTAAGGACTAAGAGTGAGGTCTGCTTCCATCACAGCCTGGATGACTGAATAAGCTGCTCTTGCTTTAGGATCCTCCTAATACTTTCTGAGGGCCTTCCCAGGTGGCCCAGGGGTAAGGACTCCGCCTGCCAATGCGAAGGATGCAGGTTCAATCCCTGGGTTGGGAAGATCCCCTGGAGAAGGAAATAACCCACTCCAGTATTCTTGCCTGGGAAATTACATGGACAGAGGAGCCTGGCAGCCTACAGTCCATGGGGATTGCAGGAAGAGCAAATTTTAGTCTTTTAAAAATNGCAGGTTCAATCCCTGGGTTGGGAAGATCCCCTGGAGAAGGAAATAACCCACTCCAGTATTCTTGCCTGGGAAATTACATGGACAGAGGAGCCTGGCAGCCTACAGTCCATGGGGATTGCAGGAAGAGCAAATTTTAGTCTTTTAAAAATCTTATTGACATAATATGGGTTATATTATTCAGAAGGTATAACCCATATTATGTCAATAAGATTTTTAAAAGACTAAAACAAAACTTTAGTTAAAAAATCTAAAGCCTGATTTTTTGTTAGTCATTTGTTATTAATCTGCTAACTGATGTTGGTCGGTTAACATCCCTGTAACTTTATCATTAAAGTAAGTGTTATGTTTCTGGCTCTATCAGAATTTTCTGTTTAATCATAGAAAAATATTCTGTTATTTTTTACTATCATTTTTTCCTGTTGACTAAGATAATTAGAGAAATAGTTTTGAACACGGCTTTCATACTGATCAAGACATTTCTCAGGAAGACAACTCTGTGTAAGAGAACAAAATGAACAAACTGGGTGGACTTGGCTTCCTTAATCTACACTAAATTGAGGCTTTAGGAACTGTTTGATGGCTTTTAAATATGTATATTTTCTTGTTCGTCAGTTCTTTAACTAAAATTTTATTTTGTGCAGAAATATAATTTCTCCTTTATTTGTTTCCCTTTTGCATTTCCCCTAAGATTTGTTGGAACCACTCTGGATTAATGTTAATATCTTGAACATATAGAAACTATTCAAGCATAAGAAAACTCTAAAGGGTAAATTTAAGGGAGGTGCCTATGAGATGTGGTAGACAGATTAGTAGGAAGCAGTGGCAGCTTTTCATAGCTATGTATCAGAATGACTGCCTTTCTCTATTGGATAAATTGTCTGTAATGGAGGCTTGAAAGAAGAAACATGTCCTGCTGAGCTGAAAAGGCTAAATGCAGAGGAAATTAAGAGTTTGACTCCTTGCAAGTGAAATTAGTGGTTTACAATGTGCAGTTGGTCAAACATAAAGATAAAAATATTTGTTGTTTGGGTAACACAAATAGATACTAGTTATTAGTATCAATCCAATGTTAATTTTCTCTTAAGGAGAAATATAAGCCATGCTAAATGTGAAGTCAAAACTTAGAGCTAATTAGAGAATACCACTGGAAAATTTCAAAAATATAAATAAAGAGGAGAAGGATTTTCTGAATGCCCAGTGTAATGAAAGTACTTGTCAGAAACTAAAATTTAATGAGATAAATAAAGAACAAATGAAGCATGTAATGAAATAATATTGAGACATATATATGGCACGTTTCGGGAATAACTTCAGTTTTATATTAAATAGTTAAATCAAATATTTTATTAGATAAGCAATGGCATCAATTCTATCATTGTGTAAAACTATAGGTAGTCAACTAAGTTTGGGTATTTAAGTTTCATAATAAAAGCCTCAATTAGAATATATTTGAAAAAATGGCAAAGGTTAATGTACTTTGGAATAATTTAGTAAAAATAAATTATAGCTTTATTTACTTGATGTGAAAATTACTTTGCTGTCCAACAGTGCTGTTATTTAAAATAATAGCTTATTAAAATTATGTATCCTTTAAAATAGTATATCAAACATAAGGTGGCTTTGATTTTATGCTTTCTTAATGTCTCCATTCTCAATACCACAAGCTGTCAACAGAGAGAAAGCTCATATATAATATTTCATACAGACCAGGTTAACTTCAACATTAATTTCAGCAACACAGCAACGCTCAACCTGTGTTGATATTTTGCCAAGTTCTAGTCTCTTTGTAAGTGCTTTACATGAATGCTTCTTTTCCTGCCTCTCAACAAAATCCATAAAGTAATTTCTGTTGCAACTGAGACTCAGAAATGGAATGAATTGTGAGTTGACCAAGGTCATACTACTATCAGCCCAAGGAGCAAAAGCAGGAAGTCTGATTCCAGAGTCATTGTTCGTTTTAAATCATAGTTGAACTTTTATCCTCTATTTCAGTCTCTTCATGAGCGTAGCAAACCATCCCTTAATTTAGTGTTTCTAAAAGCAGTATGATTTATTATTTCTTTTAATATTATGAATTGACTGGTGCTATAGACTAAATATTCATGTTTCCCCCAAATTTATATGTTGAAACCTAATCCCAAGGTGATGGTATTAGGAAGTTGGGATTCTGGGAGGTGTTTAGGTCATAGGCTTCCTGGCCTCCATAACTGTGAGAAATTCTGTTGTTTTTAAGCCACCTAGTCTCTGATACTTTGCTGTAGCAGCCTGAGCATACTAAGACAATGGACTCATTTGGGCAGATCTTCTGCTTCACATGGAGCCAGCTGAGACCAAACCAGACTAGAACATCTATAACTCATTCAACATGGCTGGTAGTGGGTGCTGGCTGTTAAGTGGACATCTACTGAGATTACCAATGGGACTACACTGACCATCCTTCACATTGCCTCCCTGCCTCCGTTGGAATTCTTTCTAGTGGGTGACTTCCAAGAGGAGATTTTCTAAACATATGAAAGCAAGAACTGCAGTTCTCTTAAGGCCCAACCTCATAAGGTTACATCTGTTGTGTTCTAGTGGTCAAGAAAAATTGTGGATCCAGCCCAGAATCAAGGAGAAGGGAAGTAGACTCCATCTCTTTCTGGAAAATCAGGCCAAAAATATGTGGCCATTTTAATCTACCATGCTACTAATTTATTGTACTTATAGGTCATGTTGATTTCAATAAAAATTAAATTGGTATTTATATTTTAATATAATGAGTTAAAATTTTCTTATAGGTATATTTTGAATGATTACTTTGTGTTTTTTTTTTTAATGTACTATTGGAATCACAAATGCTGAAACTATATAACATTATTGTATTAACTAAGCTTTCTATGACTGTGTATTTAATGAGATGCTTTGTTAGCCTATGAAATGGAATGTTTTTGTTGTTGGAATATAGAGATTTTAATTTNCTGTGGAGGGCACGGCTACTCTTTGCTCACAAGTGACCTCACGCAGGCCTCCTGTTTTAGTGCTCCCCAAGACCCTCAACACTCACACACGTGCCCTTATAGGGCAACACCGTCTTTCTCAGTTACGCAGAGGTGCTCGGTGCCTTGTCTTCTTAGCCTTTGCACAGGTGTTCAGCGCACATTGTGATGTGTCTCACATGAGGTCTAGGCTCCTTGTTCAACTATTCTACAAGTCTTCGTTCTTCCCTATACTTCTCATCCTCTGAAATTTGTTGATAGCATTCTGTGCTGCTAACTCCTTTTCTGTTCTCTGTAGAATTACCCATTTCTGTAGAAATGAGAATTACCCATTCTAATTTATTTACTTTCTTTTAAATAGAGTTTCAAGGGGGTAAAGAGATGAGTGCGAATAAAACCCTCTCCTCTCTTTCCACTGTTTCATTATGTACGAGATTCTGTTCCTCCTCCTTTCATCCCTTCTTTCCCTAGTAAGAATGATACTTTGTGGAGGCTGTGGCTCTCCTATCACCTCTCATGCCATGCTCTGTCAGGAAGACATTGTGCAGACCACACCTCATCTGGCACACTTTGGTTCTATGAAAGTATAGTGAGGCCCAGTAACACCCACCTGGGTGACTTGGAACAACTTGTGGAAGCAGCAGAACATGCAAAACACCACTTCGTTGCTTATGAGGTTTATCTTCAAATTACTTTGACGGTGGAAAAGGAAGTGTTGGTGTCAGAGAGTTTTCAGTTTCACTAATGAAGAGTCGAGTATGGGGAACATTCACTTCTTATTCTTATGCTTTAGCCATTTGTATGTTTTTTGTATGAACCAGAGACTAAGAGACAAACAACCACAGGCTCTGCTGGAACCACATGGATCCAGGCCCCGTTGCTGCTCAGAGTTTGTGTTCAGCTCCCCCTGCAGTTTCCGTCACTGTGTCACTCAGAGCACAGTAGTACACAGCCGAGTCTGACTGTTGGACTGAGGTTTTCTCCAAGTGGAAGGAGGTGTGTTTTGCATTGTATGTGGCTTCAAAACCTTTGCTGGTTCCCTTGTCGTTGGCCTTCGTGGCTTTCAGAAGGAGCTGTGGACCTTCTCCAGGGTACTGGACATACCAGAAAAGAGTGGGGTACCCGGTGGCTGAATAAGTGCAGTTCACAGTCAAGGTAGCCCCTTCCAAAAGGGTCACTTGGCCGTCCATCTGGCTCACTGAGTCTCCACGGGTTTGTCCTAGGGGAAAATAAGAGAGTTCTCTGTCATCTTGGGCATAAAACTCTGGGATAAAATTACGCTTAAAGGTTTTGTTGACATAACAGAAGAAAGGATCCAAATTTTTAAAGGCGTTTTTCTTACCCAGCAGGAAGAGTATCACAGTCACTAAGCCTGGAGAAGAGCTCATCTCTAGAGTGTCTCCTGAATAACGTTCTTGGCTCTCACTTAACATGAAGAAATGTTGTCACGGTGAGGTTTAGTCTCAGTGAAGTTTAGGCACACAGGAAATGTGTCTGTTAGGAAACTGCACCCTCTGGTGGACAGGTGCAGAAATGCGATGCATGTATAGTGGAAAGAAAGTGAAGTCACTCAGTCGGGTCCGACTCTTTGAGACCCTATGGACTGTAGCCTGCCAGGCTCCTCCATCCATGGGATTTTCCAGGCAAAAATACTGGAGTGTGTTGCCATTTCCTTCTCCAGGGGATCTTCCAGACCCAGGGATCGAACTTGGCTCTCCCACACTGCAGGCAGACCCTTTACCAACTGAGCCACCAGGGAAGCCCACGTATCCTCGTCTCCTCCCTAAATTAGAAAGTGTCATCCTTGACTTTATCCATGAGGCTCATATCAGTCTTCAGGTGGAGCTCGGAAATCTGATCAACAGCTGTCAACACTTCTCAGGTCGGTTTTGTTCCTAGGATACTACCTGACATGGAAGTTCTTTAACAAAGCATTCCAGGTATTTTTGTAGCTGAGAAGATATCGATTTTCTTAAGAACTTTAATATAGTATTTTATATTATCATGTATCCATTGTGGGCCAACCTATAATCCACTGACTGTCAGAAGAGCTTATGGCTGATTACAGAGGAAGTAATAAGAAGCTAAAAGTCATTATTGAGTGAATCTCTGTTTTCAGCATTGTGCCCCAAGTTATAGAAGAGTGACTGACAATTATTTGTTGTTTAGTTGCTGAATCAGTCATGTCTGATTCTTTTGCAACCCTAAGGACTGTAGCCCTCTAGGCTCCTTTGTCCGTGGGATTTCCCATTCAAGAATACTGGAGTTGCCATTTTCTTCCCCAGGGGATCTTCCCAACCTGGGGATGGAACCTGAGTCTCCTGCATTGGCAGGCAGATTCTTTACCACTGAGTTCCAGGGAAGCCCTGACTGATGTTTATTACATGCTCACTAAATATTTGCTATACCAAAAAAAGTAATGAATAAAAGGTCTTTGATTGTGGAATCACTACTACTTGAAATAAAATATTTTCTCAGTCCTAAAATAATATCATTTGTAAGAAATGTTATCTTTCTAATAAAAAATTTTAAGGGAAAAAGTCACATTGTCTTATCAATAGTCAAATAATCCTGAATTTCAGAATCATTAAAATGTGAAAACAAAAGAAATAGCATAATTAAAATTACCAAATCCTTGTAGAATTTTCTAAGATCAATATCTTATTCCCCTTCTTCTTCCTTGACTCTAAGATATTCCCCTTCTTCCTTGACTCTAAATCAGACGAGTACTAATCCTATTATATATTCTTAGTTGATATCTAGCCTCAAAGATACTTTCTATTCCATCTGCCACATTTTGTTGCCAAACTTGAACCAAATAATTTTCCCCCAGTGTTTGAAACCCTGAAGATGTAGATTTGTGTCAAAAGCTCAGAGTTTGAGTTAGGATGCTCTTCTTTCCCAGCTTTTCAAATTGTTAAAGACCTCTCAGCCAATATTCACATGACAGCTGAAAGTAGAATTAATGAGTGAATGACTTAAAATTACACGTTCTGGGCCCACCAAAAACTTCATGAATCACATTATCCAGAGTTGAGACCCATGAATCTGTAATTTTTTAGAGCTCCCCAAGAAGTTGGGTTGCAGCCAGTCTGATGTTGGTTTACAAGTTTTCATTTGGGACAGATGTACTAGATCAAGGTAGTTGTCAAAGATCAGGGAGCAACAGGATGTTCCCAGGGTTACAAACATACTCAAAACTTCTCTTTTTGAGTACCAGCAGCAAAAACAAGCACTTCTTCTTTTTTTTTTTTACTTTTTTTTACTTTATAGTACTGTATTGGTTTTGGCATACATTGACATGAATCTGTCATGGGTGTACATGAACTCCCAAACATGAACACCCCCTCCCACCTCCCACCCCACATCATCCCTCCGGATCATCCCCATACACCAGCCCCAAACATCCTGCATCCTGCATTGAACATAGACTGGCGATTTGTTTCTTACATGATAGTATACATATTTCAATGCTATTCTCCCAAATCATCCCACCCTCTCCCTCTCCCTCTCCCTCAGAGTCCAAAAGTCCGCTCTACACATCTGTGTCTCTTTTGCTGTCTTGCATACAGGGTCCTCATTACCATCTTTCTAAATTCCATATATATGTGTTAGTATACTGTATTGGTGTTTTTCTTTCTGGCTTACTTCACTCTGTATAATCGGCTCCAGTTTCATCCATCTCATTAGAACTGATTCAAATGTATTCTTTTTAATGGCTGAGTAATACTCCATTGTGTATATGTACCACAGCTTTCTTATCCATTCATCTGCTGATGGACATCTACGTTGTTTCCATGACCTGGCTATTATAAACAGTGCTGCGATGAACATTGGGGTACATGTGTCTCTTTCTATTCTGGTTTCCTCGGTGTGTATGCCCAGCAGTGGGATTGCTGGGTCATAAGGCAGTTCTATTTGCAATTTCTTAAGGAATTTCCACACTGTTCTCCATAGTGGCTGTACTAGAAATTTAATTGAAGGTTCACTGTGCTGCCTGGAGCTGATAATGAGGAATTGTATTACAGCTCAAATATCTTTCTCCTTGCCACACAATCTGATATATAACCAATCAAGTAAAGTTAGCATAATCAGAAAGCCTAGAAAAAAAGATGTCCATTCCCCAGAATTTTAAATGGAAAAGAGAATACATTCCATTATCAAGCAGCCAAATCTATTTATTTATAAGAAGTAATTCCCAGTTAGATTTAGAGATGGAGTAAGGCTCATATCCCAGTGAGGAGGTGACAATGAAAAATAAAAACAGGCTTAATGGCTTGTTTTCAAAGTCACATCAGCATATTCCCTTATCAATAGAGATAGATCTATTATAGTAGAAGCACCAAAATATTATATATCCATTGCAGCTCAAAAAGAGTGTGAAGCCATCTGCTGGCTTGTCCCTGCTCCTAGAACAAATGATGGGCATTTGGCAGAAAATCAAGAAACCTTGTTATTCATTTTTGGATTTTAGAGATAGTGCGCTGTTAAACACCCATGGGTGAAGATGGAAATCCACTGACCTACCTCTCCACTGCACCCATCCTCATTTCTACCATCAACAGTCCTATGGGGAGGCCTCCTTACACATCTTTAATACCTAAAATTCCTTTTTCACACTCCCCAGCTGACACCCAAGTGGTCAGGTACCACAGACATCCCTGTTTGTCAGGGGTAGGCAGGCTCCCATTCTTCTCACCTTGCTTCTATGACAGTTTCCTGGCTTCTCCATCATCGTTTGTATCTCTAAAGCCATGCCACAATTCCAATCTTTGATGGACAGGGAGGCCTGGCATGCTGAGATTCATGGGGTCGCAAAGAGTCGGACACGACTGAGCGACTGAACTGAACTGAACGTCTCTCAGCTTTCAATACCTAGCCTGGAAACTGACTGAGAATTTACAATGTCTGTTTGAACTTTGTCTCTGATTATTGAGGCTTCCCAAGGGTCATCTATTCTGTCTTCAATTAGTCCCATTTCTGCAAGTTTCCTAGTATCCCCCTCCATACTTCCCCCTCTTCAAACACACACTTACTACTTAAAAACAGTTCTACTTCATTCCAAGCCAGACACAAAGCCAGCAAGCAGTCTGTGGTAGTATAGTCTAACCCCTACAGAGAACAAACACCAATCTGAAAATCAACATCTCTAGTCTCTGTCTTTGAATTCCATACATATTTGTGTTTCAAACTCAGTATAGCCCAAACTTCATATTTTTGTTCTAGAACTTTGTCTTCTTTCTTTTGCACTCCATGCCCAATCCCTAAAAAAGAAATAAAACCACCCATTGTTTACTCTCATTCCAGAAGTAATACAGAGTAGTTATAAAAAGTATAGAAAATTCAGATGAGCAAATATGAATTTAAAACATAAGCCTGCTATCCAGATATAAACCACTTTACCTTCCCATATCTTGATTAATGCCATCACCATTCACCCAGTCACCCAAGCTAGAAATCTGACTCCTGTTTCTCCCTTACACATCACATTCGACCACTTTCTAAATACTGTCAATACTACAATTGAGAGCTTCCCTGGTGGCTCAGTGGTAAAGAATCTGCCTGCGTATGCAGGAGACACAGTCCGATCCCTGTCTGGTAAGATCCCACATGCTGCAGAGCAACGAAGCCCACATGGCACAACTACTGAAGCCTGCCCACTTAGAGCCCATGCTCTGCTACAAGGGAAGCCACCGCAGTAAGAAGCCTGCACAATGAAACAAAGAGTAGCCCCTGCTCACCACAACTATAAAAAAAAAAGCCCACGTGGCAACAAAGACCCTGCACAGCCATCAATTAATTAATTAACTCAAAAAATATAATTGATCCTTGAACAACACTGAGTTTGAACTGTGTGGGTCCACTTATCTGTGTATTTTTTTTTTCATACATACATACTACAGGACTACACATCTGCAGTTGGTTGAATCCATGGGTGCAGATTCACAGATGTAGAGGGCCAACTATAAAGTCAGAACTAGATTTCTGACTGCATGGAGTGTAGGCACCCCAAACCCCTACATTGTTCAAGAGTCAACTGTATCTCAAAAATGTCTACTGAAACCATTTTTTCCTCTCTGTCCCCACAGCCATAGTCCAGGCTCTTATTTCTCTTACCTGAACTAGTGCAATTGACTATCAGCTGGTTTTTCTATCACCAGTCTCCCAAACTCACACTCATTTCTTACCATGCTGCTGCTACTGCTGCTAAGTCACTTCAGTCGTGTCTGACTCTGTGCGACCCCATAGATGGCAGCCCACCAGGCTCCCCCATCCCTGGGATTCTCCAGGCAAGAACACTGGAGTGGGTTGCCATTTCCCTCTCCAATGCATGAAAGTGAAAAGTGAAAATGAAGTCGCTCAGTCGTGTCTGACTCTTAGCGACCCCATGGACTGCAGCCTACCAGGCTCCTCCGTCCATAATCTCCACCAGATTCTCCACCATAATCTTCCAAAATAGAGCTGTTCTGAAATATACATCTACTCATTTAACTCACCCACTTTAAAACATCTAAGAACTCTAAACCCCATAGTCAGTCCAAATTTCATGGCGTCTGAGTCTGCTCAGGCTACCAAAACAAAGTACTATAGGCTGGAAGTCTGAGGATGCCAGACATACCAGCATGATTGGCTTCTGGTGAGAGCTTTCTTTCTGGCTTATAGATGGCTACCTTTTCCTTATGCTCACATGGCAGGGATAGAAAGCAAGCAGAGAAAGTGCTCTGGTGTCTCTTTTATAAGGGCACTAATATCATCATGATGGCCCTACCCATGTGACCTCCTCTAAACCTAGTTACCTGCCAAAGGCTCTATCTCTGAATACCATCACGTTGGGAGTTAGGGTTTCAAGATACAAATTGAGGGGGACACAATTCAGTCTGTAACATATGGTATGATATTCAAAGACTTTTACAACTAGCTCTAAGCTGGGTATTCTGTTTTATTACTCCATGTCAAAGAATTCTGGGGCTCGAAGACCATTGCAAATAGTTCTCTAAACACATTGTATATTATACTTTCATAGCACTACACCTTTGTTCATCCTATTTACGATTCTTAGACAGCTCCAACCTGGCAAACATTATGTCCCTCAAATGTCATCAGATCCCACCTGTATTGTGAAGTCTACCTGAATTTCCTCTTTTTTGTACCCAGATCACTTTACATACACTTCTATTAAATTCAAACTGGGCCTAGGTTCAAATTGTACTTCTGCCAGAGTCTAAATGCATGACCTTAAGCAAGTTACTTAACTTCCTTGTGCTTCAGGAACTGTATTTATAAAACAGGAATATTAGCACTTATTTCATTAAGTTTTGGTGTTAAGATTAATGAGTTATTATGTGCAAAGTTCTTAGGGAAATGCCTGGCACATAGTAAGCATTGTATCAATTGTTTGTTGTTATCATAGCATGTTAAGTGAAAACAATCAGGATAAAAACTTTTATTTATGGACTGCAAATGTAGGGAAATGGCTCCACTATTGCCCTCTGGCAATCTTGCACTATTCACATAGGCCATGTAGGCAAGGCTCAGCTGCAGTCTGCCCGAGGTCTTGGCAGAACATCCTGTAATTATCTTGGAGCATGAGAAGACAGGTGGTCTTGTGAGGAGCTGTCTCAAGGCTGTTTCTTATCTGTCTTTCTACTTTGTGGGAAACTCCCTATCTTACAGGAGGCTGTCATGAGGTTCCAACAAAGCAAAGGACTTTCCACCTCCCTTTCCCTGGGTATAGATGCAGGCTATAAAACAGCTTAGCTGCAGTCTAGAGTTGGTTCTTCAGCAAGAGTGTCTCACTACTCATATTACCTGTCATCCGGCTCCTGTAGTTCACTGTCGTCCTGTGGGGCAAAGGGACATGGGGATCTGACACCTGCTGATTCTGCTTATGCCATTTGTGTAAACCATAAACTATATCTTTTGGGGCTTATTTCCTTATTGGATGGATCTATGAAAATCTGTGCTGCTTATGGACTGTTTGATCTCTTAACAGTAATCACCTGGCGAGAAGGAGAACCTTATATTTATTTTGTTTAACACTGCATGTCAAGTATCTGGCCTACAGTAAATGCTCAAGAAGTGTGTATTGAATTTTAAAAATTACAGAAAACAATGATAAATATGTATTCAATAATATGTATCAAATCCATTATAGTAGAAGTCTTGTGGGGAGGGATGGAGAGTATAGAAGATAAAAGATAAAATATGATTTAAGATAAAATAAAATAGAAGGATTCTACTCATGAGGATTAAAGAAAAACATGCATGCCATCTAGGAGAAAAGGCCCTCTAGACTCTCTTATGTTAGTATAAGAGACCTTGTAAGCTTGACCTTATTTTCTCAACTGTAATATAAGGAGGAAATCCTAAATCAACATCTTTCAAGCTGTGTTCCAAAGAGCCCCAATTTTTCTCCTAGGAGCTGTGTCATGGATGATAGTACCCTTTTAACTAAAGCAGCAGAATTTGTTTTATATGTTTGGCTTTCTCATAGAATTTTGCTTGAAGAAAAGGGTTGGCAACCCAAAACAAAACAAACATGCAAACCACTGGCCTAGTTCTAGGTCTAAAATTAATGTACAGCATGATGATAATAGTTGATAATGCTGTATTGAGTACTGGGAAATTGCTAAGAGAGTAGACTTAAAGTGCTCTCTACACACACACACACATACACAAATGGTAGGCAAGGAGATGGTATGTTCATTAGCTTGGCTGTAAGAATCATTTCACTATGTCTATATATATCAAATCAACATATTATATGCTTTAAATATACACAATTTTTATTTTAAAATAAGATGCCTAAATATAGATTAAGGCAAGGGAAGCTTGGTAGCTACAAACTCAGAATTGGAGCAGCAGGCATAATTTGGATAATGGAACTCTCTGGTTGGGGTTAGAAGGAAAGGATGGAAGGTTTGCTGAAAACATACATATTCCTAACTCTGATTTTTGTTTAGTACTCACGCTTTGATTTAGGGCTCATAAATCTTGCTTTCTTATAAGGAGTCTGGAGAGGGTAAAGGAAAGGTGGTTCTTATAAATTTTTAAAACCCAAATCAGTCCTTGTATTTAAATAGATTGTTTATGGTCCTATTATTGGGTTGGCCAAAAAGTTCATTCAGGTTTGTCTGCAAGATGTGATGGAAAACACGAACGATCTTTTTGGACAACCCAGTACCTTCCTCAGCTTTAGCAGAGGGCTTCTTCTTAAAGTTTCGGTGTCAGATTGTTACATAGAGATCAGATCCAGGCCCCAAACATCATATTTAGCTAATTCTAAGGTGCTATTTTCCTCACATTTTTATGTTTCTGTTATTGGGATGAATCATAATCAATGTTCATATTTAATGTGGTAGTATACCTATTTTTCCTTTGTTGCTAAACAAATAGCATATCTACAAATTGATGATGTCTTAGAGTTGAGGAAAACAATGCTCTGTTTTTCTGGATGCCTGATGTCCTCTGCCAGCATTCAGAAGTTGTTTTGTGGAGTTTGCTAAGCATTGAGATGTTCTTTTGATGAATTTGTCTAGAGATTTTAAAAACCATTTTTTTGGTTATCATATTCTTCACCTTCATAGTTTTCTAATTGAATATATTATTATATTAAACTACTATTTTGTAGGTTTTTTCACACTAAAGATTTTTATATTTTTGGAGTCCTTTGGCACTTGAATTTCTCACAGCTTCCATTCCTAAGGCTAAGGAAATATAGTCCTATTACTTTTCAATGAAAAGGAAAATAAGAACCATATTTTGTTTCTTACACTNAGCATTCAGAAGTTGTTTTGTGGAGTTTGCTCAGCATTGAGATGTTCTTTTGATGAATTTGTCTAGAGATTTAAAAAATAATTTTTTTGGTTATCATATTCTTCACCTTCATAGTTTTCTAATTGAATATATTATTATATTAAACTACTATTTTGTAGGTTTTTTCACACTAAAGATTTTTATATTTTTGGAGTCCTTTGGCACTTGAATTTCTCACAGCTTCCATTCCTAAGGCTAAGGAAATATAGTCCTATTACTTTTCAATGAAAAGGAAAATAAGAACCATATTTTGTTTCTTACACTTGACTGATTCATCAGAACAGTGTGTGTGACTAATGGCTGCAAATGTTTATGGATAGTTTAGTAATTATGCAGTTAGTGATAGGACTTTACATATTTCTTTATGACTGTATTATTTTGTATTATTATTTATGTGTTTATTATTACGTGATAGTGCTCTTAAATCATTGTAGGAATTCCAGTAAAACTGGGATCTAATGAAATTATTAGATAGCAAATAGTGTGATATAAAAATTTAAATATATAGTTATAAAACTATAAGCAGTGTGAAAGAAATCGTGCCCTTGATCTAAGTATTATTGAAAATGTATTTGGAGAGTGTAAATGCTTGCAAGTAGAGCTTAAAACAATCAAATGGATGTTAGGCAAGCATGCTGTCATAACATGGAGTGGTAATTTTCTAAACTGGGTTTACTGTATTCGAATTCTTAAGCTAAATATTATCTTTGAAAGTCTATTCTGTTGAGACAGAACCAAGTTTCGTTTATTTAGTTCTTCTCAGAAATTATGCAAGAACTGATTGCCTGCAACTTCCCTTTAAAATATATTTAAGCATATAATAATATTTAAAACGTACTGGCCATGCAATTTTACAGGCTCTCTTTTGGGAGTTTTGTTTTGATCATTTAATTTAATATATACAAAACCCTCAAGGGAGAGCTCTTATTAATTATACTTATTATAGTGGTTGGGGGCTTCGCTGATGGCTCAAGTGGTAAAGAATTCACCTGCAATGCAAGAGATGCAAGAGAGGTGAGATCGATCCCTGAGTTGGCAAGATCCCCTGGAGGGGGCCATGGCAACCCACTCCAGTATTCTTGCCTGGGAAGTCCCATGGACAGAGGAACTTGGTGGACTCTGGTCCATGGGATCACAGCCCTCAAATTTCCTGTTCTTCTTTTTAAGTACCTTCCTCCTGCCCTTCCCAACTCTTTGCTACAAGTTAAGGCAACTGCTTACCTGCTTTCTGTCAATAATAATTAATTTTCATATTCCAGAATTTTATTTACATGGAAGCATACAGTATATTTATATTGTTTATCTAGCTTGTTTCAGTTCACATAATTATCTTGAAAGTTCTTGTTTGTGTATGTCATAAGTTCATTCAGTATTTATTCCTGAGTAGTATATCATTTTGTGGATATATGACAATTCAGTTTTTTGTCCATCTGTTGATATCCATTAGGACCATTTCCTGATAGGGGCTATCACATACATGATATGAATATGCATGTACAAATTTTTGTAAAGACATATGCTTTCCTTTGTCTTGGAGAAACTGCCAAACTTTTCAAAGTAGTTGCAAGTAGGTTTTTTTTTTTCCATATTGTAGTTTGTCTTTTCATTCTCTTACCAGTGTTGTATGAAGAGCAGAAGTTTTTAATTTTCATAAAGTGCAAATTGTGATATTTTGATGTCATATTAAAGAAATGTTGTCCTAACTCAGATTCACAAATATTTTCTCCAAAGTTTTCTTCTAGAAGTTTGAGTTTTAGGTTTTATATTTACCTATAAGCTTTATTTTAATTTCATTTTTTGTATGATACTAGGTATGAAGTTTTTCTAGCAAAATGTGGTGAAAATACTAAATTTTTTTTCTTGAATTGTCTTTGCAATTAAAAAAAAATCAGTTGACCATATATGCAGGTCTATTTGTGGTTTCTCTATTCTGTTCCATTGATCTATTTTTGTAACTGATTTAAGAGTACCATACTGTGTTGGTTTTACTTCTTTTTAAATATCTGGTAAAAATTTCCATTAAAGCCACCTCATCCTGAGTTTTTCTGTGTGGGAAGATTTTAAACTATAAATTCAACTTGTTTAATAAATACATATCTGTTCATGTATTTATTTCCTTTTGAATGAGCTTTGGTGTTATATACCTTTCTAGGAATTTTTTCACTTAATCTAAGTTGTTGAATTAAATGTCACACGATTGTTGCTAATATTTTTTTTTAATCTATGTAGAATCTATAATGGTGTTATCTCTTTCAATTCTGACAATAAGCATTTTTTCTTCTTTCATTTTTCCTGATAAGTTTGGCTAGAAATTAATTGATTTTATTCATCTTATTAAAGAACTAGAGAGTTGAGTTACATTGACTTTTTCTACTGTTTCTTTTGTTGTTGTTTTCTTCTTCATTCATTTCTTGATCTTTATTATCTCTCCTCTTACTATGGACTTAATTTCCTCTTGTATTTGTAATTTCTGAAGATAGAAGCTGAGGACATTTGGAAACTCTTTTGTTTTCTGACAGGCATTTAAGTTTAAATTTTCTCTTAACTTCTTTAGTGGCATTCTCTGCATTCCAATATGCTATATTTTTATTTCCATTCAATTAAAAATAATTCCTAATTTACTTTTTTGTTTTGTTTTTTAGATTCCATGTATAAATGAGATCATAAGGAGAGATTTTTATCTTAAATGGATATTAGATTTGGTTAAATCCTTTTAGTGTATTGATTAATAGATAATTTTTCTTCCTTAGCTTGTAGATGTGAGAGTTTATAGCGATTTATTTTTGAAAGGTGAAATAGCCTTACTTGGCAGAAATAACTCATACTTCTTTGTGGTATATAATTCTTTTTGCACAATGTTGGATAAACAATCTTAATATTTCATCGTACATATATTGCACTAATGTTCATGCGAGCTATCGGTCTGTAGTTTTTCTTTCTTGTAATATATTTAACTAATTTTGGTAGTATGGTAATGTTAGTTCTCATGAAAATAGTTGGGAGTTTTCCCTCCCCTGTTCCAGAAGAGATTCTGTAGTAGTGGCAACATTCATCTTTAAATTTTTAGTTTTATACATTGTGAAAAACGTCTGGACATGGTGAGCATTTATGTTAATCTGGCTAGAAGTTGGGCTCTATTTAACTTTTTTCTGTAGTTGTAGATTCTGGGGGCTTCAAATTCCCCGACTGTCCTTTTTTTTTTGTCTTCTGTTGTCCTTTCTTACTAATTGTTACTTCAAAAGAGTTTGTGTTCTGCAGCTCTTTTAGCTTTGATCTGCAGTCATTACACTGAAGCCCTGTTCATGCTGGAGTGAAAGATGAGGGAGGGGAATGTTCACTAATTCACTTATTTCTGTGTTTATTTCCGTGTCCCCTCCATAGGTGAGGTAGGAAGCTGAGAGGAGTCTGGAACTGGGGAAATGCCTTTCCCCTATTTAGGATACAGCTCTCGTGTAACTGGAGTATAGACCTTTGTTACGGAGAACACATTTGGATTATTCCAGAATGTTTACCTTTCTCCTCCCTTTGCTGGGGTTTTGAGATGGGCTAGTTGTAAAGAACCTGCCTGCCAATGCAGGAGACATAGAAGAGGCGGGTTTCATCCCTGGGTTGGGAAGATCCCCTGGAGAAGGATATAGCAACTCAGTCCAGTATTCTTACCTGGAGAATCCCATGGACAGAGGAGCCTGGTGGGTTACAGTCCATGGGGTCACAAAGAGTTTTACACACTTGAAGCAATTAGCATGCCTGCTCCCCTTGCCAGAGCCATGAGAGTGTATTTCTCTGCTCTCTGCTGCTGGTGAGAACTTAGGATGGGTGTTTCTGGAGATGAAACCCACAAAAATATGTGGCATTCTCTAAGATTTCCCCCCCAAGGTTTTTCTCACTGCCATGCTAATCAATAGTCAGCTTCCAGCACTCTGCTTCATCGTTAGATCCCTACCAGTTTATGTCTTCAGCAATTTCTAGTCTAGGGGAGCAGAACTCAGCTGTGATTCTCTGGATCCATCTCTCTCTCCAGATTTTTCAGTTCACTGAGGTGTCTAAGAAAAGTGATAGTTTTTCAGTTTCTCCATCATTGTTGTTGTTGTGAGAGCAAGGGTGACAGCTTCCAAGTTGTTTACATGTCACCACTGAAGCCATAAGTCCTGTGATTATTTCAATCTTTAATTTACTTTGACGTATTTCAATGCTAAGTCGCTTTAGTCGTGTTCGACTCTCTGCAACCCCATAGACGGAAGCCCACCAGGCTCCTCCGTCACTGGGATTTTCCAGACAAGAACACTGGAGTGGGTTGCCATTTCCTTCTCCAATGCATGAAAGTGAAAAGTGAAAGTGAAGTCGCTCAGTCGTGTCTGACTCTTAGCGACCCCATGGACTGCAGCTTACCAGGCTCCTCCGTCCATGGGATTTTCCAAGCAAGAGTACTGGAGTGGGGTGCCATCGCCTTCTCCAGACGTATTTCAATATACAAATATATTTCAATCTACAAGTATGTTCTTTATGATGGTATACAGACATATAATTCAAGAAAAAGACAAGGCTAAAGAGATCACTGTACATTTAAATAGTTTGAACCTGTACACAGCCTGTGTAATATACTCTAAGTGTAAGAAACTTAGTATCGGATTAACACAGCATTTTGTCTTGAAAAAGGTTGAATGAAGTTTGTTTCTATCCTTTCAAGCGATGTTGCTATTAGCAGAGAGTAATAAACATTCTTTGGTTGACTATTGTCATGCATGGTAAATTCACCATTTTGATATTTGCAGTTTTAAAGTGGTTGGCTAAATACATATCAAGTAAAGATCCCATCACAGTGAATGAACACTGACTAAACAGTGCGCTCCATTTAAGCTTCTTGTCAAGGGACTTTGATTTAGTTATACACACTTCTTGTATTAAATTTTTTAAAAGAGACTTATACACTAAATGGAAACCTGGATTTGATTCTCTCAAAGTGTTCTATCAAATCAGTGAGAAGATATGTTGCTCTTGGTTAATTTCAGCTTGAAATTCTGTAATGATTATTTCTGGCATTTTGGATGGGCTGAAACCTCCAACTTTTGAGTTGGTAGCATAAAACCCCTTTCTGTCCCCAGAAGCTATATGACAAATAAGTATTTTCAGTGTTTAAAATTCAAATTACAATTATTTTAGAATTCTGTGAAACTCCTTGTGATAATTAGAGATCTGTCTAAAGCAAAGTGACTACATATCTAACGATCAGGTTTGGGAGTTAGGAGAGGCAAGCTAGCTAGCAAAATGACAGTGTTTTCTTCCTCTGCCTTCTCAAATCTCTACAGTGTAGCCTCTGAATATAGAACTGGGTTTAACAATGTCAAAAAGAGTTTGTCTTTACTGAATTCGATTTTTACATCAACAAAACAGAAAAAGGATTTTGAGGTTTATAGTATTTCCGTACTTAGTCTATAGTAATCATGATTTGAGAGGCCTGAGTTTGAATTCGGAATATTACTTAGTTTTGATTATTTGGGCAAGTTAATCATTCTGTGTCATTTTGAGGTTAGAAAATATATTAATTTTTGGTTTTTATAAGAGTTGGATTAATATGTAAAGTGATTTGAACGCTGTGAACATTGTCCATACATATAAGCATTTACTAGTGTTGTTAAGGTTTTGTTGTAATAATTCACAAAATATACTATCAAATTTGCATCATATGGACCACAGTTTATCCATTTACTGACTGAGGGATATCTTGTTTGCTTCCATGTTTTGGCAATTATGAAATAAAGCTGCCATAAACATCTGAAAAAAATTACATCTTGGTTTATTTACAAAGATTTCCAGAGAATTGCTTTGGATCATTAGAAGTAAATGCTGCAGTACAGCAATCTTCATTTAGGACATGTCAGAACTAACATTGGAAATCACTACATGAACAACAAAATCCATTTTCCAATTCAGCCATTTCTCTCTTCTTATACACAGTAACCTTACTTTTTTTAAAAAAAAATCTACATCTGATTTTTGGAAATATGACAGAATTTTGATATTTTTTACTTCAAGTAGAAATTAAAATATCCAGCCATCAAAATTTTTGATGGCTGAATATAAGCCCTATTCCTTCTGGTGTTTTTTGCTTACTAGAGAGACTGAAATTGCAAAATGGTTCATTTTTAACTCTTACCAGGATGGATTCAGAATACACAAGGGGAAAGGCAAAACATGTCTTAGATATGTTAGCATATCATTACAACCTAGACTGGAAATGGCTTTTTGATTAACTTTTGTGTTATTTTATCAGACGTCTTATTCTTAGCAGTATTCTATATGCCATTTGGATTTAGGATGTTAATTTCTCTTTGTAAGGTTTGTGAGTTTCCATTTTCCATGTCTTTCTTCTCCTTGATTAGATACTTCTTTTATCAACTCTCTTTTTTGCATACATGTCATGTTTGTTTGCTGTTGGTTTTGCAAGTTCTGCTCATCAGGCAAGTCCCTCAAATGAGGGAAACAACAGAAGTTTGAGCTAGTGATTCAGACTTTTGTAGGTGGGCTTTTGTCTACCATCAGCACTTATTAACAACCCATACAGTGGTTAGGAGAGGAGCTCTCTTTTTTAAAATCACTGCTGGTTGGTTAAAAAAAAAGTTTCAGTGTTTTCTGTCATCTTTTGAGAAGGATAATTTTTGTGATCACTCATGTAATAAAATAATTTTAATACTGCTGCAAACTGTATGGAAGATAGCACATTGTTATTTTCATACTTTGAAAGATAAGCTTCAGGAATCAGGGTAATTTGAAATAATAAACCTCTGCCTGTTGGGAGCTCTTAACTTCCATAGAATTCTTGGTTTTCTATGCAGTCAGCATGCATCTCCAGCTGACTAGTGGCACTTTTGATTAAGAACAGATCTAGGGGACTTCCCCTGGTGATCCAGTGGTTAAGACTTCACTTTCTAATATAGGGGGTGAGGGTTCCATCACTGGTTGGGGGGCACTAAGATCCCACATGTCTCACAGCCAGAAATCAAAACATAAAACAGAAGCAATATTGTAACAAATTCAAAAAAGTCGTAAAAAATGGTCCACATCAAAAAAATCTTAAATAAAGAATAGATCTAGCTGAGTGCTTTATAATAAAGAAAATAATGATAACATTTTAATATCCACACAGTCTCAAGAATCTCTACTAGACTGTTTTAAGAAAGATGAGAGCATTATAGACCATTGGTTGTCAACCTGGATACATATTAGAATTGTCTGAAGGTATTTAGGGGTTTTTAAAATTTGTTTTTATTTTTTATTTCTCAGTTTTTTTCTTTTAATCTTTTGTCTGATTCTTTCTTAATTGATTTATTTTTTATTGAAGGATAATTGCTTTACAGAATTTTGTTGATTTCTACCAAACCTCAACATGAATCAGTCATAGGTATACATATATACTTTTTGAACTTCCCCCCCTTCTCCCTCCCCATCACATCCCTCTAGGTTGTCATTTTTTTTATATATCTATAAAATAGCTTTATTGTGATATAACATATGCCATAAAATTCATCCACTTTAAGTATAGTTTAATGAATTTTATATTAAATTTTAAGTGTACAATAATATGAATATATATATATATTCATTTATATATTACATATGGGCTTCCCAGGTGGTTCAGTGATAAAGAACCTGCTTGCCAGTTCAGGAGTCATCGGAAATGTGGGTTTGATTCTTGTGTAGGGAAGATTCCCCTGGAGAAGGAAATGGCAACCCACCTCAGTATTCTTGCCTGAAGAATCTCATGGACAGAGGATCCTGGCAGCTACAGCTCATAGGGTTGTAAAGAGTTGGACACAACTGAAGTGACTGAGCGTGTGCACACACAGAAAAACACACATATTTATTGAAGTATAGTTGATTTACAATGTTGTGTTACATTTTTTAAACAAAGCAAAACAAAACTGAAGCCAAGGATTTACCTCCAAAGATTCTCATATCATTAGATGTGAATGGAACCTGGGGATTGAGACTTTAAAATAAACTGCTATACAGCCCATATTGCAAACCAGGGGGTGTGAGAATCCAATCACTATATACTAAATATATTCCTTTAGATTGATACCTGTGGCCCTGAGTTCAAAAGTAAAGGCTTATTTTCCATCCTTTTGGAGCAGTATGCTTAGTTTTGACAAACAGCAATAATGATGGAAAATATTGGAATTGCTTATTAATGTAGTATCACTGTTGAACTTTTTTTTTTTCTCTTGATATCACAACTTTAGTTTTTGAAACAGAAGAGGCTTGCAATTAACTCTATTATTTACAGCCACTGTGATTTGCCAGGGGAGTCTAACACTTGCTGGGTCAAATGATGTCTGAAGAAGTATTTGTTATTTATTTTCTCTGCTTGATCTCTTTATGTTGAACAAATGTACCCAATAGGTATAAAAATATGATGTGCTATGACTGATTGGTCATGTTATTCTGCATTCTATGTAGCTGATCTCTTTGATAAAGTTGCAAAATACTTTTCTCAAGTTTGGAGCTTATAAATGAAAACTCAAAAAGATTTTTTTCTTAATATTAATGTAACATCTTTGTAAAACCAGAAGTTGCTAAAGCAGTTAACATATTCACGAATGCTCTTGAAATCACATATTTGTTTTTGAAAAATAGCATGCTGTTTACTTCAATTAATTTCTAATTTAAGCTTAATTCTTTCAGTTGTATAAATGTTAGTTCAACTGTATATATGCCAGGGAATCTTCAATTCCCTGATAGTAAAGGTGCAAATTAATTTTGAGGTGTCTGATTGCTTCGTACTGTTAAATTCTATAGTTTAAGAAAGTAGAAGTAAAGCTATTTCCAATTTATACTTTTAAATTAAAGTACTATGTAATTTAATTGTGTTACCCATAGGGTGGTTATGTAATATATAAAACAGCTTATTTTGTAATGTGCTGAAAACCCAAGTCTAAACCAGGATAATAAAAATCTTTCAGCAGTTTCACTGTTTAAACATGTAATTTTATCTGGAGAAAACATTAAGACTAGTTTTGCAATCCTAAAATAACATGGAACTCTTTCATCCTACAACCTCAAATGCAGAATATGCTTTGCATATAAACATCATCAAAATTTTTAATTTTGGTGGATCAATTATGATCAGATCAGCTGTCTACATTAAATAAATGAAATGGTAGTTATGAAGGACTTCTCTATGCTGTGCCTTATCAGTGATAATATTTTTCAGTTCCTTTGGAAATGTTATATGAGATAATTCACTCTTATCCTCTTTTGCTTATATTAGAAACAACACACTAAAACCCTAAAGATATGCAAACTTAATGGGTGTCTAGAGCAACTTAATGTCAGAGATGGAAATAGGGGCCATGTTTTTATATTTAAGTGAAAGATTTTTTCACCCGGCCAAATACCTTACCTCTTTCTCAAATGACTTCTTACTTGAACTGTGCATTTAGTTCACTATTTTGTGATGTCACACACATCACAAAATAATTCTTTACTGACTGAGCCACTGGGCTGCCCTGGTGGCTCAGATGGTAAAGAATCTGCCTGCAATGCTGGAGACCTGGGTTCGATCACTGGCTTGGGAAGATCCTCTGGAGGAGGCAATGGCTACCCACTCCAGTATCCTGGCCTGGAGAATTCCATGGACAGAGGAGCCTGGTTGGTTACAGTTCACAGAGTCACAAAGAGTCGGACACGACTGAGCGACTTCCCCATACATACATGCAGTGCCATACCCATGTTATTTAACATATCGCAGTAGATACACCCTTTATATTCTAATCTCAATTTAAAATTACTGCTACGAAAAGATCTTGTGAAGAACAGGGAAGCCTGGCATGCTGCAGTCCATAGGGTCACAAAGAGTTGGACATGACTGAGCAACTGAACAACAACAAATGATCTTGTCTTAGAATCATCCTGTGCTTTTCAGGGCTTAATTGTATAAGGATATATATACCTATATGTATATATGAATACATATGTATAATTAGTAACATCTTTTGAATTCTTAAACTTAGCATTCCCCATTGACCGCCCTTCTCGCTTCATAACATCTATAGTTGTTCAGTCAAGTCTCTTCCTGTTTCATGGTAATAAGGATTTTACTGGATCACACCTTCCTACAGTTTCTGAGTGGTTGTTACTGGAAAAATGTTGAATGGATAAGCTACCCATTTTTCTTTCTCCACTTTACCTATAATTCACAGCAGGGATCTACACAGTCTTATTTTCTTTAAATTTAACTATAGAAGATGGAGCTATGGGGAATCAGACAGTTGAATTTGGCATTCTTCTAAGTCCAGTGAATTAAATATTATTCTGCATTGCCTTTCATGTAAGGGAGAGTGGAGAAAGTACTGTTATTCTTTAATTTCTGTGTTGGAGTTTTTCCATGAGACTCTGAAGCATCTGATACACAGTCAAGTGAAGTACTATTATTGAGATCATTTCTGTTTCACATATATAATACCATTTAAAAAATATTTTTAGTAAAAAGCATTCTAGTAGTCCCAGTTCTTATACTAAGATTTAATAAACATAAAATTATCTCAGTGTGACTGCATAACAATAAGGCAAGTACTTTAAGTCCACAAAGCTAATAAATGACAGACAGGGATGTTTGAATCCTCACAATGTCCTCGTTCATCAATTACTCCCCACATGCAGGGAGCTGAGCTTTTTAGAGAAAAAGATAATTTACAACAAAACGTAACAAACTGTATTCTCATCATATGGGGCTCCACCTTGCTTAGAAATGACATATCAGGAGCACATTTATTTATATATCTAATTAAGTTAAATACTCTTGAATAGCTAATTTAACTTCTTTTCCTGTGATTACTTCCACTGACCTCACAATGTCCTCGTTCATCAATTACTCCCCACATGCAGGGAGCTGAGCTTTTTAGAGAAAAAGATAATTTACAACAAAACATAACAAACTGTATTCTCATCATATGGGGCTCCACCTTGCTTAGAAATGACATATCAGGAGCACATTTATTTATATATCTAATTAAGTTAAATACTCTTGAATAGCTAATTTAACTTCTTTTCCTGTGATTACTTCCACTGAAGAATTTAGTTATGAGTAGTTTCTTGAATCTTTATAATTTTAGTAAAACTGTCCAGAAGGTAAAATTGATAAAATAATTCTTCTTAATTTGGATATTGTGGCAAAGTTGAGGTTAAAATTTTGATAATATAGGAGGATTGTTTTGATTGTTGTTGAAACTATATTAATATGTCAACATTTTTTTATGATGAGCAACAGTATTTTCTAGAATGGTGCCATGTACACTTGAGCATTTGAAGTGTAGCATTTCTTATTTGAGATATGCTTTAGGTATAAAATTTACAGTGGATTTTGAAGACTTAGTTTGAAAAAAGAAATGTAAAATATCATAATTTTTATTTTGATTTCATGTTGTAATATGTGTGCTATACTGGATAAATGAAACATATTAAATTTAACTTTAAGTATTTTGCAATTTTTAAATGTACCTGATACAGAATATAAAATTATGTTTTTTGCTTATGTTGCATTCTGTTGGACAGTACAGTTCTAGACTGATAGTCAGAGTACATTGTAAGCATAAATAACATCAATACATATAATTTATAGAATGGAATATTGGATGCAATATCTTTATAGACTTTTATACGATTATGTTTAATTTTTTGGCTTAATAGTCGCTATGATAGTGAAAGTGTTAGTTGCTCAGTCGTGTCTGACTCTTTGCAACCCTATGGACTGTAGCCTGCAAGGCTCCTCAGTCTGTGGAATTCTCCAGGCAAGAATACTGCAATAGGTAGCGATTCCCTTCTCCAGGAGATCTTCTCAGCCCAGGAATTGAACCCTGGTCTCCTGCACTGCTTCCCTTGTGACTCGGCTGGTAAAGAATCTGCCTGCAATGTGGGAGACCTGAGTTCAATCCCTTGGTTGGGAAGATCCCCCGGAGAAGTGAAAGGCTACCCACTTCAGTATTCTGGCCTAGAGAATTCCATAGACTGTATAATCCATGAGGTCGGAAAGAGTTGGACAGGCCTGAGCAACTTTCACCTGTCCAGGTATCACTGTATCTCCTGCTCTGCGGGCAGATTCTTTACTTCTGAGCTACAATAATAGATATAATATCTATGGAATTGTATGCAATTATATTCATTTTTTTGGCTCAGTAGTAGCTATATTAGTCGTATAATATGTTTGGGTTTTAGATTTTAAGTGTGAGCAATAGCTCCTATTTAACTTAGTATGTGCATAAAATTGATTAGACTGTTAGGTTATATACAATTTAGTAATAATACAGAATTATTTTTAAAAATCTTATAGGATACAAATAGTACATAATATTTAAAATGTCACAAAAACTTTTAATGTTATTTCTTTAAGTACATAATCTTTAAGATTTAGTTTGTTTTTGTTTGTGTATTTGGTTTTCTCTATTAATTTGAGAAGATCCAGTTATTGAGATTCTACTCTGTTTCAGGCATTCCACACTAGACACTTCAGAAATGTTACTTATTCTTTGAAACAATCCTAAGATATGCATATAGTCATCATAATATGAGCCTCCTTTGGCAAAGGGTTTTCACTATTAATTCATCTGGAAAGTCCACTGGTGAGTAGCTGAGTCCTATGACGGTGACGTAGTGGGACCCCAAGAACCTAGACTCTATCTAAAATGGGATGCAGTCTCCTACTGAAACTTACTTAAACAACAGACACAAAGCAAATAACAGAGAATGATATGGAAAATTAAATTTTAAAATATTTTGTAAGTTGGATTAAATCAATAAAGTGATCACCTTCTCCCCCTTGGTCTTAGTAGTACAGTAGTAGCATTGGTTGAGATATACATGTTAGAGATCATGGTGCCATCATTGAATCATTCACCTTTCATGGTGCCATCATTGAATCATTCACCTCATATTTAATTTTATCCAGGTTCCATTTTTCTTGAATTTTATTTTTCTTTTTAGTTTTACTCTTATACCTTTCCCAGCCCCAAGCCCAGCCATCCATGATTCCTCACATACCATTACATTGCCTCTAAACCTCAGTATCTCCTCAATTGTGGTTCATATTTCTACTAGTTGTTATTTTTTAAGAAAACATAGATCGGATCATGAACTCCTCCTTAATAAGCAAACATTTGTAATTGTCTCTGATTGAAAGTTAGATTTTGTCAAGTTCAACATTTTATATATAAAATTTTAGAAACTGTTAGCAGAAAGTTAACTTTAATTAAATTGGAATGTCATGATCACAATTTATCTTTGAATCTTATTCTCAAACTCAATTCTAAAATCAAAACTCTAATATTTCTTGTAATTTAACTAAAGTGAGATATATCACATTTCATCAGTTCAATTCAGTTGAATTCATCTGAATCAGTTGCTCAGTCCTGTCCAACTTTTTGCAGCGCCATGGACTGCAGCACATTGGGCCTCCCTGTCCATCACCAACTCCCAGAGTTTACCCAAACTCATGTCCATTTAGTCGGTGATGCCATCCAACCATCTCATCCTCTGTCGTCCCCTTTTCCTTCCGCCTTCAATCTTTTCCATCATCAGGGTCTTTTCAAATGAGTCAGCTCTTTGCATCAGGTGGCCAAAGTATTTAGCTTCATCAGTCCTTCCAATGAACACCGAGGACTGATCTCCTTTAGGATAGACTGGTTGGATCTCCTTGCAGTCCAAGGGACACTCAAGAGTCTTCTGCAACACCACAGTTCAAAAGCATCAATTCTTTAGTGCTCAGCCTTCTTTACAGTCCAACTCTCACATCCATACATAAGTACTGGAAAAACCATAACCATGACTAGATGGACTTTTGTTGGCAAAGTAATGTCTGCTTTTTAATATGCTGTCTAGGTTGGTCACAGGTTTTCTTCCAAGGAGCAAACACCTTTTAATTTCATGGCTGCAATCACCATCTGCAGTGATTGTGAAAGTGAAGTCGCTCAGTCATGTCCCACTCTTCGAGACCCTATGGACTATATCTTACCAGGCTCCTCTGTCTGTGGAATTTTCCAGGCAAGAGTACTGGAGTGGGTTGCCATTTCCTTCTCCAGGGGATATTCCCGATGCAGGGATCGAACCCAGGTCTCCCCCACTGCAGGCAGACACTTTACCCTCTGAGTCACCAGGGAAGCAGTGATTTTTGAGCCCCCCAAAATAAAGTCTGCCACTGTTTCCACTGTTTCTCCATCTATTTGCCATGAAGTGATGGAACTGGATGCCATGATCTTAGTTTTCTGAATATTGAACTGTAGGCCAACTTTTTTACTCTTTTCTTTCACTTTCATCAAGAGGCTCTTTAGTTCTTCTTCACTTTCTGCCGTAAGGGTGGTTTCATCTGTGTAGCTGAGATTATTGATATTTCTCCCAGCAATCTTGATTCCAGCTTGTG
>SJYX01003939.1:0-14783 GCA_006410675.1 Oreotragus oreotragus | reverse complement strand
GATGCCATGATCTTAGTTTTCTGAATATTGAACTGTAGGCCAACTTTTTTACTCTTTTCTTTCACTTTCATCAAGAGGCTCTTTAGTTCTTCTTCACTTTCTGCCGTAAGGGTGGTTTCATCTGTGTAGCTGAGATTATTGATATTTCTCCCAGCAATCTTGATTCCAGCTTGTGTTTCATCGAGCCCAGCATTTCTCATGATGTACTTTACTGCTGCTGCTGCTAAGTCGCTTCAGTTGTGTCCAACTCTGTGTGACCCCATAGACGGTAGCCCATCAGGCTCCGCCATCCTTGGGATTCTCCAGGCAAGAACACTGGAGTGGGTTGCCATTTCCTTCTCCAACGCGTGAAAGTGAAGTTGCTTATTCGTGTCCAACTCTTTGGGACGCCATGGACTGCAGCTTACCAGGCTCCTCTGTCCATGAGATTTTCCAGCCAAGAGTACTGGAGTGGGTTGCCATTGCCTTCTCTGCATGATGTACACTACATATACGTTAAATAAGCAGGGTGACAATATACAGCCTTGACGTACTCCTTTCCTTATTTGGAAGCAGTCTGTTGTTCCATGTCCAGTTCTAACTGTTGCTCCCTGACCTGCATACAGATTTCTCAAGAGGCAGGTTAGGTGGTCTGGTATTCCCATCTCTTTCAAAATTTCATAGCTATCACTTATTTTACTCTAGCATGTTACATACACTTAGGAAGTTACCTCAGGCAGGCCTGCCTGAATCCTGGGTGGCAAGGAAAAATTTGAGCTCTGATGCACTCAACCTTACAACAAATGTCTAAGAATGTGCTGAAGTTAAGTAACACACCAGGAGAATCACAATTATTTTCAACAGTTGACTGAATTTGTAAAGATCTGAACTCCAAGAAAGCTTGTACCTCCGTCCAGAAGGCTGCTTTGTTTGTGGTTTACAGATCTAAGAGACTCATCTGTGTGTATTAGCATCGTTCTGTCAATTACAGCACCATCAGACTTGTGATAAGCATACACATTTTATAATTCGTGGTACTTTACCATAGAAACCAACACTCTCACATATTATCTAATACGGGTAGCAAGGAATTTGATTTTTGTTTTAAAAAAAGTACAGAGTTTATTTTCATTAAAATAAATATTCACATTCTGAGAATAGGTTATATTTATGGGTGTAATTTCATGACTTATACATCACCTGCAGATAATTCTATATACTTGGTCAAAGTTTTCACTGGGGTAAGCACTAAGAAAAAGGAGCCAACTAAGAGAGAGGTCTGGGGGGTTGTATTCTTCCTGTTAAAATTTAGTGTCCATCTGTAATTGTGGTAAAAATGTTTAGAAAAATGCATGCTGCTGCTGCTGCTGCTAAGTCACTTCAGTCGTGTCCAACTCTGTGTGACCCCATAGATGGCAGCCTACCAGGCTCCCCCATCCCTGGGATCCTCCAGGCAAGAATACTGGAGTGGGTTGTCATTTCCTTCTCCAGTGCATGAAAGAGAAAAGTGAAAGTGAAGTCGCTCAGTCTGTCTGACTGTTAGCGACCCCATGGACTGCAGCCCACCAGGCTACTCCGTCCATGGGATTTTCCAGGCAAGAGTACTGGGGTGGGGTGCCATTGCCTTCCCCGAAAAATGCATGATCTGCTGACAAAGTTGGATAGCATTTTTATTTGCCTCTAGAACTTACTTTTCAAGATTAATGAAGGCTCTTACCTCTTCAACTAACCTTTCTCATATTTCATATTTTAGCGAAAACCTAACAGTCTGCTGAGGATGCTTCTGTGTGTCTCTTTCAGGTGAAGTTTGTTCCTTCTTTCATACTGTAGGTACATCACTGTCCAAACCATAGTATATGCTGTTTTCAGTTCCTCAGTAGCTGACCTAATTTTTGAGAATTCTTGCCCATATAAGACCCATGTCACTAGCTGTTCTCAAGTGCTCAGTCATGCCCCACTTTTTGCGGCTCCATGGGCTGTAGCTGCCAGACTCCTCTATCCTGGTAGAAATACTGAAATGGGTTGCCATTTCTTTTTCCAGGGGATCTCCCCAACCCAGGGATCAAACCTGGGTATACTGCATTGGTAGGTGCATTCTTTACTACTGAGCCATGTGGGAAGCCACGTGTGCTTAGGGTAAAATGCCTTTTCCCCTCTGCAACAATGTGTGTGTTCCATGTGCTTAGTAGCTTCAGTCGTGTCCAACTCTTTGTGACCCCACGGACCATAGTCCATGGGGTTCTCCAGGTGAGAATACTGAAGTGGGCTGCCATTTTCTTCTCCAGGGGATCTTCCCAACCCAGGGATTGAAAGTGCATCTCTTACATCTCCTGCATTGACAGGTAAATTCTTTACCACTAGAACCACAGGGGAAGCCCTATGCACTGATAGTACCTTCCTTTTATTAAAAAGGTTGTCCTATGGATTATCACATTAATAAGTATTGATTTTGCCCATCAGTCTATCAATCTGACTCCTCAGTTTCTTGTCTTTCTTATTTCTAACAGTCTATCTCCTATAACTCCTAGTTACCTAACTCTAGAATTTAGTAGTGCAACTCCTAGGCTGTTGAACGAATAAATCTGTACATCCCTTTTCAAACAAAATTCATTTTCTTAACAACTTGTTTACATCCTTAATTTTTTCCCTCCCCTATATTGGCTTTTCAAGTCCATCTTTCTCTGATTTCATCTAGCTTTCTGTACTCTGTTACATATTTCTGTAACACAGAGGGTGACCAACCATAACAGTTTACTCTGGACTGAGGGATTTCTGTGGACTCAGGACATGCGATGCTAAAACCTGAGTAGTCCCAGCAAAATCAGGGCAGTTGATCAGGTTACTTCAATTGCTCCTGTTTTAACTATCATTACCAGTCTGATAAAACCATAACTGGTAGCGAAAACCTCTCAGCTGGTTAGATCAGCCTCACCATAAGTACGTAGTTTGCTCTTTAATGCTACCTAAGAATCTAATATTGTTTATGTCAACAACACTTTTCCTGGTTTGCTATAGTAAATAAACTTTCATCATTATCCTTACACTTTAGTCCTCTTAACTACCACACTTCTCTCCCTCTACTCCTCTGAAAAATAGAAACTATCTAACAGACTCATTAAGCTTTTGCCAACAGACCTAAATTTCCACCCATCCCATCTTTATCATCTTTGACTTAGAATGGAAGAGTAATCACTTCTTATCCAAAGCTAATCCCTTCATTTGCAGTCTGGGTTAGCTTATCATGCCCCTCTCAACCATACCTCCAGTTGAACATCAAATCTGATTTATTCTTGCTTCAGAGTAGTCCAGAAACCATTCCAGTTTTATCTACGTCTAGTGCCAACACTCATATCTTAACTTGACTGTTATGATAGCTTCAAAGCCAGTCATCAGTCTCCAGTATATCTCCTTTCCAATTAATTTATGACATCAAACTCAAGTGATCTATGAAAAATGCAAACTGATCATATCCTTCTTGAATCAGAATGATTCAAAGCCTTTTCATTATGCTTAACATTAAACTTTGAAATGGTAACGTAGCCTTCAGAAGCCAAGATTCCCTGTCCAGTTTGAATTCTTCTTCTCTTATTCTGTGCTCTACACATACCTAGCTTCACCTGTATTTCCTTGCAGAAACCTGCTGATATTTCACTTAGAGATTTTTGTTTTTCCATTAGTAGTTTCTATGTTTCCAGTCCCTCTGCAGAACCTAATTGTTACTCATTCTTCAAAATGTACATTCTTCAAAAGGTAATATATTACCTTTTAGGAATCATTTCATGGAGTCTTGGACTGGTGAAGAATTCATATTATTTGCTCTCATAGCACTCTGCACTTCCCATCAAAGCATCTGTCACAGACTTGTTGTTGTTGGCCATGCCATGTGGCATGCAGGATTTTAGTTCCCTGATCATGGGTTGAATCTGTACTTAACCACTGGACCACTAGGGATGTTCTGTCAGGCTTAATGTCTGTATTCTTTACTTGACCATGAATTGCCCAAGAAACCTTGTGTTTTCTTTTTGCAGTTTTATCCAAGGCAGCTAGCTCAGTGCTTGGGACATAGTGAATGAACAGTATACATTTGTGAATAAGTTAAATAATTGAATTTAAGTTTAAAAGTTCTCTTTTGATAGGTTGTATTTGATACTAGAATATATTATCAATCAGTCTGTGAACTCTGCAGGTGGCTTTCAGCCACACAGAAACATAAATTAAATACATGCACCTTTCTTAGCAGGCAAACTCAGGACAAAAAGAATACACATAGTCCTAAAAGAAAACATTTATATGTATGAGAAGTTAAAAAATGTTTTTAGAATTATTGAATTGCTGCCAAGTATAATATGTTTGGGTTTTAGATTTTAAGTGTGAGCAATAGCTCCTATTTAACTTAGTATGTGCATAAAATTGATTAGACTGTTAGGTTATATACAATTTAGTAATAATACAGAATTATTTTTAAAAATCTTATAGGATACAAATAGTACATAATATTTAAAATGTCACAAAAACTTTTAATGTTATTTCTTTAAGTACATAATCTTTAAGATTTAGTTTGTTTTTGTTTGTGTATTTGGTTTTCTCTATTAATTTGAGAAGATCCAGTTATTGAGATTCTACTCTGTTTCAGGCATTCCACACTAGACACTTCAGAAATGTTACTTATTCTTTGAAACAATCCTAAGATATGCATATAGTCATCATAATATGAGCCTCCTTTGGCAAAGGGTTTTCACTATTAATTCATCTGGAAAGTCCACTGGTGAGTAGCTGAGTCCTATGAGGGTGACGTAGTGGGACCCCAAGAACCTAGACTCTATCTAAAATGGGATGCAGTCTCCTACTGAAACTTACTTAAACAACAGACACAAAGCAAATAACAGAGAATGATATGGAAAATTAAATTTTAAAATATTTTGTAAGTTGGATTAAATCAATAAAGTGATCACCTTCACCCCCTTGGTCTTAGTAGTACAGTAGTAGCATTGGTTGAGATATACATGTTAGAGATCATGGTGCCATCATTGAATCATTCACCTTTCATGGTGCCATCATTGAATCATTCATCTCATATTTAATTTTATCCAGGTTCCATTTTTCTTGAATTTTATTTTTCTTTTTAGTTTTACTCTTATACCTTTCCCAGCCCCAAGTCCAGCCATCCATGATTCCTCACATACCATTACATTGCCTCTAAACCTCAGTATCTCCTCAATTGTGGTTCATATTTCTACTAGTTGTTATTTTTTAAGAAAACATAGATCGGATCATGAACTCCTCCTTAATAAGCAAACATTTGTAATTGTCTCTGATTAAAAGTTAGATTTTGTCAAGTTCAACATTTTATATATAAAATTTTAGAAACTGTTAGCAGAAAGTTAACTTTAATTAAATTGGAATGTCATGATCACAATCTATCTTTGAATCTTATTCTCAAACTCAATTCTAAAATCAAAACTCTAATATTTCTTGTAATTTAACTAAAGTGAGATATATCACATTTCATCAGTTCAATTCAGTTGAATTCATCTGAATCAGTTGCTCAGTCCTGTCCAACTTTTTGCAGCGCCATGGACTGCAGCACATTGGGCCTCCCTGTCCATCACCAACTCCCAGAGTTTACCCAAACTCATGTCCATTTAGTCGGTGATGCCATCCAACCATCTCATCCTCTGTCGTCCCCTTTTCCTTCCGCCTTCAATCTTTTCCATCATCAGGGTCTTTTCAAATGAGTCAGCTCTTTGCATCAGGTGGCCAAAGTATTTAGCTTCATCAGTCCTTCCAATGAACACCGAGGACTGATCTCCTTTAGGATAGACTGGTTGGATCTCCTTGCAGTCCAAGGGACACTCAAGAGTCTTCTGCAACACCACAGTTCAAAAGCANGAAAATCTCGTATATATATATATATATATATACCTATAACATATTATTATATACCATCTATATATAATCTATAAAATGGAAAATACACAAAGAATATGTTCACTATTTTAACTTTTCTTTATTCAGTTACTTTATGTAAAACATTATATTTATGAATAGTGACTGTAAAATGTATAAATATTTGGATTTAGCAGCAGAAAATCACTGTAGAAATCTGAAAGAAACTCAATGCTCACATATACCCTTGCCATGACACTTTAATTCCATAAAATCTGGAGTGTAGGAATACAACCTTTTGAGTTATGACTTTGGCAATCAGAATTTTCAAGTGATATTTGTGGCAGCAACATGAAACAGGGAGGCAGTTTAATAGTTTAGAAAGATTGTTGCCTTGGATAGTTTCAGCTCTGCCATTTGCTAGCTTTGTGACATTGAGCAAAAAACTATCCTCCCTTGCTCCGCATTTCCCATTTGCAAAATGAGGGATAACCATAATCGCTCAATGAACCTTAGTTACTAGTTTATTGCAAATATTGAATTAATATGCTAAAATGATGAAACATAAGCAGTTTAGATCTGTTGATTACAACCTCTAAGCTTCTAACACTTACAGATTTGCTGAAGTTAACACAGTTCCTGGCAGGTTTCTGGCAATGAGTGGTGAAGCAGATTAATTTGGTGTATCATTATATTAAAGGATGCCTTTAGAATTTCACAGTTATGGTGAATAGATCTCCCTTCCACAGCCCATGTGGGGCATAGCCTGCGTTTGGTTTCTTTTCGTGCTGCCTAAAGAGAAAACTCTGGAGTTCAATGTCCCAGGGTTAGGAAATGTTGTCATGGCAAATGCAACTTCAGGAATAATCAGTTCTTAGGATTTTGCTTTTACTTGGATCTTAGCCAAAAGAAATCTGTTCTATCATCTCTTAAATTCATTTTTAGTGATTTTCAATGAAAGAAAATTTTCAAGTGATATTTGTGGCAGCAACATGAAACAGGGAGGCAGTTTAATAGTTTAGAAAGATTGTTGCCTTGGATAGTTTCAACTCTGCCATTTGCTAGCTTTGTGACATTGAGCAAAAAACTATCCTCCCTTGCTCCGCATTTCCCATTTGCAAAATGAGGGATAACCATAATCGCTCAATGAACCTTAGTTACTAGTTTATTGCAAATATTGAATTAATATGCTAAAATGATGAAACATAAGCAGTTTAGATCTGTTGATTACAACCTCAGTGGAGCCTCTAACACTTACAGATTTGCTGAAGTTAACACAGTTCCTGGCAGGTTTCTGGCAATGAGTGGTGAAGCAGATTAATTTGGTGTATCATTATATTAAAGGATGCCTTTAGAATTTCACAGTTATGGTGAATAGATCTCCCTTCCACAGCCCATGTGGGACATAGCCTGCGTTTGGTTTCTTTTCGTGCTGCCTAAAGAGAAAACTCTGGAGTTCAATATCCCAGGGTTAGGAAATGTTGTCATGGCAAATGCAACTTCAGGAATAATCAGTTCTTATGATTTTGCTTTTACTTGGGTCTTAGCCAAAAGAAATCTGTTCTATCATCTCTTAAATTCATTTTTAGTGATTTTCAATGAAAGAGGGAGTCCTAATCCTAGCCAGCTATGTTCCATTGACCATAAACAAAAGCTACTTCTCAGCCATATTCCTGGAAATGGAAGTTCCTGTGTATGTTTTAACTTTTATTTTATATTCCCAAAGTAACAAAAGTGCTTTGAAAATTCTACATTTTATAGAATAGGTATGTGAGATTAGGTTAAGCCAAGTAAGACTCCCTATATTGAGTAATGTGTGAACTCTGGAATAAAAGCAATGAGATACATGGATGAGGAAGTAGGCAATGTCAGAGGGAATAGTAACTTCGAAGTCAAAGGCTTATTTCAGTAGAATGGTTTGTGGAAATTTAAAATAACTAGTACCTTAAATGATTTAATCATAAATGAGCCTACTTTTTAAATTTAAGAATTGGAATGACACTAACATCTTTTCATATACTCAATAAATATATTGCTTTACATGCTGCTTTAGGAATTCAGAATGGGTGATAAATAAGATACCTGATCCCCTAAACATTACATTTTGTTTTGAGGAGGTTATAAACAAGTAAATAAATATGTTAGCTATTATTTTTAGGCATAGCTGTCCCTTCTTATTCACAGGGATACATTCTGAGATCCCCAGTGGATGCCTGAAACCCTAGGATTGTACCAAACTGTATATATACTATATTTTTCTTATACGTACATATGTATGATGAGGTTTAATTTATAGATTAGGCATAGTAAAAGATGAGCAATAATAACTAATAATAAAATAGAACAATTACAGCAATATACTGTAATAAAATTTATGTGAGTGTAGTCTGTCTCTGCCTCAAAATATCTTGTGCAAATTTAATGTCTTTTCCATATTAACTAAGTACTTATCATTCGCTGTGGCACTAAATTTTTTAATTTGAAGGGCAACACCAAAACTTCTCCTCTGTCACAATTTTGAGAAGATTCATTCTTACTATAGATCTCAGCAACCTTAGGTTTTTAATAGTCTTTTAAAATAGTTCTTTTTTTTTTTTTCCTGCATCTTTTCCCTTTCCTTATGAAGTTAAGGACTTTCACCTTTTCACTTTAAGAAAACACTTGACAACTTCTCTTGGCATATCTAAATTGCCAGCATTACCATGCTTGTGCTTTGGAGCCATTACTAAGTAAAATAAGGGTTCTTGTACACAGGCACTGCAGTACAGGGACAGTCTATTTGATAACCGAGTTGGGTACTAAGTGACTACAGGGTGGGAGATGCCAGATGAAGAGATGGGTGAATGGAGCAGGACAGAGTGAGATTTCATCCTGCTACTCAGAAAAATACTCAATTTAGAAATTATAAATTATTTCTAAAATTTTTCATTTACTGTTTTCAAACCATGAATGATCATAAGAAAGTAAAACTAAGTATAAGGAAGAATTAATGTATTAAAAAATGCTTTGTAGAAAATTAACCAGAGCATTTTAATAGAAAATGAATAGAGGAAAAGTCTAAATTATAGTGGTTGAATTAAGTGATTTGTGAGCTAAATGGCAAAGAAGAGCTGGTGAAGTAAATATCTTAGAGAAAGTAGAAAGCCCTGAAGCTGTTCTAGAGGATTAGACAGAGAGCCAAAGAGCTAGAATGAGTGAGCTGGGGAGAGTACAAATTGAGATGTGTTCAAGGATCACTTCATTGAATCCTCTGTAGACTGACGTAAGAAATTTAGTTTTGATTCCAATTACAGTGGATTGTTTCAGGCAGACAAGTACCCATATCTAATTTATGATTAAAAAAATCACTCACTTTTATGTGAAAGACAGATTGTAGGGACGAAAGTTTGGAACCTGAGAGACTAGTGTTTGGTCTGCTTCTGGCTAGAGCTGGTACGAGCTTAAAATGAAGCAGTGTCAATGCTTTTAGATTGTGTTTGAAAAAATATTGAACAAATAGAATTCAGACAGATTATACATGGAAGAGTCTAGGTGATTCCCTGAGTTTTGGCTTGAATGATTGGGTGAACGGCAGAACCTTTCCCCTGTGACAGAGAGAACATCAGGAGGAAGTTTGTATTTGAGAAGACAGAGAAACAGAGATGATAGGGTTACTTTTGGAATTGCAGTGGTGTAAATTAGAGATTTAAGACATCCCTTGGTCATTTGGATATAAAGAAGTGACCTGCCGTGGTAGAAAAACATGAATTTGTAATCAGGTTAAGATTTCAATCATATAGTTTACAAGCATGAAAACTGAAGCAAATTAAATTATCTGATCTTCAACATTTTATCTACTAAAGAAAATTATTAATACCAAACATTCAATTTATTTGAGAATTGTGAACTATATTGTGTTTACCCTCAATTTTTTTTTTTTTTGGTCATGATCATTATCATATGTAATCTATACAGTGGGAAAAAAATTGCAAGTATCACTTGGAGCAATATTGGCTTATAGTTTTCTTTTTTAAAAGTCTATGGATTTGAATGAGATATAGGGTAAAAACTGTATAAGTTGGGGAGTATATGATGGAAGGAAGATGTCCAAAGGGGCACATGAATGGGGGTGGTAAAGTTGATGCTGAACAGAAAGAGACTCTTGTGAATGAGAAGTTGGAAAAGAAAGGAGGGGAAATGAGAGGAGGGGAAATGAGAGGAGGGAATCTGAGAAGTAAACTGTAGTCAGTTGTGGCAGAGAAGGTAAGAATGGGCTAGAAAAGCATCTGCAGACTATAATGGTATTAGTGCCATTATTGACCTTGTCAGGGCTTCCCAGGGGGCGCTAGTGACAAGGAATCCACTTGCCAAGGAAGGTTTTGATCCCTGGGTTGGGAAAAATCCTCTGGAAGAGGAAATGACAACCCACTCCAGTCTTCTTGCCTGGAAAATTTCATGGACAGAGGATCCCAGTGGGCTACAGTCCATGAGGTTGCAGAGTCAGACACGGCTGAGTAACTGAGCGTGCACACGTGCACACACATACACACACACGCACACACACACATGCACACACACACACACACACCTTGTGAAGAGTTGTTTCACTCAGTATAGAAACCTTGGAAGAAGAGGGACGTTTTTCCATTCAGAGAGGTGTGAAAATATAATAATAAGTGCTGGGAGCCAGTGTGAGGAACTCCGCCCATGGCAAAGGTCATGAGGAAGGAGGCTTGGCATACGCAAAGGTGTGATCAAGCCTCAGGAAACCCCCTGTTCCCAAGCATCTACCCCCAAAACCAGAGTCTATCTACTTTACTGTTTCATGCTCTCACCTACACCTCTGACTTTATGGGGGGCTGTTCCCCACCGGTTCTCTTGGAGAAGGAGTAAACGTGCAGCTCCAAGTCAATAAAAATTCCTGGGTGTGACAAGAGTGTTTCAACTTACGAACTTCTCTGAAGGTTATCTAGCCTGCCTGTACAGGTTCGTCTGGCCACATGTGATTGTTTACAGCCTCCCAACTGTGAGAGGCACAAAATGTTTTAGACTTACTAAAGTCAAATTCTTTTGGGAAGTTAAAAATTATTAGTATAGTGGGTTGGTTAGGAATTATATTGATGAAGGGTTTTTCATTTGTTGTGCCAATAATTGCTGCTAATTCCCTGCCCTAGGTGTGACAAGGGTGTCTCAGGTCAAACCTCTTTGCTGGCAAACTAGCTTGTGTGACAGGATTATCCATACTCCTGCTAGGCACATGATTGTTTACTACCTCTTAACCATAAATAGCACAGAGAGTTTTGGAGTATTTTGAGAGTCTTAAAATAGGGCTTTTCTCATTGTTGAGTCAATGATTGGCACCAGGCCTCCATATCCTTAGGCACCTGGGAATATATTAATCAATGTATTTGGAATATAGAAAAGGAAATATAGTAGTTTTTGATGTTAGCAATACTAGACTTTTTGAGTTAATGAATTTTCTCTTTTCATAGATCACTGTACTGTGTTATAAATCACTGTGTCCTTGCTATGTAAAAATGTAACTTTATCACTATCTTAAGACTAAATAGATCTTAAGGGGAACATTGGTGAAAGGATTTTCATTTATTGGGCTGATGTTTGCTGATAAATCTCCATATTCCCTGCCCTTATAATGAATATAACTAGCATATAGGAGAAATAAGTATTAACCTTTAAGATTAATCATGTTAACCTTGGGTTAAATAAATTCCTTTCTTGATTGTAACTTACTACACCCTCGCCTTATAGGAATGCAACTTTATTTGGAGGGTGGTGCCTGGTTTAAGAAAAAACACGCTTGGAAAAAATAAGTTTTTTGGTTATCAGAAAGAAAGGGTCGTAAAATGTCAGCAGGCCTCATGGCCAGAAGATGATGTAAAACCCCTAAGACCTTTTTTTATACATTTATGTAAAGCACCTGATTTTGATAAAGGTCAGGACTGCTGACCCCCGCCTGACTCTGTATTCATCCCTATGTGTAACAAAAGGTATATAAGCAAACCTAAAAAATAAAGGATCGGATTAGTTTCTGGAAAGAGTGATTCCCCCGTGTCGTTTCTTTCTTGCTCCCCATTTTTCTGGCTGAATTCCCATCTGGAATGTGGGTACTCACCAAGGCTGCTAATTTTTCCTGGGCTTCTAAAATCAGACCGGGGAGGCCTCAGTGCCTCCTCTCCTTCGGGAGAAGAGAAAGACGCCTGTGGCCTATGGAGGTGGTGATTGGTATTCCACATAAACCAAGTTATTAAGCCTCTTTTTCTCCACTAATTTTCCTGTTTCACTATCTGTTTCTAATCTCTCTATATATCTGTAACTAAATAAGTTTTTTCCTAGGATGCCGATTCCATCCCCACCTTCGAATTACTCTGGATCCACTGGGGCTGGACCCAGACAAATATGAGCGTATTTAGTTTAGCTTATTTATAGAGACAAAGTTGAGATAAATATTTCTTTAGGTAGGATACAAAATTCCGATGGAAGTAAAAGGGCTTGGGTAGGTTATATGATAAAAGGGGGGACAACTTCTCTAAAATCACATGCTTACAAGAGCAGTAAAACTAAAGTACTAGTGGAAAATATTGGTTTACATTTATATTCTTTTATATAGTCATTTATATTCTGACACTATATATGTATTCAAAATATTCATTTACATTCTTACACTATATTCTTAAGTCACTATCAGTAAGGATATGATACTAAGGTACATTAAAATTAAATATAATTCAGTATCTTCTGTGTACAATATATTGTAGTTCACACATTTTTACCAAAAATGATTTACTCCAGAATAAAAACTATTTTTATACATATCTGATCCAGAAGACATGCTGCTTTTTTAATTGGTGTACAAGGAATTGTTACGTTAGATGATTATGTTCAATTAAGTATAATGAATATAATTAATGTAGTTGCTGTTTTAGGTTCTTGAGTTAATAGTGCCATTAAATGCTGCTGTTTCTGTTGTGATACTGATTATTATTATAATCGAATAGCAAACTTTGAAATGATAGGAAAGCTAAAAGTGTGACTACTCTTTCAATAGCAAGTTTATATAGACATTTATATTTATATATATATAAATTTAATAGCAGATCATAACTTAAATACAGTATAAAATGACACCTTTTTAAAAGTCAATGCATTAACCACTTTAAAACACTTCTTTTTATATATTTCAATAAGTAGTTTTAAAATTGAAATTATCAATATCAAATTATAGTTAGAAGACAAGTATAGATGCCTTTTAACTACTTGAAATAAGAAAATATGCATTTAGTTCTTATACAAATTGTTAAGCATTGTTAACATGTCAAATATTTTAAATAAGGTTATTTTTCCTTATTAAATGCTTTAATGTTTCACTTTTATGTAAAAATTATTTCCATAGCATTAGCCATCAGTAACAATGCACAATAAAATTTTAATAATAATTGTAATTTGTTTTCCCTTCTACTCATTCTACAGGCAATATTAATGAATATTTAAATACTGATAAATGAAAATCCTTCTTATAGCTTGAAGCAGTGCTGTAAAAGGCACATAATGATTATTTCTTGGATTTTTTGTAGTATAAACAGCATAATTAAATAAAACATTTTTAACATGCTAGAAATCTCTATAATTGATTCTAAGCTATAGTTATATTACATTGGAGAATGAAAGGATTCTTATTAAAATTATTTTTATATATGTTCTTATTTTAGATATGAACATGCATAATTCCATTTACTTTTATTTTCTATCATTTTAAGTCTTGCCACATAAGTCTTGTCACATGTCTTCTGTTATGAGAGTTAACTAAAAGTTTCTACTTATGTTTTGAAAGAGTAAGATACTGTATTAAATATTTATTTACTTAACTTTGAAAAGCATTTTACACTGTTTTTATAGTAGTAAATATTGGTAGCTTTTTTGCTTAAAAATGCATTTTTTCCTGATGTGTGAAATTTCTAAGTGATATTTTAGAGTCCAATTTCACAATTTGTTTTCTGTAAAATGGAGGTGACTCTCTCCTGTGCTGGGTGTTTAGATTGGATCTGGAGTTCTTTAATCAACACATAAACTTTTTCTCTGTTGGAGAAAAAATGTTTCCTTTTTTTTTCCTCAAGAAAAATAGTCTAAAACTGAATATGGGCGAGATATCATAATTATCAAGACTGTTGGTGCAATATTTTGAAAAGGCACTGTATTTAGAATCATTTAACCTCATTGATATTTACAACCCAATTCTGTCTGATTTATTAACCCTAAAAGCACTTTTTGTTTCATATAAAACAAAAAGTTTAGAATTAATTTGTGTTTTTCAGACTATGGTCTTTTAATCCCTCCAAGGCCAGGGACATTGCAGGTGGTTGTGTGTTGTGTAAATGCACATGGGTGCCATTGGCAACCTAGGACGAGGTTCTGGGTGTAACTCAAAGGGGAGCAGACAATAGGAACTAGTTAAGTTTCAGAACCCCAAGCTTCAGAGTCAATCAGAAAAGAAACATAAATGTTATACTTGGTACATGTGTGCCCAATCACTCAGTCATGTCTGACTCTGTGGCCCCACAGACTATTCTGTCAGGCTCCTCTGACCATGGGATATTCCAGGTAAAAATATTGGAGTGAGTTGCCATTTCCTCCTCCAGGCGATCTTTCTGACCCAGGGATCCAACTTACTTCTCATATCATCTGCACAGTTCAGTTCAGTCGCTCAGTCGTGTCCGACTCTTTGCGACCCCATGAATCGCAGCACGCCAGGCCTCCCTATCCATCACCATCTCCCGGAGTTCACTCAGACTCATGTCCATCGAGTCCGTGATGCCATCCAGCCATCTCATCCTCGGTCGTCCCCTTCTCCTCCTGCCCCCAATCCCTCCCAGCATCAGAGTCTTTTCCAATGAGTCAACTCTTCGCATGAGGTGGCCAAAGTA
>SJYX01003938.1:892832-908899 GCA_006410675.1 Oreotragus oreotragus | reverse complement strand
GACATTGTACAGGAGACAGAGATCAAGACCATCCCCATGGAAAAGAAATGCAAAAAAGCAAAATGGTTGTCTGGGGAGGCCTTAAAAATAGCTATGAAAAGAAGAGAAGTGAAAAGCAAAGGAAAGAAGGAAAGATATGAGTATATTGTATGTCAGCTATACTTCAATTTCAAAAAAAAATGGACTGATTTAAAACCACATCTTGCAACCTAAAGAAAAAAAAAAAACACACACTCAGGAGAAACAGATCAGATTTGGGATTAACAGAGGCAGGGGGTGGAGGTGGGATAGGAGACAATAAATAAAAGTGGTTGAATGTATATTATGATATATGAAACAAATCACCAGTCCAGGTTTGATGCATGATTCAGGGTGCTCAGGGCTGGTGCACTGGGATGACCCAGAGGGGTGGGATGGAGAGGGAAGTGGGAGATGGGTTCAGGATGGGGAACACATGTAAACCCATGGCTGATTCATATCAACATATGGCAAAAACCACTATAATATTGTAAAGTAATTAGCCTCAAACTAAAATAAATAAATTTAGAAAAATAAATAAACAAAATTTTAAAAATAAAGTAAAAATAAAAAAAATAAAGGTGGTCTAAAAGTACAAACTTCCAGTTATAAAATAAGTACTAGGGATATAAACTTATTGTGTCAATCATTTCACAATATATGTATGCAAAGTGATCATGTGGTACATCTTAAACTTATACAGAGTTATATGTCAACTATATCTCAATAAAATTGAAAAAAAATTAAAATTAAAAAGCAAAAGAAAGTATCCAATTAAAACATATAGCATAAGTTGGAGGGAAGAGATTTCAATATTATCTTTCTACTCAATTAGCATAGGTTTCTCACCAGGCTAAAAAACAACAAATTCAAATTAAGTGGTAGAATTTAATCAATTAGTAAACCTAAGAAAATTCCTGGAGGGGAGCAGATTTTACCATCTGAAAATGTGCCTCTTTGTTGTATTGTTTATGTTAAGCTTGTTGTTAAAAGCAAAACAGCAGACATGAGAGAATCTGTGAAAACTGAGTAGAAATTTACTTTTTTATCAGAAACATTTATAAGAGAAATCTCCCTCTGTGTGCCAGGAAGAGATGAATGAATAAATCTCTAGAAATTTTTAATCAGTGGAGAAAGCAGTGACCTAAATCTGCAGAACAACTCCACTCTTGTTTACTGTTCTTTGCATGGTCACTTCCCACAACTGACTTCCCATCTCTGACATCTTTTTCCTTTAGATGGGGCTTCCCAGCTGGTGCTAGCATCAACCTGTCTGCCAGTGCAGGAGATGCAAGAGACACGGTTTTGATCCCTGGGTGAGGAAGATCCCCTGGAGAAGGAAATGGCAACTCACTCCAGCATTCTTCCCTGGAGAATCCCATGGACAGAGGAGCCTGGTGGGCTACCATCCATAGCGTTGCACAGAGTCAGACCAACTGAAATGACTTAGCATGCACAAATGCATGGTAATGGCTTTAGCTATTCCAGGAAGTTAGTTTTCTTGGGTCTTTCTTATGTGTACAAGTAGTACATATGTTATTAAATTTTGTTTGATTTTTCTCCTGTTAATATGATATCACAATTTAATTATTAGAGCTGGCAAAACATCCTAGAAGGGAAAAGGGAAATTTTTTAATTTCTACATTCCCTTAATGTAAGCATGGAATATACGTGTACAAATGTATACTGTTGGCCAAATCCAAATGGCTTAAGGCAAAATCTAAATGCTTTGAAGCAAATATCTAAGGATATTCATTTTAAGGGGTAGCAGTATCAGTTCTGTCATCTTTTTAAACAAAGGGGCTATTTCTTAAGCTTCCATGAATTATTTTTAAATGGGAGAATGAACTTTGAAAAATGACTGCAACCAGGACTTCCCTGGTGGTCCAGCAGTTAAGACCCCACCTTCCAGTGCAGGGGAGGTGGGTTAGATCCCTGATCAGGAAACTATTAATAAGATCCCACATGCTGCAGGACAACTAAGCCCATGCACTGCAACTACTGAGCCCACATGCTCCCACACGCCACAATTAGAGAGAAATCTGTGTGCCACAACTCAGGCCCAATGCAGCAAAATGAATATATATTTTTTAAATGTCTGCAACCATTTGAGTTATATGGAAAATACTTTATTCCTATCATTTTATTGGTGGTTTTAATTAAATCTTAAAAAGCCTATTATCTAATTTCATTCTCCTGACAGACACTGCAGACTATATAAGTGGATATCATGATCAATTACTTATAGGATTTCCTGCTTTGATGGCATACTTAATTTTGATTATACAAATTGTAATGACTCTACTTTTGCATAATATAGTTGGAAAAGACATGGTCTCCTATTTGTATGTTGTGATACCACTTTTCCTCTCAAGGTCACAAATACTGAGTAAATGGCAGTGATTTTCCTTTTCAGTTCAGATTTCTTTTCTGTTTTATAAATAGAAGTGTCTTCTCTTGCCAGATAGGTAAAATTNCACACACTCAGGAGAAACAGATCAGATTTGGGATTAACAGAGGCAGGGGGTGGAGGTGGGATAGGAGACAATAAATAAAAGTGGTTGAATGTATATTATGATATATGAAACAAATCACCAGTCCAGGTTTGATGCATGATTCAGGGTGCTCAGGGCTGGTGCACTGGGATGACCCAGAGGGGTGGGATGGAGAGGGAAGTGGGAGATGGGTTCAGGATGGGGAACACATGTAAACCCATGGCTGATTCATATCAACATATGGCAAAAACCACTATAATATTGTAAAGTAATTAGCCTCAAACTAAAATAAATAAATTTAGAAAAATAAATAAACAAAATTTTAAAAATAAAGTAAAAATAAAAAAAAATAAAGGTGGTCTAAAAGTACAAACTTCCAGTTATAAAATAAGTACTAGGGATATAAACTTATTGTGTCAATCATTTCACAATATATGTATGCAAAGTGATCATGTGGTACATCTTAAACTTATACAGAGTTATATGTCAACTATATCTCAATAAAATTGAAAAAAAATTAAAATTAAAAAGCAAAAGAAAGTATCCAATTAAAACATATAGCATAAGTTGGAGGGAAGAGATTTCAATATTATCTTTCTACTCAATTAGCATAGGTTTCTCACCAGGCTAAAAAACAACAAATTCAAATTAAGTGGTAGAATTTAATCAATTAGTAAACCTATGAAAATTCCTGGAGGGGAGCAGATTTTACCATCTGAAAATGTGCCTCTTTGTTGTATTGTTTATGTTAAGCTTGTTGTTAAAAGCAAAACAGCAGACATGAGAGAATCTGTGAAAACTGAGTAGAAATTTACTTTTTTATCAGAAACATTTATAAGAGAAATCTCCCTCTGTGTGCCAGGAAGAGATGAATGAATAAATCTCTAGAAATTTTTAATCAGTGGAGAAAGCAGTGACCTAAATCTGCAGAACAACTCCACTCTTGTTTACTGTTCTTTGCATGGTCACTTCCCACAACTGACTTCCCATCTCTGACATCTTTTTCCTTTAGATGGGGCTTCCCAGCTGGTGCTAGCATCAACCTGTCTGCCAGTGCAGGAGATGCAAGAGACACGGTTTTGATCCCTGGGTGAGGAAGATCCCCTGGAGAAGGAAATGGCAACTCACTCCAGCATTCTTCCCTGGAGAATCCCATGGACAGAGGAGCCTGGTGGGCTACCATCCATAGCGTTGCACAGAGTCAGACCAACTGAAATGACTTAGCATGCACAAATGCATGGTAATGGCTTTAGCTATTCCAGGAAGTTAGTTTTCTTGGGTCTTTCTTATGTGTACAAGTAGTACATATGTTATTAAATTTTGTTTGATTTTTCTCCTGTTAATATGATATCACAATTTAATTATTAGAGCTGGCAAAACATCCTAGAAGGGAAAAGGGAAATTTTTTAATTTCTACATTCCCTTAATGTAAGCATGGAATATACGTGTACAAATGTATACTGTTGGCCAAATCCAAATGGCTTAAGGCAAAATCTAAATGCTTTGAAGCAAATATCTAAGGATATTCATTTTAAGGGGTAGCAGTATCAGTTCTGTCATCTTTTTAAACAAAGGGGCTATTTCTTAAGCTTCCATGAATTATTTTTAAATGGGAGAATGAACTTTGAAAAATGACTGCAACCAGGACTTCCCTGGTGGTCCAGCAGTTAAGACCCCACCTTCCAGTGCAGGGGAGGTGGGTTAGATCCCTGATCAGGAAACTATTAATAAGATCCCACATGCTGCAGGACAACTAAGCCCATGCACTGCAACTACTGAGCCCACATGCTCCCACACGCCACAATTAGAGAGAAATCTGTGTGCCACAACTCAGGCCCAATGCAGCAAAATGAATATATATTTTTTAAATGTCTGCAACCATTTGAGTTATATGGAAAATACTTTATTCCTATCATTTTATTGGTGGTTTTAATTAAATCTTAAAAAGCCTATTATCTAATTTCATTCTCCTGACAGACACTGCAGACTATATAAGTGGATATCATGATCAATTACTTATAGGATTTCCTGCTTTGATGGCATACTTAATTTTGATTATACAAATTGTAATGACTCTACTTTTGCATAATATAGTTGGAAAAGACATGGTCTCCTATTTGTATGTTGTGATACCACTTTTCCTCTCAAGGTCACAAATACTGAGTAAATGGCAGTGATTTTCCTTTTCAGTTCAGATTTCTTTTCTGTTTTATAAATAGAAGTGTCTTCTCTTGCCAGATAGGTAAAATTTAAGAGTAAGGAATTATTTGTATTGCTGTCAAGCTTGTAACCTTCAGTCAGACACTTAACTTTTTTTTAATTATTAAAGTACTTTATCTCAAAAATGGTACCTTAAGATGCATATTAAATATCAACTAGTTGGCTTCTGGTATAAAAGCTATTTACCCTATTATTCTGAGCAAAAATGTGGCAGTTACAACATTTGCTAGTTAACTTGTATTTTCTAAGACCAATTTACTGTATGTTTTAAAGGCAATAGCATTTTTTCTTTTCTTTTTCAGCAATATAAACAAAGTTGGTGTCCTACTAATGCTGGCATGAAAAATATCTAAGAACACTCATAAAGTATCAACATTTTCAGATATCTCATGTTTTTCTTATCATTGTGAGTTTCATTTTATGATAATGTAGAATGTGTTTACCTCTGTACTTGATTATGTTTTCATTAAAGTGGAAGTATTCAACTTCTATAGAATCTGTTTTATAATGTCACTCATGGGAACATAGATTTGATTATTCTACTCTCTAAACTTAAAACCTATGATATAGAAAAGTTTGGTATTATATTGTTCACCTCTGAGGAAAATAGAATTCACTTTTCTTGACATTAGCATGGTGAAGGACAATTTTTCTCTGATATGTTTCTGTGTAATACAACTATTTACTTGCAGCTCATCATACAGGGCAGGAGAGAAATTAAATTTCATTCTTTCTTCAGATATGAATACACAGAGTTGACTGTGGCCACATTCTAGAACAAATGAAGCTCTTTTAAAAATAATTTACAGGGCAACTCTTTGAAACACTGTGGGTTTTTTCCTTTATTTTTTGACAAAGTAGAACTTTCAAAAACTTAAAAACATAATGCATGTAAATGTAATATTAACACATCGAATATTTATTCAAATCATTCATTGATGTGGGAACCAGTAAGTTGGAAAACTGGTTCCAAGATAATCTAGAGAGCTAGATATTGATAAGCAAGTGGATGGGGTTCAGAACCCACAACTCCCCAAAATATAACATCTTGGTATATTGAATATTTTTAAGCTGAAAGAGTTTGAGAACACAGCAGAAGCAGGAAGGCCACTCCGACCTTCCCCTTCGCCTTCCCCTACTTCAACCCTGCCCATCTCCTTAGAAAGTCCTATGGTCCTTGTGTGAGAGGTGTTCTCCCTCTTCCTGGGGGAAAGGAACATTTTCATTTCCAAAGACAAAGGGAGACTAAGAAGAATTCTAAGAAACGGAACTTGCTAAGTTTACCCCAGTTTATTATACTCACCCCATACTCCTTAACCTATCCTATTCCTCCACATTTGTCCACTCTTCATCAAGCCTAGCATGAAAAAACCTCATCTGTTTCTTTGGGTCATCATTTCCTTACGAAGGCTCCCATGTCACATAAAACTTACATTAAATAAATTTAAATGGTTTTCCATTAAGCAGTTTTCATCAGTTTAATTTTCAGACCCAAAGACCCTAAGAAGGGCCAATGAAAACGTTTTCTTCCCCTGCTGCTGCTGCTTCAGTTGTGTCTGACTTTGTGCGACCCCATAGACAGCAGCCCACGAGGCTCTGCTGTCCCTGGGATTCTCCAGGCAAGAACACTGGAGTGGGCTGCCATTTCCTTCTCCAATGCATGAAAGTGAAAAGTGAAAATGAAGTCGCTCAGTCATGTCCAACTCCTAGCGAACCCTTGGACTGCAGCCTACCAGGTCCTCCGTCCATGGGATTTTCCAGGCAAGAGTACTGGAGTGGGTTTCTTCCCCTATAATGTTAATAAAAGAAGCCTGGGATTCAATTGTTAAGTTAAAACCAAAAGTAGTCAGTGTCCTTCAAAATTAATAAACTCTGGGGATGATTTTTGATAGAAGGTGAATTATTTACATTTTTTACCAGAAAATTTAGCATTTGCATGCACGCTGTCACTAGCTGAGTTGTGTCCGACTCTTTGTGATCCCATGGATTGTAGTCCACCAAGCTCGTCTGCCCATGGTCTTTTCCAGGCAATAATACTGGAGAGGGTTGCCATTTCTTCAGTTCAGTTCAGTTGCTCAGTCGTGTCTGACTCTTTGCAACCCCATGAATCAGAGCACGCCAGGCCTCCCTGTCCATCACCAACTCCCAGAGTTCACCCAAACTCATGTCCATCGAGTTCATGATGCCATCCAGCCATCTCATCCTCTGTCATCCCCTTCTCTTCTTGCCCCCAATCCCTCCCACCATCAGAGTCTTTTCCAATGAGTCAACTATTTGCATCAGGTGGCCAAAGTATTGGAGTTTCAGCTTTAGCATCAGTCCTTCCAAAGAACACTCAGGATTGATCTCCTTTAGAATGGAATGGTTGGATCTCCTTTGCAGTCCAAGGGACTCTCAAGAGTCTTCTCTAACACCACACTTCAAAAGCATCAATTCTTTGGTGCTCAGCTTTCTTCACAGTCCAACTCTCACATCCATACATGACCACTGGAAAAACCATAGCCTTGACTAGACTGACCTTTGTTGGCAAAGCAATGTCTCTGCTTTTGAATATGCTATCTAGGTTGGTCATAACTTTCCTTCCAAGGAATAAGCATCTTTTAATTTCATGGCTGCAGTCACCATCTGCAGTGATTTTGGAGACCAAAAAATGAAGTCTGACACTGTTTCCACTGTTTCCCCACCTATTTCCCATGAAGTGATGGGCCCAGATGCCATGATCTTCGTTTTCTGAATGTTGAGCTTTAAGCCAACTTTTTCACTCTCCTCTTTCACTTTGATCAAAAGGCTTTATAGTTCCTCTTCACTTTCTGCCATAAGGGTGGTGTCATCTGCATATATGATGTTATTGATATTTCTCCTGGCAAACTAGATTCCATCTTGTGCTTCTTTCAGCCCAGCATTTCTCAGGATGTACTCTACATATAAGTTAAATAAGTAGGGTGACAATATACAGCCTTGACCTTACTCCAAGGAAATTTGCACATTAACATGCAATTTCATTAACTCTGGGTCCTTGAACCAATAGTAAGCAGCGAGTTAAAGTATATAAACTTAAATAATTATTGCACGCCACTAAAAAACGCCTCCGTATGGTATTGAAACAACATTCTTTCCTTTTGCCTTATTTCTATGTATTGGATAAAGCTCAACAGTTCTCTTCATATCCAAAGCTTGAACAAAGATATCAGAAAACAAAGTCTTCACATTTAAAAGAGTTGTTTTTCTAGATTTTTCAAAGTATCATTCTAACCATAGCTTTCTAAACAATTCATTTGCTCCAATAAGCAAAGTAGAAACAACCTCACTGAAAGAAACAGAGGTGAAAAGGGCAGCTGAATATAGTAGTTAGAATCTGAACAAAATGATCAAGCTAATAAAATTGTGTCCCCTTTTAAATTTCAGTATAATCTATGTTTTTTATTGTTGTAGGACACTTGGGGTTGACCACAGAAAAGTAAATCTATATCAGACATTCATTCAACATAAACTTGGGTAAGGTTTATTTAAAATTGAATAGTATGAACTTTCATAAGAAATTCACTAGAAAATTTAATCTTTCCTCACAATTACACAATTGTGTAATCTTTAACAATTACATTATTCTCCTATTGTTCATATTTTCTCATAAAAGTAGGAATTCATTTAGGCAATAATTTAAATTCATTTATGTATTCCTAGGACCTACAGCAATGTTTGATCCATAATAGGTACTGAGAAAAGTTGTATGAATAGATTGTGGGTGGATGAGTAAATGAGTCACAGTCATTGGTGTCTCTGTCCCATGCTGAAGGCAGTGTTCCCTTCTCTGATTTTATAGCAGTGAGAGTCCTGTCCCTTTCTTACTATATATAACTATATTAAATGCAAAAAGAATGTTGGCTAGTCCCCACACATTCATGATTATTTTCTTTACCTTCCCTGTTTTCCTTTCTTCCCTCCTCCCCACTTCATTCCCTTCCTCCTTCCCTTCCTTGCATGAGCTCTTTATTTGCATTGCTAGGTCTGCATTTCTAAGAAACAGTCAATCTGATCCAAAAAAATATCTTTCATAATAACAGGATATCTGAAGGGCTTTTTAAAACAGTTTCATGGGATTTAATAGGGAACAAAGAGACTGAAGCAAAGAATGATACCAGAAGTCTAAAATTCAAGAATCATTTCTTTAGTTTTGCTGAGGACTGTGCAGAAAATGTACATAGGAAGCTTTGATAAGCCACCTGTACAAAGTTTAACAAAGGTTGGCTTGGACTATATCAAACTAATCTTTACAAGAAAAATCATTTCAAGTTGTTGTTGATAACACATGGATCAAAATATGTAGAGAAATAACTTGAGAAATTTCAAATTTTCTAAACTTGCAATCCATTCTTAAGAAGTCTGATTGCTGGGAATTCAAATATAGCAAGCAAAAGAACCAAAAGAAAAAGATCTTTACCAGGTTTAGGAGTTTTTTTTTGATTGGACTTTTATTTGGTTACCACAGATCTTTGATTACTAGAGCTACCATTAACTTATTTTCGTGCATTTCTTATTGTTCAGTGTTTCTGTGGTAAAACAAAGGCCTAGAGCCTCCGCATCCACCATCCTATTGATGTCTCTATTTAGAGTGCCTTTTGTAATTACACAATTACCCTCAACAGTTTTCTTTTTTTCATGTGAATTTGAATTAGTGCCTGGGAATACTTGCTTTCAGCCTCAAGAACTTTCTCCAGTATTTTTTATAAGGCAGGTCAGCTAATAGTAAGTTCTCTCAGTTTTTGGTTTATCTGAGAATGCTTTTATTTCATCTTCAATTTTGAAATATAGCTTTGCTTGACACAGAATTCTTGGTTGACAATTTACTTTGACTACACTGACTCTGTTGTTCCACTGCCTTTTGGATTACATTGGGTTTAATGAGAAGTCAACTGTTAATGACGTCCTCTTGTTTGTGATGGTTCTTTTTCTAAAATTTTTCAAATGACTATTTTATTGTGATTTATAAGCATTGTCAGCTATATATTTCCAGTGCCTTTGTTTAATGGTCTTGAAAATTCACAGGGAGGCCTGGCGTGCTGCGATTCATGGGGTCACAAAGAGTCGGACACGACTGAGTGACTGAAATGAACTGAACTCAACTGAAGTAATTTCTTTCTCTTGCTGCATTCAAGATTTTAATTACCTTTGGAATTCACCATTTGTATTATGAGGCATGTGCTTTTGAATCTCTTTGTATTTATTCTACATGAAGTTCACTGGGCTTTTGAATGTGTGGATTAAAATTTTGCTTTCAACTTGGAAAAAATGATTTGTTACCTTGAATATTTTTATTTTTCCTCTTCTGACACATCCATCACACATGTATTGCTACACTAATGGTGTTCCACATTTCTTTAAAACTTTGTTCATTTTTTCTTATTCACTTTTCTCTTTCTAGATGGAATTATCTCAATTAATCTACAATCTACAATTTTCTTTATTCAAATCCAATTTAAATCTACTGTTGAGCCCATCTAGTGAATTTTCATTTTGGTTACTATCCCTTGTAGCTCTAGAATTTCCATTTGGTTTTTTTAAATAATAATAATAATTTCTCTCATTATTGATATTCTCTATTTGATGAGATTTTAATATAATACCTTCCTTTACTCTTTAAGTATGGTTTCCTTTCATTCTTTGGTAACTTTACTGGTTACTTTAATGTGTTTTGGTTGTTATTGTTAAATCCCAGTCTATCCATGTTCAGGTAGTTTACATTGTCTTTTATTGCTCTGGGTGTAGGCCACACAATGAGTTTATTTTTTGGCATGTCTCATGTTTTAGGGTTCTTTTTGGTGGAGGACTGGACACTTCATAGCAACTCTCAGTACTGGTCTTCCAACTTCTAGGACTTCTTATTTTCATTTGCTTATTTACATATTGTCTGGTTGGATTATTTAGTAAAGCATATCAACACTCCTTTGCACCCTGTGTGAAGACTTTGACTTTGTTCACTGCAGGGTGAGCCTTGGATATGTGCACAGTCATTTTGAAATGACTCTTTCAGTATCTCTTAAGCTCCAGTAATTGCTGGCTGATGGCTTTATTTTTTTTTAACAATATCTAGGGCATAAATCATTCCCCAGATGGACATGATTAAATTCAAGCTCCTTTAAAAGTATAGTTTTTGAAGTCTCTGAGATTTGTCCTCAACCTAGGAAGGCTCTTCTTAGCTACGTCATTCCCTGGTTCTCTCTGGTAAACTAGATGGCCTATGGTTGAGTTTATGTCTCTAGTGAATCTATCTGTCTTCTTTTCAGTTGTTTTTTGACACAATTTCCATTGTTTTCAAGAGACTCCTTAGGCTAGGAATTCCCCTACACTCTGTGGCAAATGAAATAAGTTCCTTTTGGGAAATCTTCAGTCTTCCTCGATCCATTAGTAAAATCTCAAAGACTTGGCCCTAAAGCTAGGGGTGGGGACAGTGGCAGACTTATGAGTGAAACTTCCACTGCAGTTAATAAGAGCTCAACCAGGGGTGTAGAACAGATCTATTTGCTATATTTTCAATAGCACTTCCTAGTAGAGAACTTTGTTGTCTTTATGATGGAGCCAGGGTGAGAGTGATCAATCATAGCCTCAGTATTCTCATTGCACTTGACCCAAGGAGAGTCTAAGGCCCTATAATTAGGGGCTGGAGAAAAAAAAAAAAAAAAAGAGCCATTATGTCTTGGCATTACTTACACTATGCAAATTGTAGCTGGGACAGAATGAGAAAGTCTAAACTCCTGCCCCTCCTGAGAATTGTAACAACAGTTCTCCAACTTTCAGCTGGAGAAAATGGAGAAAAACACTGTGTTGTTGACTGCAACCATCTGGCTGGCTAGTATATTTAGATGTGTGTGCATGCGATGCTTCTTCAGCTGTGTCTGACCTTTTGTGACTCTTTGGACCAGGTTCCTCTCTCCATGGGATTCTTCAGGCAAGATTACTGAAGTGGGTTATCATGCCCTCCACCAAGGGATCTTCCCAACCCAGGGATCAAGCCCACATCTGTCTCCTGCTTTGGCAGGTGGGTACTTGATCACTAACACAACCTGGGAAGCTTTGGTTACTATTTACTTTTTGTGGGGTTTTCTAAGCTTTGTGGATCTGTGGTTTCAGTCCATTCATTAGTTAGGGGTAATTATTCATCATTATCTCTAAATATTTTTCTGCAATATTCCTTCTCTCCTCCTTCTATATTAAAAAAATTGTGATATTGTCCCATGGCTCATTGATGCTCTGTTCTATTATTGTTCATTTCTTATTTTTCTTTCAGTTTGGGTAATTTCCATTCAATTATCTTCAAGTTTAACGATTCTATCCTTGGCTGTGTTCAGCCCACTGAAGATATTAATCTTTCATGTCTGTATTTCTAAAATTTCCACTTGACATTTTTCTTATAGTGTTATTTCCCTGCTAAAATACCCCCATCTGTTCATCCAATTGTTCACCTTTTCCTCTAAATCCTTTAATATGTTAATCATAGTTAATGTTCTTGTTTCAAAGTTCTTATGTCTTCTTTGTGTCTGGTTGTATTGACTGATTTGTCTTTTGTAAACAGAAGTTTTTCTTGCCTTTGTGGAGCTAATTTTTTTTTTAATTTAATGCTTGATATCATGCGTAGAATATTAGGGACTAAGGCAAATGTTATTTTTGCCTGTAAATCGTCATGTCTCTGTTTAGGCTGTTAGCATAGGAGATTAAAAGAATCTAGTCTGAAATTTATCTGTGTTTTGGTTTTACTGCTGCTATTATTTCTTGCAATACACATAGATTGTCACTGATTTATGCTTATACTGGAGGCAGATTTGTCAGTTGGTGTTTTTCACAGTTAGTTCTCAGTCTTAAGATTCCAACCATGTCTGCACACCTGGTGCAGAGTGGCTCACTCTTCTGATTTTTTCCCCTCCCCTACCAGCAAACCTTGCTTGCTATACTTTGTTGTTAGGTGCTAGATTTGTGGTAGAGGTCACAGGGAAGAACATCTGTTGTCCTTGTGTAGCTTCTTTCTTAAGCAGATAGTATTGCCTGAGCCTCAAAAGGTGGGGCTTTCTCAGAATTCCTACCTTTAATCTCAGTGGCAAGAAGTCAAACCTTGCCTTATATTTGAGTCAAATCCCTTATATTTGAGATGGGTTTTATGCACAAGAGAATCTCTTTCCCCTCACCAAGTTGTAGGTGGTATATAATAGTATTGATACAGGATCTTGGGCTTATAATTGTTTCATGCTCTAGAGAGAGAATTTTATTCCTTCTACAATTCCTCTAGCCACAGCAGAGAAGGTTACCCTTCAATTAAGCATTGGGACTGATGTCCCACCAGCATAGGAACCAGTGAAAATTTCTTCACAAATAGCAACAAAAAATGGTAAAAACAATTTTTTCAAACCTCTGGAAATTAATCAAAGCCCTGAAGCAATCCAGGGACCATTTACTTAAAACAACTTAATCTCAGTAAAAGTAGTGAACTAGGAAAAAATAAAACTTGTTCATTGAGGACACAAAATTCTCATTGCCAGAACCCTATTTTCCAACTCCCCCCAAAATAAAGGTTTTGCACAAGACCATACAGTGTCTATAAGACACATACTGTAACCAATGATAAAATTCCTAATTACTTGGCTAACTCTCTAAATACATTTTCACCTCACAAGGAAGGAATTCAATCAAAACTTTGTTACATACCATAAACAAACTCATAGGTATTTAATGTTTTCTTCCTAAACTAATGTTGAGACATTAGTAAAGCTGCACAGACAAAATTTTGCAAATATACTAAATTCCTATGGAGAAGGCAATGGCACCCCACTCCAGTACTCTTGCCTGGAAAATCCCATGGATAGAGGAGCCTGGTAGGCTGCAGTCCATGGGGTCGTGAAGAGTCGAACACGACTGAAGCGACTTAGCAGCAGTAGCAGCATGGTATAATAAATATATTTTTATTGTCAAAATAGAAATTCATTAAGGTAATTTTGGGGAAAAAAAGCCACTCACCCAAACTAATCTCTCCTTATTGTTATTTCCTCCCTTCTTCTCTGGAGAAGGCAATGGCAACCCACTCCAGTATTCTTGCCTGGAAAATCCCATGGACGGAGGAGCCTGGTAGGCTGGAGTCCATGGGGTCACGAAGAGTCAGACACGACTGAGCGACTTCACTTTCACTTTTCACTTTCATGCATTGGAGAAGGAAATGGTAACCCACTCTAGTGTTCTTGCCTGGAGAATCCCAGGGACGGGGGAGCCTGATGGGCTGCTGTCTACTGGGTTGCACAGAGTCGGACATGACTGAAGCGACTTAGCAGCAGCGGCCCTTCTTCTCATACCCTTCATTATTTCAGGAAGGAATCCAAGTCACAACTGACTAGTTAAATAGAGAAAATGAGGCTGCTATTTTCCTCAAATATTTCAGCTGACTCATATTTAAGAATCAGCATACAAACATAATTGGTGTTTAACTTTAAGACTATTTTAGCAATCCCTGTAATATTAATATGAAAATTTAAAAATTCATTACATAATAATGAGGAAGAAAAGTAATCCAGAGTAAAGAAAAAGTAAAGCATCTAATCTCATAAAATGAGTAAATAAAACAAATGAATCAGTTTGCATCATGTTAGTTCCTAAGCAAAATCTATTAATAGTAACCACTCCCCAACATGTATATGAACAATATAGTAAACTATACACACACAGAAAATTGATTACAATTTAGATTTCTTCCCAGTTAATGGATGCTTTGAAATCTATATGTAGCGAAGTTAATTCCAAACTACGCATATTCTAGCATAGACCCAATTTCTACCATTAGGTTCAAAGAATTCCTACTTAGGTAAAGAAATCTCAGCCCCATCCAGAAGGAATAATATCACAAGCAGAGGAATAAAAACAGAGGAGCTCATGAATAAAATAGTCAGATTTATTTGAAGAAATACAAATGTGAGTAATAAATATTTTAGCCTTTGGTGAAACCCATGTAGGGTTGCCAGATAAAAATACAGGATGCCCAGTAACTTGGATTTCTAATAAAAAATGAAAAAAATATAGTATATATCCCATGCAGTATTTGGGGTATATATTAAAACTGTTTGTTGCTTATTCTGAAATTGAAATTTAACTTATCATCCTGTATCTCTATTTGACAAATCCAACAACCCTAAACCTACCCCAAGAATATAGTAGTTCAATCACTGTATTCTCATTTGCATTTGCTAAAATATATACATGTAATAAAAAGTAATGCTTATTTCCTTCCCAAATACAACAGATTTTATCAATTATCAATGAGAATTTATTGGAAAAATATGGGAGAGATATTTACTCAGCACAAGATTCTCCTAAAGATTGTTAGTTTCCTTTTCTGCACCCCTTTTAAGAAAATGGATTATCTGTGCAGGAAAAACTAGTCACATTGCCTTGTTGAATTCATGATAAATTTAGAGGAAATATTCTAGCTTTTTAGAGAGCAGGGCAATTACACAAATGGTGTCCTTGTTTGACCATGTGAATTAAATACTTTGATACAGAAGTTATGATTTTCTTTGCTTCTTTCCTATGGCAATTAAGCTGATTTGCAAAACAACAACAACAAAAAAATCCTAACTAAAGAGTTTAATATATTAGTCCCTGCTAAGCTGTCTCAAATCCTGTCACATATTTCTATAGATCTACACTGTAGGAGTCTTGATTTAATAGTTCTTTAAAATATTGCCAAACTTTCTCAATATTAATCTTTAGATACTTGTAGTTATTTTATTCCCTTTCAGCGTTAGTTAAGGAGCAGATATTTACAAAAACCTTCAAAGTTAATTTTAGTTTTTGTCTTTAAAAATGTTGAAAGCTTTCCAAGTGAAGTAATAAGAACAAATTTATGTGCTGATCATCCTGCAAGGTGTGGGCACTTGTCTTTTTTTTTTTTTTTTTCTGCTGCTGGGGGCTGTAACACTCGGGGGAGGGAAGGGGCGGACCCGCCGCCTCCGCTGCGGCCGCGAGACGGCGGGCGGGCGGGCGACGCCCCACCCCCGAGCCACCTTCCCCGCCGGCCTTCCCAGCCGTCCCGGAGCCGGTCGCGGCGCACCGCCGCGGTGGAAATGCGCCCGGCGGCGCCCGGTCGCCGGCCGGGGGGCGGTCCCCCGCCGACCCCACCCCCGGCCCCGCCCGCCCACCCCCGCGACCCCCCCACCGCCCGCCTCCCGCCCGGAGGCGGAGGGGAAGAGCGGCGAGGGGCGGAGGGAGGGCGGGGGGAGGGGTCGGGAGGAACGGGGAGCGGGAAAGATCCGCCGGGGCCGCCGGCACGGCCGGGACCGCCGCCGGGTTGAATCCTCCGGGCGG
>SJYX01003938.1:871196-885117 GCA_006410675.1 Oreotragus oreotragus | reverse complement strand
GTCTTTAGTTTCTTTAGGTAGATATATTCCTAAGTATTTTATTCTTTTCGTTGCAATGGTGAATGGAATTGTTTCCTTAATTTCGTTTTCTACTTTCTCATTATTAGTGTATAGGAATGCAAGGGATTTCTGTGTGTTGATTTTATATCCTGCAACTTTACTATATTCATTGATTAGCTCTAGTACTTTTCTGGTGGAGTCTTTAGGGTTTTCTATGTAGAGGATCATGTCATCTGCAAACAGTGAGAGTTTTACTTCTTCTTTTCCAATTTGGATTCCTTTTATTTCTTTTTCTGCTCTGATTGCTGTGGCCAAAACTTCCAGAACTATGTTGAATAGTAGCGGTGAAAGTGGGTAAGTCCAACTTATTATTTTCCTTTTTCATATGGATAAAGAATACAGCCAATCCAACTTGCTACTTATGCATGTTCATGACACATGCTAGAAATTGTAAGGCACCTACAAGACTGTTTTGTCCATAAATATCATTTATCTACTACTTCTGCCACCAAATCTAATTTTTTCCCTTTACTCATTCCTTATAAGCTAACGCATTGAAGAAACTGCTTGAAATGAACAGGTTGCTGCTGCTAAGTAACTTCAGTCGTGTCCGACTCTGTGTGACCCCATAGACGGCAGCCCACCAGGCTCCCCCATCCCTGGGATTCTCCAGGCAAGAACACTGGAGTGGGCTGCCATTTCCTTCTCCAATGCATGAAAGAGAAAAGTGAAAGTGAAGTCGCTCAGTCTGTCCGACTGTTAGCGACCCCATGGACTGCAGCCCACCAGGCTACTCCGTCCATTGGATTTTCCAGGCAAGAGTACTGGGGTGGGGGTGCCATGAACAGGTTATCCGGGACTTATTCAACCTATTACATTGTTATCAAGCATTACTACCTCAGTTGTTAGAGCATCCTATTTTCAGTAACCCAGTAGACATTTAAGGGAATAAGATAAAGGGTAACAGAATGAGTCTTATTGAAGGGAAAGGCTCCAGAAGGATAATACAGAAAGGGGATTTATGAAAATTCCTTCCTCTGCCAATCCAATCCTACTACTTTAGAACTAAAGTAAGTATTTTTTCTGCCATTACAACCTTTAAATCATTGCATATACTACTGTTGGTAGATCTCTCCTTCCTTCTTCGTGTATATTCATACCAACCTCTTTCCCAATTTTTATTCCCCATCAAGTTATCACATATTTTATTTATGATAAGTTAACAAAACTATATAAAGAAAATATCAAATTAAATTTGAACAAATCAAAGGCATCTAAAGAAATGATCTTAAAAATGAAGATAATGCACAATAACAAAATTTATCAGGTGGAAACACAGCAACTGTGGTATATATAACTTTCCTGTTGACTCAAGTTAGAAACTGTTACCTCAGCAAAGAATGGATAGAAAAAATCTGCGTTGATTCTAACGGGGAGGATTCATGTTGGAAGGGCAGATGAGATGGTTTTAAAGGGGCACAGAGGAAATATGTACCTAGATCAACATAGAAAAGAGAGTCACAGAAAACAAGTGACTACTAAGCCACAGGAAACAAGAGAGGATTCTTCACAGCTTCAAGAAGAAAAAAGAACTAGAAGGGAAGGCTAGAGGCAGAAATGCTAGAAATCACTATACAATTTCTTTCCCAAAATAGAAAGAGATATACATTAAATGGTCAATTTTAAAAAGAAAAAGATGAAAAATAACTTGGCAGCATTAAGGAAAATTGTATATTAAGGTGCTCATTTCTTAATTTTGATTTAATTCTGCATGAGGGTGCTTTTCCTAAAACGCCTTTTGCATCTTGGGTACATCTTTTAATGCCCTGGTACATGGTAAGGAAATAAATGAAAAAAGTCAGTAAGTTTTTACAGCTAAGAAAATTAGTGTTTATCAATAACCATAGGAGTTAATAACTACTGATGCTCATCAAAAGTAATTTATGTCAGGGAGGGTTCAGAATCAAGTATGCAAAGGAACACTAGACAANCTGGTACATGGTAAGGAAATAAATGAAAAAAGTCAGTAAGTTTTTACAGCTAAGAAAATTAGTGTTTATCAATAACCATAGGAGTTAATAACTACTGATGCTCATCAAAAGTAATTTATGTCAGGGAGGGTTCAGAATCAAGTATGCAAAGGAACACTAGACAAAAGGGAAAATGTCCATTTCATGGTTGACAGAGATAATATTGTTAACAGAGAAAAAAAAAATGGTTCCATGAAAAGGCTTACCATATTTAAAAATAAGACCATTCTGATAGAAGACAGCCAGGAAATGAGCGTTTCATCATGCCATGCCCCACCTAAAACCCTTCAGTGTCTCCCCATCCAGGGCTGTGCATGATTTGGTCCTTGTCTACCTCTATATTTCATGTCTCACTAATCTTCCTCCTCCTTCTTAATACTCTAACCATGGTAAACATCAGTACCTTTGCACAAGTTGCTATCTCCATTTGCCGCTTTGCTTCCTCCAAGTCAAACGCTGAACATTTATTCTTCAAATCTCAAATAACCACACATTGGGTTTGATTTGCTTCCCATTATATTATCAGGATAGATCAGTTCAGTTCAGTTGCTCAACTGTGTCCAACTCATTGCAACCCCATGGAATGCAGCATGCCAGGCCTCCCTGTCCGTCACCACCTCCAAGAGCTTACTCAAACTCAAGTCCATCGAGTCAATGATGCCATCTACCCCACGTCTGACGTCAGGGGCAGCAGCCTAGAGTGCCAGGCTGTGACAGCGCAGGAACGGCTGAGAGGAGCTACCCTGTGTCTGAGGTCGGGGCAGCGACCGAGAGGAGATACACTGCATCCGAGGTCAGTGGCAGCCGGGAGGAGCTACCCCACATCTGAGGTCAGTGGCGGTGAGGAGGAGACACCCCGCGTCTGAGGCCAGTGGCAGCCCGGAGGAGACACCCCGCATCTGAGGTCAGGGGCTGGCGGGAGAAGCCACCTCGTGCCAGAGGCCAGGGGCGGTGACCCTGAGGAGACACCCTGAGCTCAAGCCCAAGGCCAGGGGTGGCAGCTGGGAGGAGCCACCCACACCTGAGGCCACAGCCGGTGGCCGGGAGGAGCAACCCGAGGAGTGGTGGCTGCACAGGCGCAGGAGGGCCTAGAGGAGGTATCTCACGTTGAAGGTCAGGAACGGTGGCAGTAAGGAGATACCCCTCGTCCAAGGTAAGGAGCAGCGGCTGTGCTTTGCTGGGGCAGCCGTGAAGAGACAACCCACGCCCAAGGTAAGAGAAACCCAAGTAAGATGGTAGGTGTTGCAAGAGGGCATCAGAAGGCAGACACACTGAAACCATACTCACAGAAAACCAGTCAATCTAATTGCACTAGGACCACAACGTTGTCTAACTCAATGAAACCAAGCCATGCCTGGGGGCAACCCAAGATGGGCAGGTCATGGTGGAGAGGTCTGACAGAACGTGGTCCACTGGAGAAGGGAATGACAAGCCACTTCAGTATTCTTGCCTTGAGAACCCCATGAACAGTATGAAAAGGCAAAATGATAGGATACCAAAAGAGAATCTCCCCAGGTCATTAGGTGCCCAATATGCTACTGGAGATCAGTGGAGAAATAACTCCAGAAAGAATGAAGGGATGGAGCCAAAGCAAAAACAATACCCAGTTGTGCATATGACTGGTGATAGAAGCAAGATCCGATGCTGTAAAGAACAATATTGCATAGGAANGAATGATGCTGAAGCTGAAAGTCCAGTACTTTGGCCACCTCATTCAAAGAGTTGACTCATTGGAAAAGACTCTGATGCTGGGAGAGATTGGGGGCAGGAGGAAAAGAGGACGACAGAGGATGAGATGGCTGGATGGCATCACAGACTCGATGGACGTGAGTCTGAGTGTACTCCAGGAGTTGGTGATGGACAGGGAAGCCTGGCATGCTGCGATTCATGGGGTCACAAAGAGTCGGACATGACTGAGTGATTGAACTGAACTTAACTGAGAAGCCTTTTTAGGAGATAATGATCTTAAGATGCTGGGTGCCAAAAGGATTTAGAAAGATAAGAAATAAACTAAAGAATGTAGCATGAGTTACAATGTAATCACAAGTTAAGTATAGTAAATTTGGGTGGGGGAAACTACAAACCTCTGACCTAATGCTTTTGTCAAAGTATAAAAGAGAACCTGAAGCTTGAAATAAACATGTAGTCCCATACTTCCAGTCAGAAGCTACATCAAGATGTAGTTCCGTGCTATGAGTCAGAGACTACATCATCATCCACTGACACCGCTCACCCCTTCAGTTTGATTCCCTGGCTGCCGGAGCTGGACTCTGGCGGTACTGGATGCCATGATCTTCGTTTTTTGAATGTTGAGTTTTAAGCCAGCTTTTTCACTCTATTCTTTCACCTTAATCAAGAGGTTCTTTAATTCCTCGATTTTTGCCATAAGGGTGGTGTCACCTGCATATCTGAGGTTATTGATATTTCTCTTCACAATCTTGATTCCAGCTTGTGCTTCACCCAGCCCAGAATTTTGGGTGATGTACTGTGCATATAAGTTAAATAAGTAGGGTAACAATATACAACCTTGACGTACTCCTTTCCCAATTTGGAACCAGTCTGTTGTTCCACGTCCAGTTCTAAATGTTGCTTCTTGACCTGCATATAGGTTTCTCAGGAGGCAGGTAAGGTGGTCTGAAATTCCTGTATTTTGAAGAATTTTTCACAATATTTTGTGATCCACACAGTTAAAGGCTTTAGTGTAATCAATGAAGCAGAAGTAGATGTTTTTCTAGAATTCTCCTGCTTTTTCAATGATCCAACGAATGTTGGCAATTTAATCTCTGGTTCCTCTGCCTTTTCTAAATCCAGTTTGTACATCTGGAAGTTCTAAGTTCACATACTGTAGAAGCCTAGCTTGAAGGATTTTGAGCACTACTTTGCTAGCATTTGAAATGAGTGCAATTGTGAGGTAGTTTGAACATTCTTTAGCATTGCCTTTTTGGGGGATTGGATTGGAATGAAAACTGACTTTTTCCAGTCCCATGGCAACTGATGAGTTTCTCGAATTTGCTAGCTTATTTAGTGCAGCACTTTATCAGCATCATCTTTTAGGATTTGAAATAGCTCAACTGGAATTCCATCACCTTCACTAGCTTTGTTGGTAGTGATGTTTCCTAAGGCCCACTTGACTGTGCATTCCAGGATGTGTGGCTCTAGGTGAGCGATCACACCTCCATGGTTATCTGGGTCATGAAGATCTATTCTGTATAGTTCTTCTGTGTATTCTTTCCCCCTCTTTTTAATATCTTCTGCTTCTGTTAGGTCCATATCATTTCTGTTTTTTATTGTGCTCATCTTTGCATGAAATATTCCTTGGTATCTCTAATTTTCTTGAAGAGATTTCTAGTCTTTCCCATTCTATTGTTTTCTTCCATTTATTTGCATTGATCACTGAGGAAGGCTTCCTTATCTCTCCATGCTATTTTTGGAACTCTGCATTTAGACGCTTATATCTTTCCTTTTCTCCTTTACTTTTCACCTCTCTTCTTTTCACAGCTATTTGTAAGGCCTCCCCAGACAGCCATTTTGCCTTTTTGCATTTCTTTTTCTTGGGGATGGTCTTGATCCCTGCCTCCTGTACAATGTCATGAACCTCCATCCATAGTTCTTCAAGCACTCTGTCTATCAGGATCTAATCCCTTGAATCTATTTGTCACTTCCACTGTATAACAGTAAGGGATTTGATTTAGGTCATACCTGAATGGTCTAGTGGTTTTCCCCACTTTCTTCAATTTATTCAATTTTATCAGTATAGATAGATAACATATTTATTATATATAATATGCCTAGTTATACTAATCAGATATCAGGGATAAACAAACAAATATCCCAGTTTCTCAAATAGAAAACCTTTGAAGAAACAAAATCTAATAGAATGACACTGCAGTATAGTTAGTTATTTTTAAAGAAAATAACTACCATTCTGCTCTTATTAGAATTTTCATTATGTGTTCTTATCATTCCATTAAAGAATCAAGTACTGCAGCAATTAAGTGATTGTGGATCAGAGGGTTGGTAGGTATAGTTCCATATTCAAGCGCCTCTCCAAAGTACATGGTAATGAAGTGACAGATTCAGATGCTTTGGGGCTTGACATATTGAAATAAGCAGCAGCAGAATATACTCAGTAAAACTGTTTTCACTTGTGTGTGCTGAAAATAAATGATTCAAAGTTCCCCACCACCGACTGGGGCATGCTTTGTTATGTACTTAATGCAAACAGACCATTTCAACCTATTTACACAGAACTGGCCCTGGAGGTTTTCAACAACTTTCAATTTGTAGCAGACAGTGTAATAAGAATAAAACCATTTGTTGAACAAAATAAGTGCCAGACATTGTGCAAAAAGCTTTACAAGGATAGTGAAAGTCACTCAGTCTTGTCCGACTCTTTGCAACCCCGTGGACTATACAGTCCATGGAATTCTCCAGGACAGAATACTGGAGTGGGTAGCCTTTCCCTTCTCCAGGGATCTTCCCAACCCAAGGATTGAACCCAGTTCTCCCACATTGCAGGCAGATTCTTTACTGGCTGAGCCACAAGGGAGGCCCAAGGAAGGTATGAAATTAAATAGATTATGATAGATATTTGATATTTATATATCTCTATATCTATATATGTTTTGTCCATGTTTTCTACCTTCTCTCTATAGTATACACCATACAGTTCAAAATGTTTGTTAAATGAAAGAATGAAATGATTTTCATTTTATAAAATTCAAGAAGCTAATGGATTTAAAAACGCCCCAAATCACTCAGCTCAAAAGTGGTGAACTAGATTCATAGCTGATTCTCAAAATGTTTTGGATTTTTTCCAGACCACCTCACTACACACTGACTCCCTATTACGTGGCCATTAGATAAATAATAACTTGTTTATTGTCTTAATTATATAAAATCCATTTCATTTAAAGTATTTTATATATCTTAAAATTGTGATTCATTTTACATATCATTATTACTTCGTTATAATTTTTCCTTAGACATTTTAACCAGATAGCATATAATTTACTGTTCAGGAGACAAGTCAAATGAGTCAATCATAAGCTTTCATTTGTCTCTAAAAACACTTTTATTCACACCAAAATATGTTTGAGTATACAGTTGGCATCAATGCCCTGTGTAAACAGAAAGATGGCTACTTTGATGCCTCACCCTGTGTTGAAGGGAATATAGTCAAATGCATTATTCACTAAATCACATATTTGTTTCACTTAAAGTACATTTTAACACTATGTAAACAACTAAACTGACTACCATGGTTGAATCTGATTCTGTTGCTCAAAACAACTAGTGAGAAATTTTTATGTGCCAACACTTGGCATCCCTCAGCATTTTAATTTTCATAGCAAAATCTAAAGTAGTCATTCATTTCTAATTTTATATATTAGGAGATTCAGACTCAGAGAGGTTAAATGATTTGCTCAAGATTAAACAACTAAATTGTAGAGTCAGATTAGAATCTAGTAAAATCCCTTGTGGACACATGAAAATATATGTGTATTTAAAAACAGTGACACATCAGAAACTGAACTCAGGTTCAGAAGACAGATCAATAATTATAAAGATGGCTTAAATATCTTATTTGCTACATTTTTATACTCAGTTATTTTTGCTATTTAAATTTTGCTCTAATCAAGAGCTGTATTTACTTTTTAATATATTTGTTCTTCTTGATAATTGTAGCAGTGTTTTTGTTTGTTTTGTTTCATAACGCCTTGGTGACATGGCTAAATGGGAGATAGCTGATATATTTTTGTATGCTTCAGTTGAGTTCAGTTCAGTCGCTCAGTCGTGTCCGACTCTTTGTGACCCCATGAATCACAGCACGGCAGGCCTCCCTGTTCATCACCAACTCCCATGAGTTCACACAGACTGATGTCCATCAAGTCCGTGATGCCATCCAGCCATCTCATCCTCTGTCGTCCTCTTCTCCTCCTGCCCCCAGTCCCTCCCAGCATCAGAGTCTTTTCCAAAGAGTCAACTCTTTGCATGAGGTGGCCGAAGTACTGGACTTTCAGCTTCAGCATCATTTCTTCCAAAGAAATCCCAGGGTTGATCTCCTTCAGAATGGACTGGTTGGATCTCTTTGCAGTCCAAGGGACTCTCAAGAGTCTTCTCCAACACCACAGTTCAAAAGCATCCATTCTTTGGCTCTCACTTTTCTTCACAGTCCAACTCTCACATCCATACATGACTACTGGAAAAACCATAGCCTTGACTAGACGACTTTTGTTGGCAAAGTAATGTCTCTGCTTTTCAATATGCTATCTAGGTTGGTCATAGCTTTTCTTCCAAGGAGTAAGCGCCCTTTAATTTCATGGCTGCAGTCACCATCTGCAGTGATTTTGGAGCCCCCCAAAATAAAGTCTGTGTCTGTTTCCACTGTTGCCCCATCTATCCCATGAAGTGATGGGACCAGAAGCCATGATCTTCATTTTCTGAATGTTGAGCTTTAAGCCAGCTTTTTCACTGTCCTCTTTCACTTTCATCAAGAGGCTTTTTAGTTCCTCTTCACTTTCTGCCGTAAGGGTGGTATCATCTGCATATCTGAGATTATTGATATTTCTCCTGGCAATCTTGATTCCACCTTGTGCTTCTTCCAGCCCAGCATTTCTCATGATGTATTCTGCATATAAGTTAAATAAGCAGGATAACAATATACAGCCTTGATGTACTCCTTTTCATTGGAAGAATATAAGTATACAAGTTTTGGATATATAAATAGCATCATTACCATATATTTTTAAAACATAACAGAGAAAGTATACTGAACTATGTGAATTGAAACTGACCTACTATTATACAGTAAAAGTTAAAAATCAGATTTTGGCACAGATTTATTGAAAGCTCAATTGATGACAGGATTCTGGACTCAATGAAAATCTATTCAGTTTTAAATTATGCCTAAGATTCATCCTGGAAGGTAGGAAATGTTTTAATGGACATTTTATCTTAATAGGATTTTCCCCATCAAGATGTTTACAAATACTTCATCTACTTAAAAGATATTTTAAAAATAATATACTGGAAGAAAATACAGAGATTAACATTGAACTCAGAAATAGTATCTGATTTTTCAGATACCCATAGTGTGTCCAGTCATTTGGACTTTAAGAAATCTGGAGGTAGATTTTGCTCTGATACTTAATGTATCTACAACCTTGGCCAAGATTTACTTGATAAGCGTCAATTTCTTCATGTGAAAATGCAGATTATTTTTAAAATCTATATTACAAGACAGTTTTGAGAATTAGTAATTATGTATAGAGTTTAGCATAGTGCTTCATCCAGAATAGTAAGCAATCTAAGTTTTAATTACTCTCATTAGTGTAGACATATGGTATCTGTAAATACTATTTAGTTCCACTCTAATTGTGTGTACATGTATGTCTGAGTTTTGTCAAATTCCTTACACAGGAATTTCTCCTTTAGACAACTATTTAATATAATTGTTACCAAACTGAACTCAGGTTCACTCACCTGATACTCAGCAAAGGCAGTCTATTGATACTGGGTTGTGGTGAAGGAAAATACAACATTTATTGCTGGGCATGGAGAATGGGCAGCTGATACTCAACCTGGACTCCCTGATGGCTTCAAAGGAAAGGTTTTTAAAGGCAACACTAGGGGTGAGGGTTGCAGGGTACATGATCAGCTTGTGGACCATTTCCTGATTGATTGGTGTTCAAAGTGATATTTCAGGAATCTTAGTCAACTTTCTGGTTTCAGTCAGTCTGGGCTCTACATGCTTATGCTCAGTATATAGTCACCATCCTCTACCTGGGTGGGGTTCTTACTTCCCACAGAACAACTCAAATATATGCATTGGATTGTCACGTATGTCCTTTCAGGAGGAACTAGAAGTCCTGTCATTCTGTTTTATAACCAAATTTAAGCTACCTTACTTTTCTTGCTTAACTGCTTTTCCTTTGTTTCTGCATTAATCACCTCTCTAATTGGTAACACTTGAGTCTGCTCTTTGGCACGTTCAAAAAGCCTAGAAGATTAATTTTTTTTTAAAGCAAGAAATGGGGAACACAAAAGGGCTTGTGTACCTGGGAAGGCCCTACGGGGTCCTGCTCAGCTTCAACCCCTCTTTCTGATAATCCTCAATTCTAAGGGGAATAGAAGCAAGACAAGAAGGTGAATAAAGCTTTAGATAGAAAGGTAAATCTTAAACTCTTCAGGGAAACTCAGTTTTAGAAGGACTTGGTTTCATAATCAGTTAGTTTTTGCTGTCCAGCAAGCAACCTCAAGATTCCACGGGCAAACAATAAGTACTGTATTGTTCATGTATCTGAGATTGCACTAGTCATTCTGCTTATCTTGTCTGGATTTGCTTACACATCTGTGGTTAGCTGTTTCAGCTGGGGTAGACAGGGTGATTTAGCGATGTTCCACATGTGTCTTTTCCTCCAGTATAGAGGTTAGTAGGCTGAATGCTGCCTACCACCTGTTTTTATAACTAAAATTTTATTGGCTCACAGACCTGCCCATTTGTTTACATACTGTATATAGTTGCTTTTTCACTACAAAAGTAGTGTGAGGTAGTTGCCACAGAATTTTATNTTGCTTACACATCTGTGGTTAGCTGTCTCAGCTGGGGTAGACAGGGTGATTCAGCGATGCTCCACATGTGTCTTTTCCTCCAATAAAGAGGTTAATAGGCTAAATACTGCCTACCACCTGTTTTTAAAACTAAAATTTTATTGGCTCACAGACCTGCCCATTTGTTTACATATTGTATACAGTTGCTTTTTCACTACAAAAGTAGTGTGAGGTAGTTGCCACAGAATTTTATGGTCTGTAAAACCCCAAATGCTTATTATCGGTCTCTTTACAGGAAACAAAGTTTTTTTTGCCTAAAAAATTTGTTTTAAAAGCCCAGCTCTGGCAGTTCTCCTGGTAATAATGATAGAAAAGTGTGTGCACCAACTCATGTGCCTATTTTGAGCCTCTGTGTCATATGTGCTAATATTCCATTAGCCAAAGCAAGTCATATGCTTGAATCCAGGGGCAAGGAGCAAAGAGTGGTAAAGAGTGTGGAAACAGGAAGGGTCAAATGACTGAAGCCAATAATGCAATATACAATTTTCATAACTTTTTTGAGGAATAGTCACATGTGTGTACCTGTTTAGAACTTGCTACTTTCTCTTCCAGCAACCTTTTGAATACATTAAGAACCAATGATCTACCCCAGGGGTCAGCAATTTTTTTCCATAACAGGCTAGATATTATATATTTTGGGCTTTATTTGGCATGTCCTTCACAACTACTCAAATCTGTCATCACATCAGGTGGCCATAGATAACATGCAAACAAATGAATGCGGCTGTGTTCCAACAAAACTTTATTCACAAAACAGACAGTAGTTTGCCTGTTCCCAATCTACCACATATCAAAAATAAGCAAACTGGGGCACAAAGTATTTAGATGTCTTATCTAGGATCGCACACCTAAGTGATGATTAAACAAGATAAGGGCTATAGTCCTACAGTGGCCAACAAAGAAGACGTTTTATTTTTTGGTTCCACATAAAGTTCCAAGATTTGACTTGTTTGAAAATGTGTTAAAATTGGAAAATTTACATAAAAATCTGGATGTTCATATTTTCTTAAATTGGATCATGTGGAAGCACTGGACTCAAATTCCCATCATGCAACAATTGGCTGGAGCCAGTAACTGCCAGTTAGATATACTCTTAGTTCAACTGTTTATTGAGACCCTGCATTTGGCCCAGTTCACTTGTTTACATTATTTTACTGACCTTTGTGGGCGTACAAGTTTACTACCATGGGCTTAGAACACAATCCTTTTAATTTCCCAGTCCTGGAATTTTTTTCCTCTTGACTACTTCATCTGGTCAAGTCACTCTGATACAGTCAAGTTGTTAGGTTTTAAAACTTGTAAGAACTACTTTGTCTTTGAAGAAATGTTTCCCTCCTCTATGGATTTCAGGGAATGATGAGACTTTCCAACTTTATTAGTTTAAAATCCATAAAAATGTGTTTCAGTGAAGTATTTTATAATTAAATCTCTTTATTACAATTGAATGTATAATTTGCAACATCTACTGAGATAATTTTAAACTTTGGACAGTCTTTAATAACAAATATTTCTTAGCACCTGTGCTAGAAATACTTGAAAAAGTGAACAAACAACTGATTTAAGGGAAAATGCTCCCTGCACACACTCCTTGTTAATAAATTATGGTCATTAAATGAATTTTTGAATTGAGAATTATTTGGTGCCACAACGGTTGATAGATTCGTGGAGGTTCTTTGTCTTCATTTGAAAACAGGTGAAAGTAAAGACATTCTTAGAAAATCCCACCTCATATGCTGAAGTTTGACACATCTGTCTGATAATTATGAGCCTTTGTTCAAGGGTTCAAATCAACCACTTGATTATGATTAAAGATATTTCATCTTACAAATTTACATCATCTAACAAATATATCAACTAACAGCCCCAAAGTCTTGTAGGGAAACGTATATCACACACTAAACATCATGCCTGTGGAAAAGAGGAAGAGAAAAAGAAAACTAATATTAGCTTTTACTACAATGCAATTTGGGCTTCCCTGGTAGTTCAGCTGGTAAAGAATCCACCTGCAATACAGGAGACCTTGGTTCAGTCCCTGGATTGGGCAGACCCCCTGGAGGAGGGCATGACATGGACAGAGGAGCCTGGCAGGCTACAGCCCACGGGGTCACAAAGAGTTCGATATAACTGAATGACAAAGCACACAATGCCATTCAGTGTGCTAGGTGCTTTATAGACATTTATCCTCCTTTAATCTACAAAACGATCCAGTGTCATGGGTGCTTTTATTATTCCCAGTTTATAGTGGGGGAAAATTGAAGCTCAGAGTTCATATGTTATCTGCCTAAAATCATATAGATAAAAGCTGAGTTTTTTGATACAGGTCTGGCAGGCAGATTCCTGTGTAGTGAGCTCCCTGGGAGTAGCATGGAAAACAATAGCACTGAATGTGTCTGCTGCTGCTGCTGCTAAGTCGCTTCAGTCGTGTCCGACTCTGTGTGACCCCATAGACGGCAGCCCACCAGGCTCCCCCGTCCCTGGGATTCTCCAGGCAAGAACACTGGAGTGGGTTGCCATTTCCTTCTCCAATGCATGAAAGTAAAAAGTGAAAGTGAAATCGCTCAGTTGTGTCTGACTCTTAGCGACCCCATGGACTGCAGCCCACCAGGCTCCTCCGTCCACAGATTTTCCAGGCAAGAGTACTGGACTGGGGTGCCATTGCCTTCTCCGACTGAATGTGTCTAGGAGGTAGGAAAACCATAGAGTGTAATAATAGCCTTTTCCTTTGTGAGCTAGCTTGACCATATCAGAGCAAAGCTCCATCAGTGCTATAGGCAAGGATCAAAGATAAAATAATCTGTAAGCCTTATAGTAGCTTTGTTTATCAAAAGGCATCTCTCTGACTATACGCAGAATGAGGCTGATGGCTGTTGTACTTATCCTGGCATTCAAAATGAAAAATTCCAGTTTTTTAAGGAATCTCCACACTGTTCTCCATAGTGGCTATACTAGTTTGCATTCCCACCAACAGTGTAAGAGGGTTCCCTTTTCTCCACACCCTCTCCAGCATTTATTGCTTGTAGACTTTTGGATAGCAGCCATTCTGACTGGCGTGAAATGGTACCTCATTGTGATTTTGATTTGCATTTCTCTGATAATGAGTGACGTTGAGCATCTTTTCATGTGTTTGTTAGCCATCTGGATGTCTTCTTTGGAGAAATGTCTTTTTAGTTCCTTGGCCCAGTTTTTGATTGGGTCGTTTATTTTTCTGGAATTGAGCTGCAGGAGTTGCTTGTATATTTTTGAGATTAGTTGTTTGTCAGTTGCTTCATTTGCTATTA
>SJYX01003938.1:852818-869692 GCA_006410675.1 Oreotragus oreotragus | reverse complement strand
ACTATAAGCAAGGTGAAAAGACAGCCTTCAGAATGGGAGAAAATAATAGCAAACAAAGCAACTGATAAAGAATCTCAAAAACATACAAGCAGCTCCTGCAGCTCAATTCCAGAAAAACAAAGGACCCCTCCCCCAAAAAATGTGCCAAAGAACTAAACAGACATCTCTCCAAAGAAGACATAGAGATGGATAACAAACACATGAGAAGATGCTCAACATCACTCGTTATCAGAGAAATGCAGATCAAAGCCACAATGAGGCACCATCTCATGCCAGTCAGAATGGCTGCTATCCAAAAGTCTACAAACAATAAATGCTGGAGAGGGTGTGGAGAAAAGGGAAGCCTCTTACACATTTGGTGGTAATGCAAACTAGTACAGCCATTATGAAGAACAGTGTGGAGATCCCTTAAGAAACTGGAAATAGAACTGCCTTATGACCCAGCAATCCCACTGCTGGGCATACACACCGAGGAAACCAGAATTGAAAGAGACACGTGTACCCCAGTGTTCATCACAGCACTGTTTATAATAACCAGGACATGGAAGCAACCTAGATGTCCATCAGCAGATGAGTGGATAAGAAAGCTGTGGTACATATACACAATGAAATACTACTCTGCTATTAAATTTGAGTCAGTACTAATGAGGTGGATGAAACTGGAGCCTATTATATAGAGTGCAGATGGTCAGAAAGAAAAATACCAATACAGTATATTAACATGTATATATGGAATTTAGAAAGATGGTAATGACAGCTCTATATGTGAGGCAGCAAAAGAGACACAGATATAAAGAACAGACGTTTGGACTCTGGGAGGTGAGGATGGGATGATTTGAGAGAATAGCACTGAAACATGTATATTACCATATGTGAAGTAGATGACCAATACAAGTTTGATGCATGATGGGATGGGGAGGGAGGTGGGAGGGGGTTTTGGGTCAGGGGGACACATGTACACTCATGGCTGATTCATGACAATGTATGGCAAAAACCACCACAATATTGTAAAGTAATTAGCCTCCAATTAAAATAAATCAATTAATTAAAAAAAATTGGTGGCTTAAATCAATAACTTATTTGTTCAAAAAGTTGGGCTGGAGACTTCCTTGGCAGTCCAGTGGTTAAGACACTGTGCTTCAGCTATAGGGTACATGAGTTCAGTCACTGGTCAGGCAATTAAGATCCCACATGCCATAGGGTGAGGCCAAAAAATAGAAGAAAAAAAAATCAAGATGGGGAACACATGTACACCCGTGGCGGATTCATGTTGATGTATGGCAAAACCAATACAATATTTAAAGTAATTAGCCTCCAATTAAAATAAATATGTTTAATTTTTTTTTAATGAAAAATTCCTGCTTTGGAAGGTTTGCTCACCGAAGTGTTCCTAATTTGCAGAATGCAAATGAAAAGCTTTCAAACATTTCATCAATCCATTTTGAGCTATTGTGGCAATTTTTGTCAAGGATTTTGATTGAGTTTATTTGCCTGTGATTATTAAGACTCTTGTAGAAGCAAAAAAAGTAAGCTCTTTTGAAAAAGAATTTAACTCATTAAGTTCTGTTCTGCCTAACCTACATACTTGCATTATTTGGTCCTCCCTTCAGAGAAAATTGATGCATACTCCCCTTGTCCTGTAAAACTCCTGGCAATTTTACCAAGAGAAAATTTCAAAGAATGCCTCTTGGTGTGGAAGAAAGTGAAGTCTTACATGAAGATAAGTGGAAGTAGTTTTCAAAAGAGCTATTTAAGCAGTTGAGTACAATCAATTTGGTCCTCCCTTCAGAGAAAATTGATGCATACTCCCCTTGTCCTGTAAAACTCCTGGCAATTTTACCAAGAGAAAATTTCAAAGAATGCCTCTTGGTGTGGAAGAAAGTGAAGTCTTACATGAAGATAAGTGGAAGTAGTTTTCAAAAGAGCTATTTAAGCAGTTGAGTACAATCTGCAGCAGGATCTTGTATACAGTGTTGCAAGACTAATTGAGCATGAAGTTGCATGTGCAAAGCATCAGATGTTCAGAAAAGATTGTGTGCCCAAACTGACATTCTGATCACCACCCTTTTTATTGTTGACATAAATGACCCAATTGGTAGACAAGTAACTTTAAATACTCTTCCTTTTGCAGCAAACTCCTCAACATTTATAAGAATTGCTTTGTGAAAAAAGTGGAAGGTCACAGGGTCAGCTAGCCATAATCAAATAGTGATGGTCAAATTTTTATTTTTTACTTTCTATTTGTATCTCTATTATATAGTGGTCATTTTTAATATTTCTAAAACTTTTCTCCTGGCCTTCTCCTGGATGCTTTTATTACATTAATATTAGAATACTCAAGATTATGAAAGGCAATAAAAGCCTTAGTGAAATAAAGATTTTTTATATATGAATTATCACACTGCCTAGTTGAGGCCATTCCAGATAACTGATAAAACTGGTTTTTAGAAAACTGGTTCATGCAACTCAAAACAGGAATAAAACTCAGTTCTTAATATGCTGAAATTAGGATACCCAGACATTTTTACCTATGGGATATAATTAATAATGCAGAACTTCAGAAATGGTTATAAGTTTCCATCTATAAAATAAGCCACTCTAGATATTTTGACCAGAAAGATTTTCAATACAGGGACTTTTTGCTTATGAAATCATTAGCCATTCTAAGTGAACAAGATTTAGACGGAATCAATAACAACTCCAGAACAACACAGAATTGCCCTTCCATAAGAGATAGCATTTACACTACAACAGGCCACCATGGAAATTAAGAAGCCATTGTAAAAAGTGCTTTGTTAAAGTATCTATCACTCAAGAAATGATATGGAAGTCAGAGAGCTACTGACAGAACTGCTGGATGCAGAACCACACAGCATTCCCCAGATCTATGCCAGCAAAATAGATATTTCGTATATTACTGTTTCTCCTAACATTTATGGAGAAGGAAATGGCAAACCACTCCAGTATTCTTGCCTGGAGAATCCCATGGATGGGGGAGTCTGGAGGGCTACAGTCCATGGGGTCACAAGAGTCAGACACGACCTAGTGACTAAACCACTACCACCTAACATGTAATGCAATTATGAATGCAAATGTTGGGTGAATGCCACTGATGGAAACCAGAAACCTTAGCTACAAGGGATTTTGGGAATGTAAACTTTATCTTGCCATAACATCTGCCATTCAGAAGGATGGCCTAAGAGTTAAAATAGATACTGAATAAATCAGTGTACCATATCTGCTATACCAAAGGGCGTGGAGGAAACCTTGTGACAAGTATTAATGCTAGTTTTAAAAAGTAGATTTTAAAGAAAGGAATCAATACCCATATATCATTTTAGTATAAAAATGATTTAAAGTCCATTTTCTGACACATTTATACCTATCCTAAATTGCTTTCTTTGAGTACTTGAAATTTCAAATATTATTTATTGTACACCTGCAGTATTTAAAGAATTGGGCAAGGGAATCAGACATGGTCCCTGTCCTTGAACAAGCACATTCTAACCTGGAATAGAAGAGCTAGGGACAATGACAATACAAAGTAACATATGTTAAATACTGAAAAAGAGCAAACTGTACTAGAGAGGACTCAGGGGAAGGTTTCAGGAAGGATGTAACAGTTGAACTTGGCCTTACAGAATGAATAAGGTCAAACAAAAATCAAGACAGAAGCTAGACCTTCCAAAAGTAATTTAGAAAACTCAACGAACATGAGGAATACAAAGATTGCAAATCGTTTTGAACCAGCAATATTCAGGGCATACTGTACATAATGCACTCTTCCTGAATAATCACCTGAGGAATGAGCTTCAGACTATCAAGGAAATATTGAAATGCTTGTGAACATTAAATATACTTAACTACATCACTGAGACGAAATGATGGGAATAAAGGTGAATGAACATGTAAATAATTTGGTTTCTAATTATATATTGCAACTATCAAAATCATGGTGAGAAGAAGGAAAGTCAATGGCAAGTAGAATAAGCTGGTTGATTGTCATATGTTTTTATTGGGTGTATAATGATATAGATTAATTTAGATAATTGGGGAAAGGAAAAGAAAAGATTTGTAGCTATTTTCAGTAATGCTTACAGTAAGAAACTAACAGAAAATACCTTAAATGAAAGAGTTTAAAGATAGTAAGAATATAATGGCAATTAACAAAAAATAAAATCTTCACAAATAGCAATATTAGTATAAGAGAGAAAGATCTCATGGAAAAAAAAACTTTAGATACAGTTTGAAAGAGAACATAACTGTCATTATATTATGCATAATACAGACATGACTCATAGATTAAAAATATTTTATTAATAGATTGAGGTGAGGTGAGGTGAAGTCTCTCAGTCGTGTCCGACTCTTTGCGACCCCGTGGACTGTAGCCTACCAGGCTCCTCCGTCCATGGGATTCTCCAGGCGAGAATACTGGAGTGGGTTGCCATTTCCTTCTCCAGGGGATCTTCCCGACCCAGGGACTGAACCCAGGTCTCCCGCATTGGAGGCAGACGCTTTAACCTCTGAGCCACCAGGGAAGCTCTATTAATAGATTAATTGAATACAAATCTGTAATGAAGAATACAAACCTATACTTTATACAAAGACACATCTAACATAAAAAGACTCAAAAGGTTAAAAAGGGTATTTATTTTCATACTAAACAAGCAAATAAAGAGAACAAGAGTCAATGTAGTATTCTGATTAAAAAGCATTAACAAGAAGAAAGATTATATAATGCTTAGTCTATTGCTCAGTCTATAATTCATAATGATGCAATCAATGTTATAAATATCTCTGGTATCCTGGATTATAAAGAATATCTTAAGTAAATAAAAAATTTATGAAAACTGACTGCACATTTGGTTGTTTTGAAAGATCTCAATTTCAAAAAAGGGAAATACCAGACATAATTCTCTATCAGTTCAGTTCAGTTCATTTCAGTCGCTCAGTCGTGTCTGACTCTTTGCGACCCCATGAATTGCAGCACACCAGGCCTCCTTGTCCATCACCAACTCCTGGAGTTCATTCAAACTCATGTCCATTGAGTCGGTGATGCCATCCAGCCATCTCATCCTCTGTCGTCACCTTCTCCTCCTGCCCCCAATCCCTCCCACCATCAGAGCCTTTTCCAATGAGTCAACTCTTCGCATGAGGTGGCCAAAGTACTGGAGTTTCAGCTTTAGCATCATTCCTTCCAATGAACATCCAGAACTAATCTCCTTTAGAATGGACTGGTTGGATCTCCTTGCAGTCCAAGGGACTCTCAAGAAGTCTTCTCCAGCACCAGAGTTCAAAAGTATCCATTCTTTGGTGCTCAGCTTTGTTCACAGTCCAACTTTCAGATCCATACATGACCACTGGAAAAACCATAGCCTCGACTAGATGGACCTTTGTTTGCAAAGTAATGTCTCTGCTTTTTAATATGCTGTCTAGGTTGGTCATAACTACTTCTGCTTCTGTTAGGTTCACACCATTTCTGTTCTTTATTGAGTCCATCTTTGCATGAAATGTTCCCTTGGTATCTCTCTCTTTTATTTAAGAGATATCTATTCTTTCTCATTCTATTGTTTTCCTCCTTTTCTTTTCATTGATCACTGAGGAACACTTTCTTATCTCTCCTTGCTAGTCTTTGGAACTCTGCATTCAGATGCTTATATCTTTCCTTTTCTTTGCTTTTTGCTTCTCTTCTTTTCACAGCTATTTGTAAGCCTTCCTCAGATAACCATTTTGCCTTTTTGAATTTCTTTTTCTTGAGGATGGTCTTCATCACTGCCTCCTGTACAATGTCATGAACCTCCATCCATAGTACGCCAGGCACTCTGTCTATCAGATCTAATCCATTGAAATTATTTGTCACTTCCACTGTATAACCGTACGGGATTTCATTCAGGTCATACCTGAATGGTCTGGTGATTTTCCCTACTTTCTTCAATTTAAGTCTGATTTTGGCAATAAGGAGTTCAGGATCTGAGCCACAATCAGCTCCTGGTCTTGTTTTTACTGACTGTATAGAGCTTCTCCATCTTTGGCTGCAAAGATCAATCTGATTTCAGTATTGACCATCTGGTGTTGTCCACATGTAGAGTCTTCTCTTATGTTGTTGGAAGAGAGTGTTTGCTATGATCAGTGTGTTCTCTTGGCAAAACTCTATTAGCCTTTGCCCCGCTTCATTCTGTACTCCAAGGCCAAATTTGCCTGTTACTCTAGGTATTTCTTAACTTCCTTCTTTTGCATTCCAGTCCCCTATAACGTAAAGGACATTTTTTGGGGGTGTTTAGTTTTAGAAGGTCTTGTCGGTCTTCATAGATCCATTCAACTTCAGCTTCTTCAGCATTACTGGTTGGGGCATAGACTTGAATTACTGTGATACTGAATGGTTTGCCTTGGAAAAGAACAGAGATCATTCTGTCATTTTGAGATTGCATCCAAATATTGCATTTTGGACTCTTATGCTGACTATGATGGCTACTCCATTTCTTTTAAGGGATGCTTGCTCACAGTAGTAGATATAATGGTCATCTGAGTAAAATTCACCCATTCCAGTCCATTTTAGTTCACCAATTACTAAAGTGGAAATGTTCACTCTTGCCATTTCCTGTTCAACCACTTCCAATTTGCCTTGATTCATGGACTTAATATTACAGGTTTCTATGCAGTATTGCTCTTTACAACATGGAACTTTGCCTTCATCACCAGTCACATCCACAACTGGGTGTTGTTTTTGCTTTGCATCCATCTCTTCATTCTTTCTGGAGTTGTTTCTCCACTGATCTCCAGTAGCATATTGGGCACCTACCAACCTGGGGAGTTCATCTTTCAGTGTCCTTTCTTTTTTGCCATTTCATACTGTTCATGGGGTTCTCAAGGCAAGAATACTGAAGTGGTTTGCCATGCCCTTTTCTGGTGGACCACATGCTGTCAGACCTCTCCACCATGACCCACCCATCTTGGGTGGCCCTACATGGCATGGCTCATAGTTTCATTGACTTAGACAAGGTTGTGGTCCATGTGATCAGTCTGATTAGTTTTATGTGATTGTGGTTTTCATTCTGTTGGCCCTCTGAAGGAGAAGGACAAGAAGCTTATGGAAGCTTCCTGATTGGAGAGACTGACTGAGGGGGAAACAGTCTTGTTCTGATGGGCAGGGCCATGCCCAGTAAATCTTTAATCCAATATTTTTGATGGGCAGAACTGTGTTTCCTCCCTGTTATTTGCCATGGAGCAAACTATAGTGGAGGTAATGAAGATAATGGTGACCTCCTTCAAAAGATCCCATGCAGGCATTGCTACACTCAGTACACCCAATCTTGCAGCAGACCACCGCTGACCCATGCCTTAGCCAGAGTCTCCTGGACACTCACAGGCAAGTGTGGGTCAGTCTCTTGTGGGGTCACTGCTCCTTTATTCTGGGTCATAGTGTGCACAAGGTTTTGTTTGTCCCTTCCAAGACTGTGCTGGTACATTATTCAGCCATAAAAAAGAAGGAAATCCTGCATTCAGAACAGCATGATTGAACTTTGAAGGTATTAAGTGAAATAAGAGAAAGATGAATATGTATGATTTGACTTATATATGGACTTAAAAAAACAAAAAAAAAAAGTAGAAAAAGAGATCAGATTTGTGGGCACCCCACTCCAGTACTCTTGCCTGGAAAATCCCATGGACAGAGGCACCTGGAAGGCTGCAGACCATGGGGTCGCTGAGGGTCAGACACAACTGAGGAACTTCACTTTCACTTTTCATTTTCATGCATTGGAGAAGGAAATGGCAACCCACTCCAGTGTTCTTGCCTGGAGAATCCCAGGGACAGGGGAGCCCGATTGCTGCCATCTATGGGGTCGCACAGAGTCAGACACGACTGAAGTAACTTAGCAGCAACAAAGGTGGGGGGTGGAGGGGAATTGAATGAAGGTGGTCAAAAGGTACAAACTTCCAGGTATACGATACATCAGTACTGGGGATGTAATGTACAATATGGTGACTATAAGTTAACACTATAGAGGTATATTTGAAAGTTCCTAAGACAATATATCCTAAAAGTTCTTGTCACAAGGATACTAGTTTATTGTGGTGATCATTTCAAAATATATGTATGCCAAGTCATTATGCTATATACCTTATATTTATATGGTATTCTGGTGGCTCAAACAGTAAAGCGTCTGCCTACAATGCGAGAGACCTGGGTTCAATCCCTGGGTTGGGAAGATCTCCTGGAGAAGGAAATGGCAACCCACTCCAGTATTCTTGCCTGGAAAATCCCATGAATGGAGAAGCCTGGTAGGCTACAGTCCATGGGGTCGCAAAGAGTCGGACACGACTGTGTGACTTCACTTTCACTTTCTATTTCAATTATGTGTGCTGTGTGCTAAGTCTCTTCAGTTGTGTAAAACTCTTTGTGACCCTGTGGACTGTAGCCCATCAGGCTCCTCCGTCCATGGGATTCTTCAGGCAAAATTACTGGAAAGGGTTGCCATGCCCTCTTCCAGGAGATCTTCCCAACTCAGAGATAGAACTTGTGTTTGTCTCTTATGTCTCCTGCATTGCCAGGCAGTGTCTTTACCGCTAGAGTCACCTGAGAAGCCTCAATCTCAATCATATCTCAATAAAACTGGGTAAAAATTAAATGTCCTCCAGCAGGAGAATATTGTGACTGTAATTGTGCAATTGTGACTGTATTCATGCAGTGGAATACTATGCACAATATAATTGAATGTTACTCAACTACACCTATCAATATAGATAAATGTCAAATATATTAAAAGTAAATTGCATAATAATACATAAAGTGAAGTCACTCAGTCATGTCCAACTCTTTGCAACCCCATGGACAGTAGCCTGCACCAGGTTCTTCCATCCATGGGATTTTCCAGGCAAGAATACTGGGGTGGTTTGCCATTTCCTTCTCCAGGGAATCTTCCTGACCCAGGGATCAAACCCAGGTCTCCTGCATTGTAGACAAACGCTTTACCATCTGAGCCACCAGGGGAAGTGGATAATACATATAATTCCATTTAAATAAAATTTTAAGACATTTAGATCAATATTATAATATCATTTGGAAATATATATGGTAAAGTATAAAAATGAATATTAAAGATAATTTAAAATTCAGGATAAGTGGTTTCCTGGAAGAAAGAGGAACAATAGTTGTGGGGAAATAGAAATGTGACCAGAGAACATGTATTTTGTAATGTATTAGGTATTAAACCATTTAGTTGGAACTCAGACACTCATTATATTATTATTTGTATCTTTTTGTAGGTAGAAAATATTACAGAATATACTGGTTTAAGGAAGTGTAAATTGTGAGACATAACAAAAGGGAGAGGATTAAGGGTAGGCTGTTGAATTTAGCCAAGTCATTGGTTGATCTTTCAGAGTGAAATTTCTGATAGGGCCATATGCCACATTGTGAAGACTGAAGGAAAGACTCCAAGGTAAGAAAGTAAAAGCACATTTTAGTTTTTCTAGAAGCTTTCTCTAGTCAGGAAAATTGAGGCAGGGATTTTTAAAACAGGATCACAGATCTAGGCTAAGGAGAAAAAGAAAGTTAACTTTTGCATACAAAAGTTCAAATCCTAGTAGTGATAGTTGCTGGGACCAGTGTATATGTGTGTGTTAGTCACTCAGTCATGTCCAATTCTTTCCAAGCCCATGGACTGTAGGCCACCAGGCTCCTCTGTCCATGGAATTCTCCAGGCAAGAATATTGGAGTGGATTGCCATGCCTTTCTCCAGGGGCTCTTCCCAACCCAGGGATCAAACCCAGATCTCTGGACCAGACAGTGAATCGATTCCTTACAGAAGTAGACTTGCCTTACAGAAGTAGACTTGCCTTGCAAAGGAATAGAGATTCTACTCTGAAACCCCACTAAGTGTAGAGGGAAAGTAATTATCCAGAGATTGTGGTTGTCAAACATTTCATATAAAAAAATTATCTGGGTAATGAAGGGATCAAATTCCAGGCAGTAAATCAATAACACTGATTATACATTGAAAATATGATTATTGTATACATACATATGTACACAAGCAGGTTATAATATCATGGATTTAATGGTTTCTCTAAATGATAAAGATATTCTTGTAACACAACCATGTAAAACTTTCCCTCTAGCACAAGCATAAAAAGTATTTCTCTGTTAGATAACTTGATGTGGACAAAAATATATATTAGTGTTTAAGTTCACTGTGATATTTTTGTCACTGTGCAACATCGGTGAATTAGCTTCATGCATTCTATTAGCTTGAGGGTCTCTGGAAGCCCCTGCAGTCTTTTTGAGATTCTTGCCACTACTTTGAAGTCTCTGATAACGATCACTTTCCATCAATTTTCATGAGATTATAAATTATTTATCTGCATTTAAATAAATATCACTGTGACTTAAGAAACTAATTATTAAGTGCCAAAGTCTAGGACATGACTGAAAATAAAAATAACAGAAGAGCAAAGAGTTAAAAACAATAATCTGCTCAGTGTTTCTATATGTTCTACTGCACTAAACATGCTTTCAGTTACTGTTTCTGAAAAAGATCAGTGTGTCTACTTGAAAAATGATGGTTCATTTTGAAGCCACATTGAAACTTGAATGGCTCTCAATTTGAGCAAGTCCTCAAGTTTTGCAGCCTCTGTCTATTGGCTGCCGCCACATGTTAAACCATGCAAGTTGAGTAGGGATATAAGCCATTCAGGCACATATCTAAACATTTCTGTCCTGAAGTTGACTTCATTTTTAATGTGTTTGGTCTCCTTCAGTAAATAGTTGAAGCTCCAGTTCTAAAATTAACCTTACAATAACTGTCAGAAAAACATGACTATTTTCTAACTTTGTGAGAAAAACTTAACTATATTTCACTGGCTGCGAGAAAATTGTTTTGACTGTATAGATGAGGAGTAAGCCTTTCATACTCTGTCTTACTGCTTCCATTTCCTACCAGAAAGGGCATCTTCAGACAATATCTGACTGGGAACACTATTCATGCAGCCAATAAGTCACAAGTTGATATGTCCCCCTGCATGTCATTCATTTGCAGAATAAATGCCAACATGTTTTTAATAAAGAGGTACTAATACCCTTACCTTTATCATCAAGAAGTGTTTCTCTCTTCTGAAACGTAAAAAAAAAAATATGAAATAATAACTGGCTATGCAAATCTCCCCAAGCATAAAATAAAATAATTCTTCTGGATTTTCCTTATGACCCTTTCAAGCTATGTCCCTTCTTTCTCAGATAAACTGGACAGATAATGAGAAGAGTCAAAAGTAACTGAAATATAAAGACTGAGTGACTGAAAAGATGGTGGGGCCAATTATCTGAAAAAGTGCCACAGGTTTAGAAGATATTTTGATATAATGTTGGTGGCAGGTAGATCCTAGACAAGGTTACTAAAAGAGGGTAAAGAGCTCTCCCTAGGAAAATATTGTCCCATAGAATAAGTTCTCATATAAGGTATTCAGTAGTAACAAAAATTTAGAACATTCAATACTCACATGACTATTCAATATTGACAGAGGACACATAAAAATTAAATGACGCTTTACTTTTTCAGTATCATAATTAATGCTTCTAACAGAGTCTTCCGGAGAAGGCAATGGCACCCCACTCCAGTACTCTTGCCTGGAAAATCCGATGGATGGAGGAGCCTGGTGGGCTGCAGTCCATGGGGTCGCTAAGAGTCGGGCACGACTGAGTGACTTCACTTTCACTTTTCACTTTCATGTATTGGAAAAGGAAATGGCAACCCACTCCAGTGTTCTTGCCTGGAGAATCCCAGGGATGGGGGAGCCCTGGTGGGCTGCCGTCTATGGGGTTGCACAGAGTCGGACACAACTGCAGTGACTTAGCAACAGCAGTAGCAGCAACAGTCTTCTGCTCCCAAACCCCATGAAAGTGTGAAAGTGTTATTCACTCAGTTGTGTCGGACTCTTTGTGAGTCCATGCACTGTAGCCCACCAGGCTCCTCTGTCCATAGAATTTTCCAGGCAAGAAAACTGGAGTGGGTTGCCATGTCCTTTTCCAGGGGATCTTCCCGACCCAGGGATCGAACTCTAGTCTCCATATTGCAGGCAGTTACTTTACCATTTGAGCTACCCAGGAAGCCTGGGTATTAGTAGGCAAATATTCCATTAAAAATACCATTGAAATACTTACAAAATTTTATGACTTTTGGTGGAGAAATGTTGAGCTTTTGAATTAAATCAATTTGTGACTGCATATAAAGTAAGTTACTTTTTATAAATCTTGCCCTTTTTTTTAATTCTCCATAATAGTATGGTTCATTTATTTTTATTTATAAGATAACTAGGTTCAGTATTATCTTTATACAATTTCCACATACACCCAATGAGTGTTTTCTACTTACTAAATGAAACACATAGAATTTGGAGTATTTATTAAAATAAAGTCACAAAATTCCAGACTACTGTTCTCCAAAATAAAAAGTTTACTTCTGTGATTTAAAATTTCTTTCCATGTCATTATTCTTCTTGAAACTTTATCAGAATACTGACTGTGAAAGAGATAGCTGCACTGTTTCTATAGTTAATATTCCTTCTTTTAAAATAAATGCAAATTTTATCAACCAAGTGCAAGCAGAGTGAGTTTTGCCCTCAATTCAATGGACTGAATTTTAAATATAAGCCCAGTAGAGATTACTAATTTTATCAGAGTCATTATCTATAATTGCGGTAGCTGACACCAATTGATACATGGTGCCAATATTATATTTCACTCTACTGAGTATAACTTCAAGGTGAGACAAAGTCTTTGTGTCCATATGCTTTCATTTCAAATTTTGTGATGGTGATGTATATAATAATGACAGTAAAAAAACAACTGTTTCATTAAGCACATTATTAATGTATCAGGCACCATGCAAGGTGCTTTATATACTGGCATCTCATCTCTTTGATTGCTCTGCCTCACATCACAAAAGTAGCTCTGCCAGAATTTTTTCTAAATTAGAATTTTTGGTAGGATGCTTTTAATGCATTTTGCTTTCACATATTATTCACTTTATTACTATTGATACAAGGTAAGTCTGTCTGATAGTCTATCTAAATAGGCTATTTCATAAAAGAATTGAGCTCAAATCAGCCTCTGCACATTATCCAGAATTTACCCTTTTTAAATATTGTAAAGTAAATAACCCCCAATTAAAACAAATAAATTTATATTAAAAAAAAAAAAAAGCTTTACAATTTAATCTACAGGCCATAAAATTCATCCATTTAAAATGTACAGTTAAATGTTTTGGGTTTATTTACATTATAGTGTTATGCAGCCATCACTACAACCTAATTTGAAAATATTTTTAACACTTCCAAAAGAAACTCCATGTGTCCTCATTAAATGACACCACATCTCCAACAACGAGCCCTCAGCCCTAGGTAATCACTGCTTTCTCTATATATAAATTTGCCTTTCCTGGACAGTTCATATAAATTAGATCATATAATATGGCATATTTTGTGATTGATTTCTCACACGCTAGTAAAGCTGTCTCTTATACACATCTATACCTATATGATTTACATATATATGATATATAATTTAAAAAGAAAATTATAATCACTATAAATATATGAAGCCATCAGAATGTTTCACATGATCATGACACTAAATCTGATATTTGGAAATTAAGTTTTGATTTTAAGTACTATTAAACTTGGTCTTAAGAGAAGGTTTTTCTAGACGATGATATCATATGAGGTGTCTTCTAATCTTTATTGAGTGAATAACATTTTAATTTCAAATGAAATTATATATAAATGACATAAATATATAACAGGTGCAAAACCTGCAGCAAAATTGAAACATAAGTGCTGTTATTTTCTACTTAGACTGTAAAGTCCAAAAAGAGATAATGAGAACATGCAGCAGTAAGTTTAAAAGAAAAGTATCTTGTGTTTTTTTTTTTAAAGTTGTTGTGGTAATCAACAACTATATTCTTTTTATACCAAACTGTAGATCTGACTGAAAAATGACATATTAAAAAGGTAAATTAGAATTTAAAATAATAATAGAAAAATATCAAACAGAATCATTTGAAATTATACCAATTTTAACTCTAATGTTACACACAAAGAAATATATGAATAATACCTTATGAAAAAAATGAATAAATCACCACTATAGCAGTGCTTAGGGAAAGCACAGCACATGAATAATGTTTCTCCTATAATGTTAATTTTCTTTTATTGTATGTTAAAAAAAAAAGGCATGTTGCATTCAATTTAAATACTTCTATTAGATCCCTGCAAAGAAGGCTGAGCGCCAAAGAATTGATGCTTTTGAACTGTGGTGTTGGAGAAGACTCTTGAGAGTCCCTTGGACTGCAAGGAGATCCAACCAGTCCATTCTGAAGATCAACCCTGGGATTTCTTTGGAAGGAATGATGCTAAAGCTGAAACCTCAATACTTTGGCCACCTCATGTGAAGAGTTGCCTTGTTGTAAAAGTCTCTGATGCTGGGAGGGATTGGGGGCAGGAAGAAAAGGGGATGACAGAGAATGAGATGGCTGGATGGCATCGCTGACTCAATGGACATGAGTTTGAGTGAACTCTGGGTGTTGGTGATGGATAGGGAGGCCTGGCGTGCTGCAATTCATGGGGTCGCAAAGAGTCTGACACGACTGAGCGACTGAACTGAACTGATTAGGTCCCTAGGAAAATTATTCTTGCTATAAAAGAGGTTCATTTTCCCCATTTGTATTAAATAGCTTATAACTTTCATGTTCTTTTGTCTATATATTGTTTTTTTAAGGACTGAATGACTAACACTGCTTAGAAAACAATACTATATCTTACCCACATAAAAGTTTGGTGTTTACCTTATTTTATATCTCAGTATAGCACCAAAGTGTATGTTTCATTTTTTCTTTGTTCTGATCCCCAAAATTATGACCTAGTTATTCACAATATATATTTGTAATGTATTATTTTTAAATTTAAATTTATTTATTTCAATTGGAGGCTAATTACTTTATTTTTAATTGGCAGATAGTTGTTTTACAATCTTGTATTGGTTTCTGCTGTACAGTGACATGGACAAGTCATAATTATAAATTATACATATATAAAGAGGCTCAAGAGCTTCCCATTCCACCCCTCTAGGTCACCACAGAGTGCCAGGCTGGGCTCTCTGTATACAGCAGCTCCCAGCTGGTTATCTATTGTCTATTAATATTTTACACATGATAGTGTATATATATATATGTATATATATATACATATATATATGTATATATATTAACATATATATACATATATATATATGTTAAAGCTACTTTCTCAATTTGTTCTACTCTCNTAGAGATGTGTATAAGAGACAGCTCTGTATACAGCAGCTCCCAGCTAGTTATCTATTGTCTATTAATATTTTACACATGATAGTGTATATATATATATGTATATATATATACATATATATATGTATATATATTAACATATATATACATATATATATATGTTAAAGCTACTTTCTCAATTTGTTCTACTCTCCTCTTCCCTGCTATATCCACAAGTTCATTCTCTAAGTCTGTATCTCTATTCCTTTCCTGTAAATAGGTTCACCAGTACTATTTTTCTAGATTCCATATGTATGCAACAATATATGATATTTGTTTTTCTGACTTACCTCATGCCATATAACAGGCTCTAGATTCATCCACCTCAATACAACTGACCTTTAAATTTCTTCAAAATACTTATCCCATCAGTATACAGTTTTAGGTTAAATAGACATAACATTCTAGAACAGTGTTTCTCAAACTTGGCTGCACATTGTCAACATCTGGAAAGCTTTAAAAATTCAGGTGCCTCATTCACACTTTTAGAATCTTATATAATTCCATGTGTATGTAGTCTGGCATCTGGATTTTTCATAGCACCTCAGGGGATTTGTATGGATCTGAGAGTTGGATCATAATGAAAGCTGAGTACCGAAGAATTGATGCTTTTGAACTGTGGTGCTGGAGAAGACTCTTGAGAGTCCATTGAACTTCAAGGAAATCAAACCAGTCAATCTGAAAGGAAATCTACCTTGAATATTCATTGGAAGGACTGATGCTGAAGTTGAAGTTCCAATATTTTGGCCACCTGATGCAAAGCACTGACTCATTAGGAAAAAAAAAAAAAACAAACGGATGCTGGAAAGATTGAGGGTAGGAGGAGAAGGGGATGACAGAGGATGAGATGGTTGAATGGCATCACCGACTCAATGGACATGAGTCTGAGCAAACTCTGGGAGACAGTGAAGGACAGGGAAGCCTGGCATGCTGCAGCCCATGGGGTTGCAAAGAGACAGCTACAACTTAGTGACTAAACAACAATAGGGAATTCTAATGTACAACCAAGGCTCAAAACTGTAAAAATTTACATAAAACAAAGGCAATTATCTGCAGGAACCTTGATGACTAACCAGATATGATATAAAACCACTGTTCTGCAAACCATTCAATATCACAGTTATCCAAGTCTATGCCCCAACCAGTAATGCTGAAGAAGCTGAAGTTGAACGGTTTTATGAAGACTTACAAGACCTTTTAGAACTAACACCCAAAAAAGATGTCCTTTTCATTATAGGGGACTGGAACGCTAAAGTAGGAAGTCAAGAAATACCTGGAGTAACAGGCAAATTTGGCCTTGGAATGCGGAATGAAGCAGGGCAAAGACTAATAGAGTTTTGCCAAGAAAATGCACTGATCATAGCAAACATCCTCTTCCAACAACACAAGAGAAGACTCTACACATGGACATCACCAGATGGTCAACACCGAAATCAGATTGATTATATTCTTTGCAGCCAAAGATGGAGAAGCTCTATACAGTCAACAAAAACAAGACCAGGAGCTGACTGTGGCTCAGATCAT
>SJYX01003938.1:837250-848409 GCA_006410675.1 Oreotragus oreotragus | reverse complement strand
CAGTTCTAACTGTTGCTTCCTGACCTGCATACAGATTTCTCAAGAGGCAGGTTAGGTGGTCTGGTATTCCCATCTCTTTCAGAATTTTCCACAGTTTATTGTGATCCACACAGTCAAAGGCTTTGGCATAGTCAATAAAGCAGAAATAGATGTTTTTCTGGAACTCTCTTGCTTTTTCCATGATCCAGCGGATGTTGGCAATTTGATCTCTGGTTCCTCTGCCTGTTCTAAAACCAGCTTGAACATCAGGGAGTTCACGGTTCACATATTGCTGAAGCCTGGCTTGGAGAATTTTGAGCATTACTTTACTAGCGTGTGAGATGAGTGCAATTGTGCGGTAGTTTGAGCATTCTTTGGCATTGCCTTTCTTTGGAATTGGAATGAAAACTGACCTTTTCCAGTCCTGTGGCCACTGCTGAGTTTTCCAAATTTGCTGGCATATTGAGTGCAGCACTTTCATAGCATCATCTTCCAGGATTTGAGACAGCTCAACTGGAATTCCATCACCTCCACTAGCTTTGTTCTTAGTGATGCTTTCTAAGGCCCACTTGACTTCACATTCCAAGATGTCTGGCTCTAGATTAGTGATCACATCCTCATGATTATCTGGGTCGTGAAGATCTTTTCTCATTTGCTTTTTTTAGAGCTTCCCTGTTGATGCTAGCAGTAAAGATTCCGCCTGCAAATGCAGGATACCTAAGAGATGTGGATTCGATCCTTGGGTTGGAAAAATCCCCTGGAGGAGGAAATGAAAACCCACTTCAATATTCTTGCTTAGAGAATCCCATGGCTTGAGGAGCCTGGCAGTTTACCATCCTTAGGTTCCCAAAGAGTCAGACGCAACTGAAGTGACTTAGATTTATTTTTTAAATGTTTACTCTAAGTATGTAGTATGTTGCCTCACATATAAAGGCTTATAATACAAAGCAACAGTTCCTTACTCCCTAGAAGGAAGTGTTTTAAGTGTTTTTCTGTTGGTTACTGACATGTTTCTTAATTTGTCCAAACAATGAAAAAGTAGAATGTTTTTATAGAAAAGTAAACATATATGTTGAAGTTAGTAACTTTAATGGCTGGCAACTAACTACTGTTTAAATGTAACACAGGCTCTGTTTATAAACAAGAGAAGAAATCAGCCTGATTTTATATTGACTTTTCCAGGAATAACTCTATTCCTGTACAACTGATCGCATCTCATTGAGGTATTGAAAACAGTGAAACACTTCTTCTGTTATTGACAGAAGTACTTTGACTACTGTTGGCTTTCTTTTTCTGCAAACTGTTCTTTTACTCTTACTTTATAAATTATTCTTNTTATAAACAAGAGAAGAAATCAGCCTGATTTTATATTGACTTTTCCAGGAATAACTCTATTCCTGTACAACTGATCGCATCTCATTGAGGTATTGAAAACAGTGAAACACTTCTTCTGTTATTGACAGAAGTACTTTGACTACTGTTGGCTTTCTTTTTCTGCAAACTGTTCTTTTACTCTTACTTTATAAATTATTCTTACCTTCTGTTTATTTGGCTTATGTACAAATTGACTTTTTGCTCTATATAACTTACCAAAATCCAGTGATTCGAAAGGCGTGAGCTCACTGTATATGATGACCATTTTTACCCACTAAAGAGGAAATGTCTATCAATAGATGAATGGATAAAGATCTGGTACGTATACATACACATACATACACACAACAAAAAATGTGCTTTGTGAAATCTGACCATTTGTGACAACACACATGAACCTAGAGGGTATTATGCTAAGCAAAATAGGTCAGAGAAAGACAAGTACCATATGATCACACTTGTATGTTGAATCTAAAAACAACACAAAGAAATGAAATTATATAAAACATTTTTAGATATGGAGAACAAACAGGGGGTTGACAGAGGGGACATGGGTGGGAAATAGCTGAAGGGGATTATAAGGTATAAATCTCCAGTTTTAAATGAAATAATATGTATAATATAATGTATAATATACAGCATAAAGAATATGGTCATTAATATTATAATAATTTTATGGGGACAGATGGTTGTCAGACATTGTGGTGATCATTTCATAATGTATGAAAATATCAAATCACTTGGTAATACTCCTGAAACTAACAAAATATTGTACATTAACTATGTTTCAATTTTTAAAAAAAATTATAGGTAAGCATATGAACATTACCAGCCATTAGGAAAGTGCAAATTGAGACCACAATGAGATATCACTGCACAACAAAGCCTAAATAATAAATTAATGGGTAAAGTAAAAATAATGAAAACATCAAATGCTGGTGAAGGTATGAAGAAACTAGATCCCTCTGTAGTGGAAATGTAAAATTGTACAACTACTTTGGAAAATGGTTCAGCAGTTTCTTAAAAACAAAGCACAGCTACCATATGATCCAGCATATGTACTCCTTAAATTTTCTCAGGAAAATGAAAACTTGTGCTCAAACAAAAATCTAAACATGACTGTGTATAGTACTTTATTTACAATAGCTAAAAACTAGAAATAATCCAGATGTCCTTCAGTGGGCAATTTAATAAATAAATTCCTTTACATACATTTCATTGAATACTACTCAGCAAATAAAAATGAACAAACTATTGATACAGTCAACATCTTGGATGAATAAGTGGAAAAAAAAGCCTAAAGCTTGCTCACTATATGATTCCATTTTTATAGCATCGTTGAAATGATAATACNCTTTACATACATTTCATTGAATACTACTCAGCAAATAAAAATGAACAAACTATTGATACAGTCAACATCTTGGATGAATAAGTGGAAAAAAAAGCCTAAAGCTTGCTCACTATATGATTCCATTTTTATAGCATCGTTGAAATGATAATACTATAGAAATGTAGAATAGATTAGTGGTTGTCAGGGGTTAAGGAGGTTCAGGAGGGAAGTAGGTGTGCTATAAAAATTCAACAAGAGAGGGATTCCCACAGTGATGGAAACTTTCTGTATTTTAATTGCATTAATGCCAAATTCTGGTTGTGATATTATACTAAAGCTTTGCAAGACATTACTAGCAGAGGAAACATAGGCTTTTTCTGTATTACAACTGTATCTACTTTTATCTCAATCTATTTTTTTTGCAATCTACTTATCTTAAAATAAAATACATAAATTTTAAATAGGAGTTTAAAGAGATATTTTTCAATTACATTGTATCAGCCTTGTTTACACATGCATTGAAACAAAAATTTATGTCATTAGTGACACATTTGGAAATGAGTACTAATTAGACATTTGATGATATTAAGAAGTTATTTCAATAGTATAATTGTGATAGTTTTCTTCTTTCTATGTTTAAAAAAGTATCTTTAGAGATCCATACTGAAATACTTATGGATATAAAGCTATAAGCCTGGATTTTGCTTCAAATTATATGTAATGAGAGATAGTGACTGTAATAAGAAAGGATTTACCATGAGTTGACTGCTAAAGCAAGTATTAATATGATGGATACTTAGGGAATTAGTATATCTTTCTCCATACTTTTTTATGTTTAAAACTTTCCACAATAAAAAGATGCAGTTTTAATGAACCACAAACAAAACACTTGATTTCTAAAATCAAGAGGGTTTTTGAAAGTAATCATTGATTAGGCTTTGCTTTACCTCTAATTTAGTCCTGCCTTGTGCAAAATCAAGCTCATAGTGGACAGAAAAATATTGTTTAGATGAATGTTGATTATAAAAGACAGTCTCCTCCTTATTCTGATTTATACTATGTCAGTTTTAAATTTACATAGCTTATTTTTTCACCTCTAATATCATTCCACATATCAAATTTTCAACTATGCAAATTCTAGTCATCTTTCTTCATTCATCTTAACAAAGGGGGAATAATATGTCTATTGATAATATTCATAATTAGTTTTTTTGTAAACTAACAATAACAACAACAACATAAATCTATATTGGAACTTTATCACTGAAGAACACAGCAAATTGAAAACACAGTCTANTCTTAACAAAGGGCAAATAATATGTCTATTGATAATATTCATAATTAGTTTTTTTGTAAACTAACAATAACAACAACAACATAAATCTATATTGGAACTTTATCACTGAAGAACACAGCAAATTGAAAACACAGTCTACGTGTTGCTAGGGACATGGAAGGACTTAGATTTAAGCCATTCTGAACCATTCAGAGCATATTCTTTTCAGACTCAGGGAAAACATGCCAGCCTATCACCCTAAGAAGCTAATCTAAGGTGATAAACCTACCAACAATATAGGGGAAATAAGGCAATATGAGTTACTCTGGTGAAAATGCCAAGGTGGCATTTTTCATTACAGAGCCAAATTCAACCAAATCATGCTTCAAATCTGATAGAAAGAAATGCATAACCTTATCCTAATGAAATGTGTATTTGGGTAAGAACATGTATCAGTATTTGAACTCCTCTATTGTCTCATTTGGGATAACAAGAACTTTAGTATGGATATTAAAGAACAAGACAGCATAATCTGTGCTTTCAGGGCTAGTGATTCCTCCAAAATGATTGGAGCTTTTGAAGATGTTGAGTCACTCTACTCATATTTCCATAGAGAATTTGATTTCTAGCAATTCTCTTCATTGTGCTACAATGATGAATAAAGTTCTTCAAATAGTTTACATTCTGAAAAACACTAACCTAGCCACATTTTTAGGAAGGGGTGCCAAGGGAAGTAATAATCTTGGAAAAAGATTTTATGAAGTAACAAAATCCCCCAAAAGAGTGTAAGCAAAGAATACAATGGATAAAAGACTTTCATATTTCCCCCTAAATAGACATAGCAATGGGGAAGACAATGGCACCCCACCCCAGTACTCTTGCCTGGAAAATCCAATGGACGAAGTAGCCTGGTGGGCTGCAGTCCATGGGGTCGCTAACAGTCGGACAGACTGAGCGACTTCACTTTCGCTTTTCTCTTTCATGCATTGGAGAAGGAAATGGCAACCCACTCCAGTATTCTTGCCTGGAGAATCCCAGGGATGGGGGAGCCTGGTGGGCTGCCGTCTATGGGGTCACACAGAGTCGGACACGACTGAAGTGACTTAGCTTAGCAGCAGCAGCAGACATAGCAATAGTCATTCCTACTATGGTAAAGAAATCTATGTTATGGATGAAACCTGGAGAAAGCTAGCAAAAAAAAACCTGATAATTACAAAAATTAGCTGATTCCTTACAGGAGACAAAGAAGAGACACTGAGTTTGTGAAAAGGAATCATAAAGATCAGCAAAGTTGGTAAGGAGTAAGGTATATGTATCTCTTTCTCCCAAGGGATGATGTTGAGTTATGCACATATTACACCTGGAGGATTCTCAAGAAGTTGGTTTTTATAACTCAGTTAACGAACAATGTCTCTATTTTTGTTCTTTCAATATACTTTTCCGTCTCTGTTTAATGCATTCCTATCATCCCCCAATTGTGTGTTGTAGGGTGAGAGTTTTATGCAATTTTAAAAATAAAAGCTTGAAAAAATATTTAGCAAGACTTTATACTGGTTCCAGTCTGAGTAGATACATATCCATTCAATGGGTTCTCAGCGCCTGGGCACACTGGGCTATTCTGCATTGAGTTTAGGTATCTCTGGTCCCTTTTATCCTGTACCAACCCACTTACCACAGTCAAAATTGTACAAGGAGGTTAAAACTCCCCTTGTACATAGGGCAACAGATTTTGTGACATTCAATTTGTTCCATACAAAATTATCAAAGCAAAAAAGTAGCCAATTGATGCATCTGTTTATTGTACTTCGGAACCTAATCCATCCCTTTGCTTACCTCCAGTGTGAAATTGTTTTAAAAAAAACAGACCTTGTAGATTTTAGACTTCTTTCAAATTACCTACACAAACATGACAAATGTTAATCCATGGATTAAGGTGCAAATCTCTTTTTAGCACATTATTCATTCATTTTTGATTAATTTCTCCAGTAATAGATATTCTAGTACGCAACCTTTAGTAACAGTGAATGTCAATACTATAACATTTTCAGAGTTTCTTCTTGCATCAACTGTGACTGTCAAGGAAGGAAAAAAAAAAGGAATGATATAAACAAGATATGAATATAATTAAATGATAAGTATTGTGTGGAAGACTAGGAAAAACTCCTGAGAGGGGCAGTACAGGTTGACATTAGAACACCAGGGTCAATGTCAGCATCTCACCATTCTACGTCTGGATATTTACTAACTAGATTTTTACCTTAAGCCAATGGCTTCTCCTTTCAGGATCTGAGGTTCTGTATTTGAAAAATAACAGAATCATCAGACCCTAAAATTCTCTAAGTTTGGAAATATTATGTGTTAACAGTATCTGATCTGATAATTCTAAGATAGAAAATATGCTATTTTTTAAAAGCCATAAGGCACTATCACTTGTTGTATCATCCATGTGCCTGAATATTTTTTCCTGAAAATCCTTATTAAAAATCTACTGTATGCTTGCCTATGTGATAGACATTCTAGAGAAAATAAAAAGATGCATTAGACAGAGAGCTTCCTTTAGGGAAGCTTATTTGGTGGAATATAATAGAAGAATATATTTATATTTATAGCATATTTATATTATGGTTATAATACATTTATAATAACAGAAAAAGGAGGATATGCATCATGAGATAATTAGAATAAAATAGATAAAATGAAGTTCCTTTCACCTAGTAAGGTCATTAAGGGCTTCACGAAAACAGTGATCTTTGAGCTGGGTCCTGAAAGATTGTATNAATATATTTATATTTATAGCATATTTATATTATGGTTATAATACATTTATAATAACAGAAAAAGGAGGATATGCATCATGAGATAATTAGAATAAAATAGATAAAATGAAGTTCCTTTCACCTAGTAAGGTCATTAAGGGCTTCACGAAAACAGTGATCTTTGAGCTGGGTCCTGAAAGATTGTATATATGGAAAAAATGTAGAAGAAAGAGGGAACTGGGTAAACTGTTAAGAGGGTTAAAAAACCAAGGATTTCATGGGGAACAGTAAAGATTTTAGTTTAGTATGTTGAAATTGTTATAACAGTGAGAAATTGGAGGCAGAGAGAGTAACTATTTTTTATTGGAAGCAGCAGTTTTTGCTTTGTGTATTCTGACTCAGAGATGCCCTACAGAGCATACTCAATTATTCTGAGCTCTCCTATGTTGGCCTTTTCTGTATTTGTATATATTTCATTATATTATTTAAAACAAGCCTTCCTTGACACACATATACTTATTATTATAAAAATGAATATGAATTTTTGAAGAGATAAACTTTTTTTTTTCATTTAGTCCTTCAACAACAAAATGCTATGGATAAAATAAGTATGTGAAGGCAATTTGAGTATCAGAAATGCTTTCTACAGAAAAAGTATAATGATCTATTTTCCATGACAAAAGTTGTCATTCTATGCTGTCAGGTGGAGTGTTATTTAGTGAAGTATATGGTTAAAAATATAATTTTCTGTTATTTCTATTTTAAAACTTGTTAGCTCTCTTAGGTTTAGTCAGTATTTTAGTGGCATAGATGTTCTGAAGCCATTTGCAACCTAGGAGACCTAGTCATTCTATCTCCTAGCACACAAAAAAGGCTTTATTCACTTAAGTGAAGCAGACCACTCCAAACATTAGAGAAAAGTAATCATCTAGCTGAAGTTTCAACAACATCCTAGACATGATTCATTGCATTATGTCTTAGTTTTCATTGGGCCTAGAATCCAGGAAGATGTCACTTCCCAATATTTCTATTTTCCAGAGTCTTTTTGGAGAAGTGTCATTTTACAAATATTTTGACTAACAATGAGCCTGTTCTAAAAGCACATTCTCTTTAAAAGTGAATTAATATTGTTTATTTTATTCTGATTGTTAGGTCAAAGAATTTTGTGGAAGAATATGAGAACTACCATTTTCTCAAATACTAACAGCCTTCACTGTAAGTGTATGTGTGTGTTCATGTGTGTATGTAAGGTACCTGGACTTCTTTGATCACCTCTTTTCTTTCATTTAACTCCAGAACCTTAAGTTTGGTTTTCAAACAGTACAACATCAAAATTCTGAACAGGTTTATTCAGACAAAACTGTGGAACATTCAGCACAAAAAAGAGCTAAAAGGACCTGGTATCTATACAGAATGAGTATTACTTTTGTGGCTTAAACATGACCTCGAAGTCATTTGATGCTATAAACCACAGATATTTGGAGAGCAGAGTCTTCCAGAAGAAACTGCCTTACAATGGCTTTCATTTAGGATGTTGTGAAAATCTGGGCATTCAAGAATGAGTGTTCTAAACTTAAATGCCTTCAAGCATTTTATAAGCCCACATGTTATAGCCAGAATGGTCTGAATTTAGATCAAGGCCTCTTTTATTGAGAGATGACATATTTTGTGTGTCTCCTTCATACTGTTTTACAGAAACTAAAAACTATTAGAATGTTTAGAATTTAACGTAACAGTTGTTACAGAAGCAGTTTCTGAGAAGTTCATGTATCTTCTTTAAAATCACTGTCTCTTCTAACAGACTACATTCATTGTTATATTGAAATGAATGCTTATGACTCCACGGATTTATTGGAAGAATTCAGAGTGACATTAGTGACAATTTAGAAATTATTGAATTCCGATTCAGTGTACTTCTCAGGTCCCTGTGGAAGTTTTTAAAGATTTAGCCATAGAAAAAGGTACCTACTGAATGTCAGCTAAGTGATCAGCATTGGTCTGAACACAGAGGTAGAGTGGTATAAGATAAAACTTGAGATACACTATGTTCTTGCATTCTAGTGAGATGATACAGAAAATATATCTGAAAGGATATCTATAATTTGGGATAATACATGCTAAGTATACATGTGAGTACTGACCATAAGTTCTGCTGGAGCTCTGAGGACACAAAAAGTAATATTCAATAAAGTGGAAGAGGAACTAGAGATCAAACCGCCAACATTCACTGGATTATAGAGAAAGCAAGGGAATTTCAGAAAGAACACCTATCTCTGCTTCATAGACTATGTTAAAGCCCTTGACTGTGTGGATCATGACAAACCGTAGATAGCTCTTAGAGAGATGGGAATACCAGACCATCTTACCTGTCTTCTGAGAAACCTGTATGCGGGTCAAGAAGCAATAGTTAGAACCTTATATGGAACAGCTGATTGATTCAAGATCAAGAAAGGAATACAACAGGGCTGTCTACAGTCACCCTATTTGTTTAACCTATATGCTGAGTACATCAGGAGAAATGCCAGGGAAGTTACAAGCTGGAACCAGGATAGGCAGGAGAAACATCAACAACCTCAGATGTGCAGATGATACCACTCTAATGGTAGAAAGTGAAGAGGAACTAAAGAGTCTCTTGATGAGGGTGAAGGAGGAGAGTGAAACAGCTGGCTTAAGACTAAATATTAAAAAAACTAAGATCATGGCATCTGGCCCCATTATGCATGGCGAGGAAAACATGGAAGTAGTGACATATTTCCTTTTCTTGGGCTCCAAAATCACTGGAGACAGTGGCTGCAGCCATGAAATCAGAAGACAATTTCTTCTTGGCAGGAAAGTGATGACAAACATAGACAGTGTGTTGAAAAGCAGAGACATTACTCTGCCAACAAAGGTCCGTATGGTCAAGGCTATGGTCTTCTCAGTGGTTATGTAGAGTAGTGAGAGCTGGACCATAAAGAAGGCAGAATGCCAAAGAACTGATGCCTTCAAACTGTGGTGCTGGAGAAGACACCTGAAAGTCCCTTGGACAGCAAGATCAAAACAGTCAATCTTAAGGGAATTCAACCCTGAATATTCACTAGAAGGACGGATGCTGAAGCTGAAGTTCCAGTAATTTGGTCATCTGATGTGAACATACTACTCATTTGAAAAGTCCCTGATACTGGGAAAGACTGAAGTCAGAAGGAGAAGAGGATAAAATAGCTGGACCGTATCACCATGCAATGAACATGAACTTGGGCAAGCTGTGGGAGATGGTGAGAGACAGTGAGGCCTGGAGTGCTACAGTCCATGGGGTTGCAAGAGTTGACACAACTGGGTGACTGAACAACAACAAGAAAAAAGGCTTCAGAAAAGAAGTCTAAGATGAGCCTTGAAGCACTGATAATCACTCCTTTATGTAACACCTTGCCTTGAGTATGTGCTGGATTTTTTTTACTCATTTTTAATTAATATAATATGGCAGATATGATGACATGTCATTCCCAAGATTCAGTTCAGTTCAGTCACTCGGTCGTGTCCGATTCTTTGCAACCCCATGGACTACAGCATGCCAGGCCTCCCTGTCAATCCCCAATTCCCAGAGCCTACTCAAACTCATATCCACTGAGTCGGTAATGCCATTAGCCATTTCATCCTCAGTCTTCCCCTTCTCCTCCTACCCTCAATCTTTCCCAGCATTGGAGTCTTTTCAGAGGAGTTAGCCCTTTGCATCAGGTGGCCAAAGTACTAGAGTTTCAGCTTCAACATCAGTTGTTCCAATAAACACCCAGGACTAATATTTAGGATGGACTGGTTAGATCTCCTTGCAGTCCAAAGGACTCTCAAGAGTGTTCTCCAACACCACAGTTCAAAAGCATCAATTCTTTGGCACTCAGCCTTCTTTATAGTCCAGCTCTTACATGCATACATGACTACTGGGAAAACCATAGCCTTGACTAGACAGACCTTTGTTAAAGTAATGTCTCTGCTTCTTAATATGTTGTCTAGGTTGGTCATAACTTTCTTACCAAGGAGTAAGCGTCTCTTAAGTTCATGGCTGCAATCACCATCTGCAATGATTTTGGAGCCCCCCAAAATAAAGTCAGCCTCTGTTTCCACTGTTTCTCTATTTCCCATGAAGTGATGGGACCAGATGCCATGATCTTCGTTTTCTGAATGTTGAGCTTTAAGCCAACTTTGTCACTCTCCTCTTTCATTTTCATCAAGAGGCTCTTTAGTTGTTCTTCTTCACTTTCTGCCATAAGGGTGGTATCATCTGCATATCTGAGGTTATTGATATTTCTTCTGGCAATCTTGATTCCAATTTGTGCTTCTTCCAGCCCAGCATTTTGCATGATGTACTCTGCATAGAAGTAAAATAAGCAGGGTGACAATATACAGCCTTGACGTACTCCTTTTCCTATTTGGAACCAGTCTGTTGTTCCATGTCCAGTTCTAACTG
>SJYX01003938.1:792868-830358 GCA_006410675.1 Oreotragus oreotragus | reverse complement strand
AAAATCCGAGTTGATATGCTTGGCTTTCTCCTATGTTAAACTAGCTAGTATCTAACTTTTGGGCCAAGAAACACTAAGAAGATAAAAAATATAATTGGCTATTTGAAGTTGTCTGAGAAAATAAAACTAGAACGTGAGGGGTCACATTTCAGAGAAAAGTAAAACACATTAAGAGTAAACACATTAAAGCACACTTTAACTCTCAGTATGTTTTCCTCAAATTATCGTCCAATTAATTTTGTGGTAGATAGAGACCAAATTAAAAAAAAATCCTAGAATATATAGAAATCTTACTGGTTTCATCTTATGTCATCAATGTCATATAAGGATAACATAAAGGATAGAGATGGAACAAACTGTCAGGAAATAATGACATAAAACTTCCCAAATTCAACAAAAGACATAAACCTACAAGATTCCAGATGCTGAGCAAGTTTCAAACAGGAAAAATCTAAAGAAACACACACCAAAACACATCAAAGTAAATTTACTGAAAACTAAAGGCAAATAAACACTTTAAAAAGCAATGAAGAACAACAGCTTACTACAGAGGGGGAAAATAAATGATCTGAGAGACAGCGGATTTCTCATTGAAAGCATTAGCGACAAGAGGAAATGGCACAACAGCTTTCAAATGCTGAAAGAAAAAAATTCTCAATTTGGAGTCCTATGTCAAGTTAAAATAACCCTCCTAAATGATAGAAAATCAAGGTATTCTCAGATGAAGGAAGACTAAGGGCATTTTTAATGAGCACACCTATACTATTGATAAAAGAATGTCTAAAGGAAACTCTAAAAAGAAAAGAAATGAAAAAAGGCAGAAACTTGGAACATAAAGATGAAAAGACATGATAAGCAAAACATGTGTTAATAAACGTTCCTTCTCCACTTGAGTTTTCTAAAGTATATTTCACGGTTTAAGCAAAAATCATAACACTGTCTGATGTCATTCTAAATTTATGTAGAAATATTTAAGACAAATATAAACAGGGAAGGGTGAATTTGTCAGATGATACCAGTGGACTATGATAAGTTGTATCTACAGCAACCACTAAAACAATGTCTAAAAATATATAAACTTAAAACACTACAGATAAATCAAAATGGCATTCTAAAAATTGTTCAAGTAACCAAAACAAAGGCAGGATAAACAACTGAAAAAAGAAAAAAAAAATTAGATGGAAACTTCTAACAGCAATATGTGCATTAAAAATAGTCAAAATATACCAATAAAAAGATACTAATTTTAAAAAGTATTTGAAATGAGTACTTTAAAAGGTGACCCAAATTTATGCTCTCTACATTAAGCTTACTTCAAATATAACCATAGAGGCAGAATGAAAGTAAATAGATTTATATATATATATATATATATAATGAAAATATTAAACAAAACAAAGCAAAGGGGAAAGTGTTCTGTAATGGTATCATAAAGAGCATCATAGACCTTCTTTTCTGTGTAAAAACCAACAGTGATGGAAACTTTTTTAAAAAATCTGAAAATTATCCTAAAGGCATATAGCAAATGAATGAATAAACAATAGTTTAATGGTAACATCAGCAAGAAGGCAGAATAGGAGATTTCAGTTCACCATACCCCCACAAAAATGTTGTTTTAACAATCATCTGTGGACAAGAACACTTCTGTAGGAACCCAGGGGTCGAGTAAAGAGATTTCAGCATCCTGTTTGAATAAAAGCTCCAAGAATACATATAAGACTTCAAGGAACATGAAAAAAAAAGAAGCACAGACTCGTTTTACCCATGTCACCTCTCCCCCAAGGCAGCATGGGTCAGTGCCAAGAGAGAGAAATTTGGCCAGCAATTTCTTATACAAGAAAAATGAGAGCAGCATGACCACGGGGCTTCAATAACCTCAAGGAACATTGCCTAAGAAGCCACTTTTGCCTTGCTCCACCATGAAGAGCTAGGAGCAAGGAGCAGGGTCTCACAGAAGTCACAACATGGATCTGAAAAACAAGCCACAAACCCTACTAACTGGCTCACAAACTTTACCAAGAAGAGGTGCTCCCATGAATCCCATTAGACACCTTACCTGCAGTGCCCCATAATTGGCTGACACGTGCCCCCAGCATTCTGTATGTGCCCTGAAACAACACATGCAACCCTCCACATTCATTGTGCACAAGTCTCCACACATAGTGAGTGCGAGCTCTGTAGAAGGCAAGCAAAAACCCACATAGAAAGCACATTGATATTGGCAGTCAGTTCAACTCTGCAAGACTGGAAGAAGGTATCTGACCTTGAACATTTCAAAGCACTACCTTGGGGAAAAAAAGAAGTGGGAGGCTCTTGGCACCTTGCATGATTTTGTGGGATTAAGGGAAGGGACACAATCTTCCCACAAGAGAGGAGGAGAAAATTGGAGCAGGAGCATCCATAGAAAATGTGACCAAAAGGAATCATTTTCCTCAGCATAAGCATCTAAAAGTAATTCACCTGAGCCACTCTGAATTTATGTCTTCAAGATTTTAGCAGATAATCTGCAAAAGCATCTTATTATTGCAACATGCAAAAGAGGATTATTACTTTCCAAGAGATGCTTAAAATATTTTTGGACCCACTAAGTGGAATTTATATTTTGGAATCTCCAACAGCCTTAATTGAAAANATCTAAAAGTAATTCACCTGAGCCACTCTGAATTTATGTCTTCAAGATTTTAGCAGATAATCTGCAAAAGCATCTTATTATTGCAACATGCAAAAGAGGATTATTACTTTCCAAGAGATGCTTAAAATATTTTTGGACCCACTAAGTGGAATTTATATTTTGGAATCTCCAACAGCCTTAATTGAAAACTCCAGTGGATTAGAATGGTTTTAATATATTAAACCCCAAACATGGCTGAAAGTGTTAGTTTCTCAGTCATGTCCAACCCTTTGCAACTCCACTGGCTATAGCCCACCAGGCTCCTTTGTCCATGGAATTCTCCAAGCAAGAATGCTGGAGTGGGTAGCCATTCCCTTCTTCAAGGGATCTTCCTGACCTAGAGATCAAACCCGGGTCTCCTGCATTGCAGGCAGATTCTTTACTGTCTGAGCCACCCAGAAGCCCATAGTTAGTCTTAGTAAATTCATTTCCTGAGAATATAAAATTAAAGAATTTTCTCCCACTCTTCCACTAAAATCTCAATTCTTTTTATTTTGGCTTTAATGGTTTGAAATAATAGGCACTTTGTTGACCACCTTGTTCATTTAGTCCAATCTCTAATATCCTTAGTTCTTAACAATATATCACATTGTCCTGCCCAGTTGAACATGATTATCTGGAAATTCTCTAAACATCTAAACAAGATGAGCCTGCATCAAAGTGGTAAATAATAAATTGGAGTTCAGTTCTGTTTGAGGTAATTACTTATTGGGAATAATTCAGCTTTAGATGGTTCTCAAAATTTTTAGATTTGTATGCCTTATGTAGCTAATGAATTTCCTAGTCCTGAATGAATTATAATAGTAGCTCATATATGTATATATTAAAATGATGTTCCATCCACTCAAGAATTATCTCAGCTCCATCTTTGCAAGTTTGCTGACCCAGCAAGGTGGAAAAGGTGATGTAGTATCTGTCTTCAGTATGGCTAACAGAGGCCCAAACCCATTATCCAGCTGACCTAAGACTGTGATAGAACAGACACTTGCTGAGATTTAGACTGGAGAGGTTGTAGAAGTGAGACTTGGCCAAGATACAAAGACAAACATGGAGGAAGAAAGAAGTAACTGCAAAGAAGCAAGAGATCTTAACACTCTCATCGGCTGTGTGATCCTAGTCAAGCAACTTGTTCTCTTTGGGAATTATTTTTATAAAATTCGACCAAAAAGGGCCCACCTCACAGAATTACTAAGAAGAAAAAAAAATGAGAATTCTATAAACCTGAAGAGTAATCTTTTAGAAAAATCATCAGAAGGAGGAAATTTGCAGAAATTAAACTGGAAACATTCAGAATCTTGATGGTGTACCAAACCAAATGTCAACTGGAGCTTGACCAAAAACTGAAGAAAGAAATCTGATTTTCACAACAACTCATAGAAGTTGATGGGGCAGGTATTAATGTTATCCTCGTTTTACAGATGAGCAAACCAAGGACTTAGAAAAGTGCTCTCTGATCAACGAAGCAAAGAGAGAGCAGGTCATGGCATTATAAGAGAGAGAGAGAAAAAACAGCCTATTCTTTCTCCAATCCACTGAGCCTTCCAGGGGATCAGCATTCCTGTCTGGGGTGTGTTTAATTCTGAAACCAAGAGCCCACATTTCTAGAGGATACCCCTATCATCACCAGAGACAGCAAAAAAAAAAAAAAAAAGGGTGTCAGTCCATCTATGTGGGAATCCAACTCATGCTGAGATCAAGCCCTGAGCCTTTAGAGTGGGAGCACTGACTCCAAGACCCTAGACTACCAAAGAATTAACCCTCATTTCAGTTCAGTTCAGTTGCTCAGTCATGTCCGACTCTGCCACCCCATGAATTGCAGCACGCCAGGCCTCCCTGTCCATCACCATCTCCCAGAGTTCACCCAAATTCATGTGCATCAAGTTGGTGATACCATCCAGCCATCTCATCCTCTGTTGTCCCCTTCTCCTCCTGCCCCCTATCCCTCCCACCATCAGAGTCTTTTCGAGTGAGTCAACTCTTTGCATGAGGTGGCCAAAGTACTGGAGTTTCAGCTTTAGCATCAGTCCTTCCAATGAACACCCAGGACTGATCTCCTTTAGAATGGACTGGTTGGATCTCCCTGCAGTCCAAGGAACTCTCAAGAGTCTTCTACAACCCTAGGAAGAATCAAATGGTGAGAACTCACACAAAGGAAACAACTTGAATACAAGACCTGGCATCACCTAACCACCAGTAGTAGCACCCTGTGCATCTAAAAAACAAACAAAACAAAAATACAAACCCAACCATCAGCAGACAGGATTACCACCTCATTCAGCCTTGACCATTGGAGGAAAAACAAACAAACAAAAACTCAGCATAAATATCATCCTATGGGAAGTTTAAACAAACCACTGGACCGACCTTAGGAGGGCAGAAAGGAAAAGGAAGTAAGAATTCAACATTGAAGCCTGGGGAAAGAGCCCTCAAACACAATACACTTAAAAAATAATAATAATGAAAAAGCAGAGAAATACTACACAAATGAAGGAACAAACTAGAAATACAGAAGTTCAAATTAATGAAGAGGAAATAGGTAAACTACCTGAAAAATAATTAAAGGGGGTGGTCCAAAGATGGTGGAGGAATAGGACAGGGAGACCACTTTCTACCCCACAAATTCATTGAAAGAACATTTGAACACTGAGCAAATTCCACAAAAAAACTTCTGAATGCTGACAGAGGACATCAGGCACCCAGAAAGGCAGCCCATTGTCTTCAAAAGGAGGTAGAACAAAATATAAATGATAAAAAGAGAGAAAAGAGGTAGGGACAGCGATCCACCCGAGGAAGGGAATCTTAAAACAGAAGTTTCCAAACACCAGGAAACACTCTCACCTGTGGGTCTGTGGGGGGGAATCTTGGAATCTCAGAGGGCAACAAAACCAGGAAGAAAAATAAATAAATAAATAAATAAAACCCACAGATTACTTGCCTAAGGGCAACTCCCAGCACTTGCAACTGCCACTAGCAAGCTGGGGCTGAATAGGGAGGCTCGGGCTGCATTGTTTAGGGTAAGGACTGGGCCGAAATGCCCTGAGGGCAATGGAACTAACATGAGGTAGCAGCCCAAACTGTGGGATAGCAGAGAGAGAGAGAGAGAGAGAGAGAGAGAGAGAAACTATCCTGTGAAAAGCCCTAACCTGAGGCACTGCCAGGACCACTCACAGAAAAAAGACTGAGCGAATNAGACTGCAGCCCACCAGGCTCCTCCATCCATGGGATTTTCCAGGCAAGAGTACTGGAGTAGGGTGACATTGCCTTCTACTAGTGTGTGAGATGAGTGCAATTGTGTGGTGGTTTGAGCATTCTTTGGCCCTGTCTTTCTTTGGGATTGGGATGAAAACTGACCTTTACCAGTCCTGTGGCCAAAACGTTAGGTTCATTTTATTTGAAAATTATAAAGAATAATTTAAAAAGTAAAATCACAAGTTCAGTAAGTACTTTGTCCTATCTTTCAGTCAGCAAGACTTATTTTAATATTTTTAATGATAAATCTCATTATGTCAATACATATAGCATAATGGCATAATGTATGTACACCACTAATGAAAGCTGGGAATGGTTTAGAGTATTGTATATGGGGCATTTTGACAGGGAAAGACAAGAAAAACTTTCTCTTGTAAATTGTAGTAGTTTTTTGTTATTTTGTTTTCTTCAGAATGTTAAAAGCTAAGGAACAGTGCTAATTCTGGGAAAATATAATAAAATTGCCTTTTTGTTTTTTTTAATTGTAGCTGACTTTGGCCTGGCAAAGCAAAAACAAGAAAGCAGTAGACTTACGTCTGTTGTGGGAACAATTCTGTATTCCTGGTAAGGACAATTATTTTATGGTTCTCAAACATCATTCTTAACTGGTTTGGGCTTTCATTTCTTTTTTCAGTGCGCAAAGGAAAGACATTTACTTCTAATAAGTTTTCTTCAATTAGCCAGGTAATACATATTTAAAATAGCCAACTATCTTTCCTTTAAGGTAACTCTGCCCCTCAATTGTAATTGAAATGATCCTCAGCATACGACAGATGTATGAAACTTGTTGAATGAATCTGTGAATAAACTAGTAGACCTGATTTGCAACATGACACTTGGAACATTAATTGCATCTATTGTATATATGATTCTTTTTTCCTCTTTACATGTTACATATTTAAAATAACCAACTATCTTTCCTTTAAGGTAACTCTGCCCCTCAATTACTTGTAATTGAAATGATCCTCAGCATACGACAGGTGTACGAAACTTGTTGAATGGATCTGTGAATAAACTAGTAGATGATTTGCAACATGACACTTGGAACATTTAATTGCATCTATTGTATATATAATTCTTTTTTCCTCTTTACATCTATAGATATTCAAGGTCAAGGAAAGTTTTTCAAGTCCTAAGGCTTGTCCTAGCATCTGGCAAATAATAGGTTCAGAATAAATTTTATTATGTGAATGAATAAATGATGACATATATACTTAGACATATAGCTACAAAGTTGGTTGCTTCTTGGGTAAATGAGTGTTATTTTGATGAACTGAGACTCTTAGATAGCATATTGAAAAGCAGAGATATTACTTTGCCAACAAAGGTCCGTCTAGTCAAGGCTATGGTTTTTCCAGTGGTCATGTATGAATGTGAGAGTTGGACTGTGAAGAAAGCTGATTGCCGAAGAATTGATGCTTTTAAACTGTGGTGTTGGAGAAGACTCTTGAGAGTCCCTTGGACTGCAAGGAGATCCAACCAGTCCATCCTAAAAGAGATCAGTCCTGGGTTTTCATTGGAAGGACTGATGTTGAAGCTGAAACTCCAATAATTTGGCCACCTCATGCGAAGAGTTGACTCATTGGAAAAGACCCTGATGCTGGGAGTGATTGGGGGCAGGAGGAGAAGGGGATGACAGAGGATGAGATGGCTGGATGGCATCACTGACTCGATGGACATGAGTTTGAGTAAACTCCGGGAGATGGTGATGGACAGGGACGCCTGGCGTGCTGTGATTCATGCAGTCGCAAAGAGTCAGACATGACTCAGTGACTGAACTGAACTGAACTTAGCATGCTTTTAGGGTTCCTTTGCAATTCATTAATTATCATGAAGTGAGAATCTTCTTTTACTGACCATATATCATTTGTCTGAATCTGTCAAAGAGATATGGTAGTCTGTAGATGCAGCAGATTTCAGGGAAATATTCTGAAATCTTATTAATCAGGTCAAGCAATCAAGACACTTCCATCTTCCTTTTTTAATCTAGTATATTGCACAACAGTGCCCTGGGGAAAGGGTTCAGAATAAATCTTCTCCAAGGAGGGTGGAAATTGGAAATAACAGCCCTTTTTTACAAGGTCCTTTCATACAAGAATATGCCAAGTGGTATTTTTGAGGGATGAATTTTCATTTATTTGGCTAGTGTTATTGAAACTGGCTTCATGAGAAGATGCAGAGATTGGTGGACCACTCTACGATTGTACCTTGAAAACTGAAGATTTATCTGTGCACTTAATCTTTTAATAATAAGGATATGAGTCAACTATTACTTGTTGCTGGTAGAACAGTTATCTTTTGTTCTACTTTTTACTCTTTTTCAGAAATGATAAATCTTAATCACTAAAGTGTTAAGTAATCATATATCCCTAAACAGATTTGTTGATCAAAGTTACAGAACAAGTAAAATGCAAACTAAAAGTAGGCAGATTTATTTCCAAGACTGTGAATTAATAAGTTTAGAATTGGTGATATGATAATTTTGTGTGTATGTTGAGGCGAGGGGGTAGGAGCCAGGAGATCGGTACAGTATATAAGAAGAAATCTAAAACATGACCATTATTTTATCTTATTAGCTGAAAGATGGATTTACATTTCCTTTTAACTTTTAAATTAACTGTAAAGTTAGGAAAGCTGAACCTCCTAATATGGTTAAGCTATTGTTTCATTTAGGAATATCACAAATATATGACCATAAAGCTCTTTTTCTTTTAAATTGCTTTAAAATTTTTACTTCTACTCCCCTATCCCACTTTCCTCTTTCCTGGTTGTTAGAAATGCCCCTTGTTTGGTAGGTTTTACAATAAGCTTTGTCTCACAAGCCATTTTTCTTAGTTTTTGATGTCTTCAAACTGAGCACAGAGTCAAAAGAATTCAGTTCTAAATTACATATCATTACTTTCTTACTTTGGGTTTTTCCAAAAGACAGGGATCTAAGTGAAATAGTTTATTTAGCAGGTGGTCCCATGAAATACTAGGGGGCTGGGGAGGGAATGAGACAGAGAAGAGAAAGCAGACAGTAAGGGAGTATTAATAATCACATCTGTAGATTATGATCTGGAATATAGTACATGAGATGTTTCAGAGTGGTCCTATATGCCAAACTAAAGGTAGGAATTTCTTTTTTTCTTTTCCCAGCCACAAGTGGTTGAGGACTATTCTACTGCCATTTAGACACTCCTGGCATCCTGGGGTGGGGGCTGGGAGGAAGCCCCCAGGTAGAGAGTCATGTGTGATATTAAGGATATGCACTGGAAATGTCTGTATAAACTCTTAAATTTTTATTGTTCCAAATTTAAGATGGTTCCTAATACATTTCACAAGTCCAGCTACTTTTGAATTTTCTTATATCCTCCTCTTAGGGTTTTCTCTGAGTTTGTGAATTGGACAAAAGTAAAACCAATATCTTTCACAGTCTCTGCCTTGATACTTGCACCTTCATGCCTATTCCCCTCCACATTCTGTAGTTGTTGTTTTGTTCATTTGCCGAGTCATATCTGATTCTTTGTGACCCCATGGACTGCAACACACCAGGCTTCTCTGTCCCTCACCATATCCTGGAGTCTTCCCAAGTTTGTGTCCATTGCATCAGTGATGCCATCCAACCATCTCATCCTCTGCCACCCTCTTCTCCTCCTGCCCTCAATATTTCCCAGAATCAGGGTCTTTTCCAATGAGTCAGCTCTTTGCCTCAGATGGCCAAAGTATTGGAGCTTGAGCTTCAGCATCAGTCCTTCCAATGAATTCAGTTCAGTTCAGTCTCTCTGACTCTTTGTGACCCCATGGACTACAGCATACCAGGCCTCCTTGCCCATCACCAACTCCTGGAGTTTACTCAAACTCATGTCAATTGAGTCAGTGATGCCATCCAACCATCTCATCCTCTGTCATCCCCTTCTCCTCCTGCCTTCAATCTTTCCTAGCATCAGGAGCTTTTCCAGTCAGTTCTTCACATCAGGTGGCCAAAGTATTGGAATTTCAGCTTCAACATCAGTCCTTCCAATGAACATTCAGGACTGATTTTCTTTAGGATGGACTGGTTGGATCTCCCTGCAGTCCATGGGACTCTCAAGAGTCTTTTGCAACACCACAGTTCAAAAGTATCAATTCTTCAGTGCTCAGCTTTCTTTATAGTCCAACGCTCACATCCATACATGACTACTGGAAACACCGTAGCCTTGACTAGATAGACCTTTGTTGGCAAAGAAATGTCTCTGCTTTTTACTATGCTGTCTAGGTTGGTCATAATTTTCCTTCCAAGGAGCAAGTGTCTTTTAATTTCATGGCTTCAGTCACCATCCACAGTGATTTTGAAGCCCCTCAAATAAAGTCTGATGGGGGCAAATAATAGCCCCCATCTATTTGCCATGAAGTGATGGGACCAGATGCCACGATCTTAGTTTTCTGAGTTTTAAGCCAACTTTTTTACTCTCCGCCTTCACTTTCATCAAGAGGCTCTTCAGTTCTTCTTTGCTTTCTGCCATAAGGATGGTGTCATTTGCATATCTGAGGTTATTGATATTTCTCCCAGCAATCTTGATTCCAGCTTGTGCTTCTTCCAGCCCAGCGTTTTTCATGATGTACTCTGCATAGAAGTTAAATAAGCAGGGTGACAATATGCAGCCTTGACATACTCCTTTTCCTATTTGGAACCTGTCTGTTGTTCCATGTCCAGTTCTAAATGTTGCTTCCTGACCTGCATACAGATTTCTCAAGAGACGGGTCAGGTAGTCTGGTATTCTCATATCTTAAAGACTTTTCTACAGTTTGTGGTGATCCAATGAGTAGTCAAGGTTGATTTCCTTTAAGATTGACTGGTTTGATGTCGTTGCTCTCCAAGGGAGTCTCAGGAGTCTTCTCCAGCTCCACAGTTCAAAAGTATCAATTCTTCGTTGCTCTGGCTTCTTTATGGTCCAGCTCTCACAACTGTATGTGACTACTGGGAAGACCATAGCTTTGATTTACAGACCTTTGCTGGCAAAGTGATGTCTTTGCTTTTTAACACGCTGTCTATTTGTCTAGGCTTTCCTGCCAAGAAGCAGTCATCTTCTAATTCCATGGCTGCAGTGACCATCCGCAGTGATTTTAGAGCCCAAGAGGAGGAAATCTGTCACTGCTTACAGCTTCTCTCCATTTTCCATGAAGTGATGGGACTGGATGTCGTGATCTTTGTTTTTTGAATATTTAGTTTTAAGCAGGCTTTTTCACTCTCTTCCTTTACCCTCATCAAGAGGTTCTTTAGTTCCTCTTCACTTTCTGCCATTAGNAATCTGTCACTGCTTACACCTTCTCTCCATTTTCCATGAAGTGATGGGACTGGATGTCGTGATCTTTGTTTTTTGAATATTTAGTTTTAAGCAGGCTTTTTCACTCTCTTCCTTTACCCTCATCAAGAGGTTCTTTAGTTCCTCTTCACTTTCTGCCATTAGAGTGGTGTTATTTGCATATCTGAAGTTGCTGATAGTCTGTAATCTCTGTGTAATTTTTATAAACTCTTCTGAGCCAATTAATTTGGCCTGGAATACCTCATTCAAGCTCCCCTGAGTTTAACGAGCTTGATTTTCCCATATCAGTTTGCTGTTTCTTTTTGCCTTTGTTTGCTCAGGTATTAACTTATTTAATAGAAGAAAGTTCTTTCTCAATGTTTATAGAAAGTGCCTCAGAGCATTCTTTATTCTGAATGTCAGTTGCTAGATAAGTGGTGGTGGGCACTGGATTGATTGCGATGGAACAGAAGTTTCATAAAATTTCTTTATCTGATTGGATTCATTATTAGGCAGGTCTTTATTATCCTTTCCATGGAAATACTCTCCAAATATAATCTTTGGTTCCTTTTCTTATCTCTCTGTTTTCCTCCAGTTCCAGAGTCTAAAACTGTGTAATTCCTTCAACTTCATTTTCAGGGCAGATTTTAGAGTTTGAAACTCTGAGAAACATTTTAGGCTACTTCATGTGTGTGTGCATGCTAAATTGCTTTAGTTGTGTTTGACTCTTTGCGACCTTATGGACTGTAGCCTGCCAGGATCCTCTGTCAATGGGATTCTCTAGGCAAGAATAAGGGAATGGGTTGCCATGCCCTCCTCCAGGGGATCTTCCCAACCAAGGGATCAAACCTGTGTCTCTTACATCTCCTACATTGGCAGACAGGTTCTTTACCACCAGCACCACTGGCTAGTTCTTTGTAGAATATATATTTGGAATTTCTGGATAATAAACAAGTATGATCTCATAAAAACAGATAACTTGGACTAATCTTGGAATGGGAATTCTTTGAGACTTTATTGCATAGTCTAATCCCATTCATGTTATTATGTTAGATAATTAAAAGGTGGCAAATTTTTCACTGGATGGATCAAAATAAGCCTGTAGGAAAATCTGAACAAGTAGAGACACATTGAAACCTGCCTAGCCACTGACTGTTCTTCCCAAGGTCTTAAGGAATCTCTGAGCTCTGAGACTCTTAACTGGCCTAAAATAATTTGGTAGGTTCCAGCTGCTCACAATTCACAGTCTGAGTCCTCAGTCGGGCTGCAGGTGGACAGCCCTGCTCCCTGCCTTTGCCACAGCATCCTGCTGTCCCTCCAGCCAGACTTCACTGCTCTTAGCTGCACCCTGTATGTTCCCTGTGACCACAGGGCTTTCACATGTGCTGCTCCCTTTTCCTGGGATACTGCTTTTCCCATTTGTCTGCTGGTAAGGCGATGGCACCCCACTCCAGTACTCTTGCCTGGAAAATTCCATGGATGGAGGAGCCTGTTAGGCTGCAGTCCATGGGGTCGCTAAGAGTCGGGCACGACTGAGCGACTTCACTTTGACTTTTCACTTTCATGCATTGGAGAAGGAAATGGCAACCCACTCCAGTGTTCTTGCCTGGAGAATCCCAGGGAGGGGGGAGCCTGGTGGGCTGCTATCTCTAGGGTCTCACAGAGTCGGAGACGACTGAAGCAACTTAGCAGCAGCAGCAGCAGCAAGCTCTTCTTACCCTTTACCTCTCAACCAGAGCACAGCCTCCTCAGGCAAACTCCCCAAAACAGGACAGGATGCCCCTGGCCTACACACACCATACATTCATCCTTCACAAGGTGAACTTTTATATTTATTTTGTCATAGGTTACCATCCCCAGCACTGAGCCCAGAGTGTGGTTTATAGGATCACAAGAAACATATACTATATGAGTGATCCACTGCTGCTGCTGCTGCTAAGTCACTTCAGTCGTGTCCGACTCTGTGTGACCCAATATGGCAGCCCACCAGGCTCCCCTTGGGATTCTCCAGGCAAGAACACTGGAGTAGGTTGCCATTTCCTTCTCCAATGCATGAAAGAGAAAAGTGAAAGTGAAGTCGCTCAGTCTGTCCGACTGTTAGCGACCCCATGGACTGCAGCCCACCAGGCTACTCCGTCCATTGGATTTTCCAGGCAAGAGTACTGGGGTGGGGTGCCATTGCCTTCCCCGGAGTGATCNACTGGAGTGGGTTGCCATTTCCTTCTCCAATGCATGAAAGAGAAAAGTGAAAGTGAAGTCGCTCAGTCTGTCCGACTGTTAGCGACCCCATGGACTGCAGCCCACCAGGCTACTCCGTCCATTGGATTTTCCAGGCAAGAGTACTGGGGTGGGGTGCCATTGCCTTCCCCGCAGTGCTCCCCAAACGCTGAACTGTATGGGAAGCCCACCAGGTGTTTCTAAAAATACAAGTTACTGGAGCCTACCTTTAACACTAGAGATTCCTATTTAACACTCTGACTAGAGGCCTGGAATCTGCATTTTAATGAGTACAGAGGTGAATCTAAATGTGTAGTCTTGGACCACAGTTTTTAGAAACCTAAGAACTGAGTCCAGTTTCTCAAGACTCCAGAAGTATTATATGTATAGCAATACGTACATTAATGACCCAGTAAGACCAGTATTACCCCAGAAACCACCAAACCCTTTACCCATTACATTTTGTGCTTTGTATATTTCACATTATTTAATCTTCACTATATATATAGATAGATAGACAAAATAATTTGATCCATTTTACAGTCATTCTTTACTAACTGAGCTATAAGGGAAGCCTATACAGTCATATACATACATATATATATAAATATATATACACACACACACACTATAATTTGATCCATTTTACAGTCATGGAAACTTGGCAATGGTAATTTGATTCAAGGTCACAAGCTAGTGAGCAAATAGTTAAGAATCCACTTTGCAGTGTAGGGAACACAGGTTCTATCACTGGTCAGGAAACCAAGATCTCACATGTTGCAGGGAAAATAAACTCATATGTGGCAACTAGAGAGAGTCTGTGTGCTGCAACTCACACCCGATGCAGCCACGTATATATATGTGTGTGTGTGTGTGTATATATAATACTACATGAACTCAGCCTCTTTGTAGCCAAGTCTCTACTGTACCCAGTCTCTCTATAGACTCCCCAAACTTGAATATATCCTTACTGTGTTCTATTTGGGGTTTTCAATGAGGAAGGAAAGGAGAAGAAAGCAAGAATTTAAAGGAGTCAACCACTGAACTGCCACTTTTCCCCAATTCTAGTACCAGCCCTTTTTTCAATAAGAGAAAAGCAGAGGTGTTTCAACTGCTACTAGAAAGATAAATAGCCTAGGATATCTATTAGTGCCCCATAAATACTGCTGCTCAGAATACTGATATATTTCCAGTTATTTGTGATGTTTTCCTTCTCATTTTTTTATGACAACTGAAATTTAATACAACAGGCCAGTTTGGCAAAGGTAAGCTGTGTAGCTATACCCAACTTAATTCCCTGGACTCAGAACCCTCAGAAGGTGTGAAAGCAGCAAATCTAGATAACTTCCCAATTCTCCCAGAAGCCCCCACTGGGAATATGACTCCTGACGTGGCATTTCCAGGGAAAATTCCATGTTAAATGTGTTCTTGGAGACTCTCCCATGAGACTTGCCAAGAGAGATTCTGTTTTTCTTTTTTTTTTTGACATGTGAGATTTTAGTGTATCAAACCCACCTTGATGTTGAAATTTTAAAGGGAGAGAGATAAGACAGAGAACTGTCAGAAAGAAGGTTACAGCCTCAAGGGTGAGCGACTGCTTCCTGACAATGGATATTCACTCTCCATCAGTTACACACAACCAGATCAGTTCTGTTGAGGAACGGTTGGTTATTAGACAGGAAAAGACCGACAGGCATGGAACCAGGTGCAGGCCTGGCAAGCAGAGAGTTATAAAACCTTTTTCTTTTTCCTCCCTCTAGAAGCAAATATAAGCTTGCTTTATGAAGCCAATCCTGGTTTCCCAGAGAAGTGCTTTGGCAATAATAGCCCCAGAGAATAAAAGCTTGAGCAACCAGGGGCATTTAGAACAATAAAGCCTTCTTCTTCCCACACATATTGTTGTCAGGGCTGCCATGTCTCTGTTCCACACATTTCCTGCCAGGAGCTCACCTTATTCCTACAGAGTCAAGCATGGCAGTGTCTGAGTACTGAAGGGCATGGTCGTGGTACCTCCTCGGTGGAGTTGTGTTGAGGATCAGCTGAATCAGTATATGGGAAGATGCTCTGGACAGTACCTGGTACACAGCAAGCTCTTCATGAGTTGTAGCTATGATACTGTGGGATAGTGGCTGTTACATGTATTGACAGTTCAATAGCCACAATGCACATAATATATCCCAAATATTTTTTAAAGTAAATATTTGACTTGTTTTTTTAAAGCAATTATATGACATCCAAAATCACTGGACAGTGACTACATCCACAAAATTAAAAGGCATTTTATCCTTGAAAAAATAACTATGACAAATCTAGATAGTGTATTAAAAAACAGAGACATCAAAATCACTTTGCTGACAAAGGTCCTTATAGTTAAAGCTATGGTTTTTCAAGTAGTCATGTATGCGTGTGAGAGTTGGACTATAAAGAAGGCTGAGCACTGAAGAATTGATGTTTTCGAAATGTGGTGCTGAAGAAGATGCTTGAGAGTCTCTTGGACAGCAAGGAGGTCAAACCAGTTAATCCTAAAGGAAATCAACCCTGAATATTCATTGGAAGGACTGGAGCTGAAGCTGAAGCTTTGGCCACCTGATGCAAAGAGCCAACTCATTGGAAAAGACTCTGATGCTGGGAAAGATTGAGGGCAAGAGACGAAGGGGGTGACAGAGGATGAGATGGTTAAATGGAATCACTGAGTCAATGGACATGCTGCTGCTGCTAAATCGCTTCAGTCATGTCCGACTCTGTGCAACCCCATAGACAGCAGCCCACCAGGCTCCCCCGTCCCTGGGATTCTCCAGGCAAGAATACTGGAGTGGGTGGCCATTTCCTTCTCCAATGCATGAAAGTGAAAGTGAAAGTGAAGTTGCTCAGTCGTGTCTGACTCTTAGCGACCCCATGGATTGCAGCCTACCAGGTTCCTCTGTCCATGGGATTTTCTAGGCAAGAGTACTGGAGTGGGCTGCCATTGCCTTCTCAATGGACATGAGTTTGAGCAAACTCCACGAGATGGTGAAGGACAGGGAAGCCTGGCATGCTGCAGTTCAGGGGTCACAAAGAGTAGGACACAACTTAGTGACTGAACCACAAAATGACGTGTTTGTATTTTTCATATTTATTCTACATCCCAAGGGGAAAATTCTAATCATGAAATCATCCATTTATAAATAAAATCTGAAAATGTTAAAGCAGCCTACTTTCTCCCTTACCTTTAAAATTCTGGAAAAGCAAGGCTTTTCAATCTCAATATTGTTGACATTTGAGGTTGAATAACTCCATGTTGTATAGAGAGTTGCCCTGTGCATTGAATGGTGTTTAGCAGCATCTGTGGTGTTTACTCATCAGATGCCCAAAGCACCCTTCCCAGTTGCGATAATCAAAAATGTCTTTAAACATTGTCCTTCAGGGTTCAAAACTGCCCTTGGCTGAGAACCACTGGTCTAGAGTCATTCTGAAACAGACAAGTAAACTACAGACACAGGTTCTCTAAAATATGCCTCAAACGTAAGATGGTGTGTCCCTACTGGGGATCTCACTCATGCTACAAAGAGCACTTGACTAGCAGGGAACTGAAACCCAAAACCTGACAGGGATGGTGAGATGCTTACCCACTAACAAGCTATGGTGAGCAAAACAGTCCAAACTTCTTCACTTATGCAAACTCAACATTTAATTTTCTGCAAGATTACCCACAATAATTACAAAGTTTCTATAACCCAGCCTCAAAAGCTTGAAACTCTGAGATCCATAAGAATCGATCTTTTATCTTTTACCTCTGCTGTGTACTGTGTCTGTGTAACATAGCAGATGAGTGAAAGCAATGTTGTCCTCTAATTTCTAGAAGTAAGTGAAACTTTATCAAATTAAATTATTAAATAATCCAGTGGAGAGATGTAGAGAGTAAACCTCTAGTGTACAAACCTTTTGATTTTAAGCATGCATCTTTCAACTGAACAATTTTTCTGTCCATATGATAATAATAGTTTGACATTCTAAAAGTAATGCTGAAATATTAGCCAGTAGCTGCCGGTTAAAGATGGTTTGAGGCCAAAAAACTGACATCTCTGGGACAGCAGTGTGTTCACTCTGCCAGTCACATACAGTACTTTTGAAGCATTAGCAATAGCTTGAATGGACTTCCTACCAGGAATCTGTGGTCAAATGCTGACTAATGCCAGATCAACTTAAAGATTTCAGAGCCATTATGAAATATGTGAGTACGCTGACATAGTCTGAGAATGAAGACAAACCAAGAAATTCACACTATTACCAGAACTGGGTTAGGATCTTACTGACCAGGGATTAGAAAAATAGAGCTCAAATGAGAAAGAATACACATTCTTTCCACTTTCTAATATCCACATGCCTTATAAGGTTTCATTCCAAAGTGGGGAAAATGGCACCCGTATTTTAACTAAGTATCAGGCCAAGGCAGTTTTATCCGAAGGATATTAATTGCTCTGGTGAAGGAATGTTGCACCGTCCACTCACACACTGGACCTCATTTAGTTGTTCCTTCATGTTTAAGATGCTATTACTGTCCTGGATTATGCTTCTATGACGGGGTGAAGTGGGCCGGCACTGAATGACCAGGAACTAAGTGTGCAGGTACAAGGTCATTTCTCTTCTGCTTAGAGCTGCCTCGATTCTACCTGCTGAGAAGGTGACAATATATCTACACTCCAGTGCCTGACCTAAGAGAGGAAAGTCTGGGGACTGAGGCAGGGAGAAGTCCCCAGCATCCTGTATGAGCCATCCAGGGAGGACTCCTCTTCCCCTGTCTCCTGGCCTTCGTCTTTGTTGTTGAGTCGCTAAGTCACATCTCACACTTTGCGACCCCATAGACTATAGTCTGCCAGGCTCCTCAGTCCATGTGATTTCCTAGGCAAGAATACTGGAGTGGGTTGCCATTTCCTCCTCCAGGGGACCTGCCTGACTCAGCAATCAAACACGTGTCTCCCAAACTGCAGGTGGATTCTTTACTGCTGAGCCACCTGGGAAACCCCAGCCTTCATCTTTAGTTGAGGACAAAATCAGAATCTTTGCACCATCCTGTAGCCACAGGTTCCGCACTCACCACAAAAACAAACATCACAAGTTATTTCTTCTAATATTCTCAGGGCTGTTTTTTCCCCATCTTTTTTCCCCTTTCTAATGTCCTTCCCACTCGGTTTTCAGTCCTACCCCACACCAGCCCTCTTTCAAGACTGGAATTGCTAAGAGGTAGAACCAATCGAGATCTAGATGTCAGAAGACTCAGTTTTCAGCCTTCCACTCTCTTTTTAACAGTGTCCCTCTGAACAAGCCACTTAATCTTGCCAAGTTAACTTAGCTATCAAAGGGAAATGATAATTTGTGACTTCATAAACTTTCACTACACAAATATTATGTGTTACTAGAAGAAATACTTAAAACTAGAAGGGGTCATTCTGCATGTTATTTCAGTGGCCCTGGTAAGAAAACAATTATTTATCAACAAGCAGTTATTCTCAAGCAGCTTTCCCAAAAGCTGGCCAGATGGCTCCATGACTTTCTAAGGGAAAAGGTGAAAAGCCATCACATTTACCTGCTTTTAATCTTCCTTTTCTACCTTCATCGTTTAAACACAGAAAAAGAGTTACTGGGCAGTTACCAGATTTTCCCCGGGAAGGAAAAAGTTTTCCCAGTGGCCTAACTTTAGGGATTCTGTTTAAACTGATTGAGAAGGTGGTCTGACCTTGGCATTAACCTTGGAAATTACAAAGCTTTCCACATTTGCCTCTTTCCACTGTACCTGGACTGCCTCTCGTTTCTCACACAACAGTTTGGGACCTCTCTCTTTTCCTGGCCCCCTGTACTTAACAAAAACCCACATCTTCAAAACAAGCATGCAGAGCAGAAAGTACTTCTTAGAAGGGAACTCCATCTGCCTTACAAACAGAGTGCCAGTCGGACATATCGTGGGAGCAGCAGGCAACTGTCTGGGGAAGAGACCATAGCATCTGGTGGACCCCAGGAGGCTAAAGCACAAGAAGGCACGGGATTCTCTCCAGTGCCCAGCCTGGATTCTAGGGGAAATGAGAACATTGTGAACTACAGCCCTGACGTCATTCCTTAAAGATCAGGAGATGGCCTTCCAAACTTGAAGGCAAGAGAAAAACCTTCAGGAAAGGGTCAACCTCTCTTTCCACTTCGAAGAAAGAACCTCATTATGTACACAGGTGTGACTCTTCCATCCATGTGTCTCCAAGTTCTTAGAAGCTGATTAAGTGATAACCGTACCAATTAGAAGAGATCATCACAGGAAAGAGAAGAGTCTTTTTCTGGAGGGTCAAAAACCAGAGGACTTTCATATCTGCTATCAACTCCTATGATCTTAGGGAAATAATTTAACTTCTGCATAACTCCTTTTCTTCATCTGAACAATTAGGAAGAAACTGTCACTGACAACCCACAAGATTTTTTTTTTTGGAAAATCAACTCAGTAAAGAAGTAAAATCCTAATTTTAAATAAAAAGCATTAAATATTTAATAATATTTTTAAACATCTTGTCTTCTGCATATGAATTAATCTAACTTATGCCTATAGCTGCAAAAGCACAAAGGGACTTTGGAAAGTCTTTGTGTTCACATCTGTAAAAGCTAAAAGATGATTCTAACATTATTTGTCTGCATGTCAGTATACCTATGTTTCTTTCTCTTCATGTGTCTGTATCTTTGTATGACTCTTCCTGTCTCAAAAGGCAGAATAACGTAGCAGGAGAGTGCCATGGATATAAAGATAGAATACATAGAGTAAATCCCAAGTCCATTATCTCTGGTTGTGTTGCTTCGGACAAAATAATGTCTAAAACGAGGATGATGATTCTGGATCGTCTACCTCCACGATTGCTTGAGTGTTAAATGACAGCCATGTTCTCTGCCACCTCTCTCTCTCTCTCACTCTCCTCTTCCTCCTTTTCTTCCTCCTCATTATTCATTACCCTTTTCCACCACTGCCTCTTATCTCTTCTGTCCTTAAGAGCAAGTTAAAGTATATTTCTAGATTTTTCTGATTATCGAGCGAATAAAATAAATTGCTTTTTACCGTGGTCATCTTTTGTTTTGAGTCTCCTGAATGTCCTCTGTGTATATGTGTATTAGTCACTCAGTCATGTCCAACTCTTTGTAACCCCATGGACTGTAGCCTGCTGGGCTCCTCTGTCCATGGAATTCTGCAGGCAAGAATACTGCAGTGGGTTTCCATTCCCTTCTCCAGGGGATCGTCTCAACCCAGGGATCAAACCCAGGCCTCCTGAACTGTGGGCAGATTCTTTACCATCTGAGCCACCTGGGAAGCCCCTGAATGTCATAGAAGAAATATATTTCATGATTCTTGGGTCTCTTTCATTCCAGAAAATACACGTTTTCCACCAACTCTGCAAACTGTCTTCGACTTAGTGAGCAGTGTAGGGGAGATATGTATAGAAGATTATAAATTGGAGGCTTTTGTCTGTCACTCACTAGCTAGGCAAGTTCTATTACCTCTTGTAGGCTCCATTTCTCATTTATAAGATGCAAGTAACACTATCTATTTCAAAAGAATAATGGGAGAATTAAATCAATTATGATACCATTTTAAACACATGGCATAATGCCTTTTTAAATGGTAAGTACACAATAAAGAGCAGCTTTTATTATGTTAAAACTAAAACACAGTTTTATTATTAATGATACCATGGTATTAATAATGGTGATTTTTCAGAGGGAATCTTGAAGGTAGGACGCTGTCCCATCAAATAGCTTAGAGACAAAAACTAACACTGTGTGCTAGACATTTTTCTTACTATTAATACTTTCCAGGTATTAATTCAGTTGTTTCCTAGGTCATCATAGTTCATGAGTGGTTGATTCAAGGCTCAAATTCATGAGTTCAGGACTAGGACGTAAAGTACCTTTCAAAATGCTAGGAAAGATAGCACCTTCTAGACCAACCAAACTGCTAGTAATTTGTTACCAGTAACAAAGTACTGAGGGCTTTTCTGGTGGGGCAGTAGTAAAGTATCCGCCAGCAATGCAGGAGACATGCATTCAATCGCTGGGTCAGGAAGCTCCCCTGGAGAAGGAAATGGTAACCCACTCCAGTGTTCTTGTCTGAAGACAAGAGAAGAACAGTGGTAACTACCCCAGTGTCCAGTGGTTAGTCTCATGGACAGAGGAATTTGGCGGGCTGTAGTCCACAGGCTTGCAGAGTCGGACACAACTTACAGGAAGGCCCAGAATTACAGGGGTAATGAAAGAGGCAAATAGATTTTCGTTCATTTTGTTTCTCAGGGGCTATTGCAACTGAACAACGACGACAAAGTACTGAAGCCTGCTTATGATTTTCTTTCTAAACTTTTTCATTTATATTGGAGTATAGCCAATTAACAATACTGTGATGGTTTCAGGTGAATAGCAAAGGGCCTCAGCCATACATATAAACATATCCACTGACTTTCTTTTTAATTTAAATGAGTGTGAATATACTTATAATGGCATAGCTCTTGCTCACCAACATTGCGATTCCCTCTCTACAGTAGGGAAGGAAGCACTGTATCCAAACTAAAGCTTTAGGACTTGCTTATAGCCCTGGGTTCATCTGTGGTATGAGGACCTCAGGTGCATCAGCATTCGCATCTTTTCCTCACTACCACCACCATGATCATCATCACCACCGTGTTACTATTTATTGATCATTCTCTGCCAAGCATGGGCTTTTCCTTGATGGCTCAGTGTTAAAGAATCCGCTTGCCAGTGCAGGAGATGTGAGTTTGAGCTCTGGGTTGGCAAGATCCCCTGGAGAAAGAAATGGCAACCCATTCCAGTATCCCTTCCTGGAAAATCCCATGGACAGAGGAGCCTGACGGGTTAGAGTCCATGGGGTCACAAAGAGTCAGACACAACTCAGCAACGAAACAACACCAACACCAACAAGCATTCTTCATATATATTTTTCTGCATGTGTTAAAGCAGAAAAAAAAATGTTGAAAATCATTGAGCTACACAGTTCCAGACGCCTTCTGAAGACTTTCCTCATAATTCTACCCTACAGGACTCCACCACCAACCTTGAAAAGGAAAGAGGAATGACAGTAATATTTACTGATATCTATCTTGTGTCAAGCATAAGATTAGGGACTTTCCATACATAATCTTATTTAATCCTCACAACAAACCTAAAATATAAGCATTATATTTATTGCTTAGTTATTGTCACTGATTTTTTTTTTTTTATTATTTTCATCTCAGATGTACAGTGAAGAAAATCACAGCTCAGAATGACTTGGTATCTTTCTCAAGGCTCACTGAGCTTCTAAATTACAGCTTGAGGATTACAACTAGATGTATATGTCTCTTTTGAGTAATATCTTTAAAACAGCCTTACCATTTACGACACTGGTTTGTTTTCTTCCAATGTAACATAAACTCTCTCTTTTTCAGTCTGTTCACTGGAAGGCAGGAGCCCCTAAAAGAGTGCCAGCCTGGGAATCAGAAATCTCAGGTTGTAGCCCTGGCTGTACAACTCACAGATTGTGTGACTCTGGAACAGTCATTTATCCATGTAAAATGAACCATCTCCAGCTCTAATTCTACACACTACAACTGCCTGAAAGTAGATACCAGACACCCATCATCACTCACATGCTATATCAATCCTAACTGCAGTCTTTCTCTCTGCCCTTGGAAGAGAAGATTATGGAGAGGGACCTGCTGCACAAGAGCATTTGTTGACCAGACCACCCGACAAGGGTGGTTAAGGAGGAGGTTGGCTGGGAAGTGTGAGAAAGTCATCCACCTTACAGCTGTCCTGGCCTGAACACTACCATGGATAAACAAGAGTACCTCTCTAGAGAATCCTGCTGGCATCTCGTCTTCATTCCTTTCTGGAAAAAAAAAAAAAAAAAATCATATCCCTGTGAAGAATGTATTGCCTTCGATACGCAACTGCCAAAAACCCAACTGTAGGCAAAATCCATCTGACAAAAATCCCTTAACTGCTTTGATTCAGTTCTTAAAGGAGATTAGTGGTTGGAAGGTCACAGAGAAGCCAGCCTACTGCACGCTGCAGCCTGGGGTTTCAAAGCTCTCACTACTAAGGGGATCTCCGTACCTCATGCCCCTTCCCTCCAGGCTGTTTAATCAATGAATCAACAAATAGTTACCGAACGAGGCTTCCCTGGAGTCTGCAGGTCACTTCAGATGTGCCTCTCCAGTTCAAGAGCAGGAGAAAGAAAAACAGATTTTTCTGACTCTTCTTAAAGTTTCCATTTATAAAACCAGGACTAACATGAAAAGACTGTGGGTCTCTTCTCCCTCTTTTTCTCTTCCCTTGAACCCTTCTGATTCTAGTCTGCAGGTCACTTCAGATGTGCCTCTCCAGTTCAAGAGCAGGAGAAAGAAAAACAGATTTTTCTGACTCTTCTTAAAGTTTCCATTTATAAAACCAGGACTAACATGAAAAGACTGTGGGTCTCTTCTCCCTCTTTTTCTCTTCCCTTGAACCCTTCTGATTCACAAAGAAAAAGAAAATGCTATGGAGTTGAGAGAATAATAAGAGATAAAAGGAAGGAAGGGAGGAAGGAGGGACAGTAGGAGGTAAGGAAGGAAGGAAAGAGGTGGGGAGACAGACAGGAAGCAGAGAATCAGAAGCCTAGATTTCAGGAAGGTCAAAGGACACAGCAAACACACAGACAATCTTCTCAAGATAAACCACAATGGAAAAGAACATGTAAAAAATATATATATATGTACAACTGAATCCTTTTGCTTTACAGCAGAAACTAACACAACACAATAAATAAGCATACTTCAATAAAAAAAAATTTTTAAAGCAAATATCTCTTTGGTAGCATGTAATTTTCATGTTTACTATCCTGTGAATTACTACTGCTCTTTAGTAGATGTGATTATCTTTGAGAACTAGTTACCACTAGTTTTAAGCTTTTAGGATGGATGTAATGATGAAGGTCTTATAATTCTAGGTGTTTTTCTGCTCTCAGCTCTGGCAACAGGATCACAGAGAAAATGCTCACACTGCCTCAGATACCCACAGTATCAGATATCAGAAATACACACACCAAAAAAACATATATAATAATTTTCTAAATAATTTGCATAGAAATGAAAAACTTCATGGCAAAAAGATATTACTCTGGGCCTACAGAAAATGTTATGTTAAAAAAACTACACTAGGTTACAAACTAAATCACCATCTCCCAAGTGATGATCAGTTATTGATGTACAACCGTCACTAGAGCAGGGCCGGCCCATGATGTGACTGTTGATCTCTGACCCAACACTTAGAGCAGGATTCTACCTCACCAAATGTTTCCTCAATCAAAACTAATAGTGAAACTAGGAACAGCTTATGAAGCACCCACTATATGCCAGACATGGTAGAAAACATCTTCTATGCATCAGCTCAGTTGACCCTTTCACCTGCCCATGAGCGGGCCTGACCCTCCTTAGTCTACAGAGGACAATGTGTCCAGCAGAGAGGGGAAATCACTTTGCTCCAATTCTTAAGCACAGTGATCAGGTCCAGAACAAAATCTCCAACCCAGGTCTCACTCCACGGGTTGTGCTTCTAACCACCTTGGAGCTGACACTTTATTCCTGTTCTTCGGTGTAGGGAATCAAAGCTGGGAAAAGTAAAAATACTGTATTTCATTATCATTTATCACCTCACCAAGACTTGGTGTTCCCCTGGCAGCTTCAAATTGCTCCTTTCCCTCACAACACGAATGACTACAGTTTCTTCTTTCCTTTCTTTTAGATAAGCAAACCCAGTATTAGAAGAGCTAACAAACCATGAAGCTATAGACAACCAAACCATTCTGAAGAATTCTTCAGTCTAAGCATGTAATGAGGCACTCCAACATCTTAAAAAGCTCATTAAAGAAAAAAGTTTAAATATAAGAACTGTGTTTCCACTCATAGGCCTAAACAAAGAGTCCACTTTGTTAAAAGTGGACTTTGATAAAACTCCTGAGTGGATACAGAAAAGACTGATGCTCTGTTATCTTACTGAACTTCTAAATTACAACCCCCAAGCTTTTTTTCATGTGCTGATGGAGTCTATTGTAATGAAGCCATTAATAGAAAAATAAACAACCCAAATTCTATTATTCAATATGACATCTCTACATGTACAATGATGCATCTATTCAGAAGTATCTGTATGATAAAAGGAGGTAAGATATACATACAGCATGCTCTTTGGTTCCAAGATGATAACGATGATTTCTACCATCTGTGCATAGACCAGTTCGAGTCTCTTTCACCTTGAGACATAACACACGTAGAGACAGACCTTTCCTCAGGGTGCCCAGGATTGTCCAACACAGTGACTCTGAACCCCTTCATTCCTGCACACTGGGTACCAGCCAGGACCACCCTCCAAATCTGGCTTCTAAATGTCCCCTTTCCCCCCAACTCTGAAGACTAGAGTTTCTTCTTTCATTTCCTTTAACAAACACAGCTGAGATTCGTACCAAACAAACCACAAGAGTAGCACTTGACACATATACAGTGTTAATGGTTCTTGGTTGAAGGCAAACGTATGAATCTACAACAACGCTCACGTCCAGAAACCACTTCTATCAGAGAAATGCAAATCATATCGCAAAGGCGCGTCCTTGTAGAACTCAGCAAAGCTCTGCCTGGACTCCAACCTAGAGGTTAGACACGGCGCTTCTCCCAGAATCTGCCTGTGCTCATTACCATATTGCAGGAGTGGCTTCCAAAGCCAAGAACAGTTTCAGAAAGGCCAAGGTTCTCAAATAATCCAGAGATTTAGGAAGGCAGAGAAAAGATAGTGGCATCACATAAAAGCCAAGGAACAAAATGACCTATTCCTCCTACATCAAAGCTTGAGGACTTCTAGAGCACACTTTTGGCATGACCTTCCATGGAGGAAGCCTAGAAGACACAGATGTCCTTCGGGTTTCTAAAAGGAAGGTACTTACCGTGAAAACCCACCATTCACCACGCTTTGCCCAGAATGACAGTGGCCACCCTTCTCTACGGAAGCACAGCCTGGGACCCATCAAGTTTGTGTAGCTGTCTACTTGGGTTGCTTGGGAATACACGAGGGGGGAGAGGGGGACAGGGTGGGCAAGGTAGGGGAGAAAAGACGGACTTTCCCTTTAAAACTGAACAGAAGCTGATCCCAAATCACATGACCTTTTACCGTAATTTCTATTAAAATCATTTCATGTCTGGTTGCCTCTGCTCTCCTGGCTCATTTGTATTGTTTACAACAAGTCATTGCACTGGCAGTGAGTGGGGGCTGAATCCATGGTTACCCGTTTTTACATTCACTAGTTAAATGGAATGCAGTCCTGCTGTGGGTTTCAGGGAACCAGCTCTTAAGAAACCACAATCCAGCTATCAATCAGCCTAATCGGAGAGAAATTAATCTTATAAACCCAAGTATTGGTACATATTAAAAATTGATGGCGAAGGGGCACGGGCTTTTTATTGGTTGGAGTTACGAAAGTGGCCAAGCTGACATTCGACTTAGAGCTTCAGAGTATTCGGTCTGAGGTCTCCATCTGACAGCTGTACACGCTGTGCAGCTAAACAGCTTTCAAGAGTAAAACGACCACCCTTGGAAATAAATCCTCCTTCCCCCCACCCCCACCCAATTTTGTGAGCATTTCCTTCACCTGGTTGCTCTTAGGATCCAAAGAGTGCCTGAACAACAGTTCAACCAGACTGCAAACCAGCAAAGTAACTTAACCAGATACACACAAGCCAGTAAAACATCACACCGACAGCCTTGGGTAGGATTCAATTAAGACAAAAACCCCAGTGGAATGCTCTTTATGAGTAAATTAAAACTGCAAACTAATATGTTTCATTGAGAACAAGGACGGTCCAAATTCATTCTACTGTCCATGAATTTAGGTGGTTAATTCTTCTAAAAACATTCCGCAAAGCAAACTTGTTTCTCAATATGGACATGCTCAGCAATTATCATTCCTAATCAAAATTTACAAGTTTTCTAGTTTAAACCCCACCATCATCATCCCACAAGTCACATCTCCACGCTAAATGAGAACAGCAAATAGTTAAAGCTAACATATTACAACCCCATCTACTGCAAAGTCACTGTATCAGAAGCTAGAATTGATTTGTTTCCTGAGAACGAATGGAAAATGAATGTAACAAAACGTCAGAAAAATCCCTCCTGCACTGCTAATCGGATATTGTATAATGGTTGATTGCAGCTCTGCCCTGTCCGCTCGCTGCCTAAATCGTACATACTTACACGTTCTGGGCTCTTCCAAGAGTTTGGTGCAGTTTCAAGGACAAATGTCTTAAGGAAGCCTCTCTACTGTGCAGCAGGGAGTCTAGCGTGGATCTGATGACAAGAGCGCGGTGCTAAATCTGACAACAGAGAAGGAAACTTCCTGCGAGGAGAGGAGATCTTGGAAAGTCTCGGGGTTAAAAAGGCTGCTTTGAATGTGCTGGGTGATCTGCTCCCTGGCTGTGTACACACAGTAGCGGCTGATCTGTGTTTGCAGCCCTGCAGAAAGGAACCTTTACTGAAAACCAATGGTATCACATTTCATTGGAGCTGGTGCCAAGGGCTGGAGAGCAGAACCACCTTTGACAACTTCACACAATTCAACCCAGCAGACTTACCACAGGTCACAGAGGAGCGTACAAGGCATCTCTCCCCTCCCACCCCATCCCAGGTTTCACCTCGAATAGGTTAGCACAGTTCCCTGGGAATCTAAACGCTGTCACCGGCTCGACTCTGCCAACAGTACAAGGTATTTCCTGGACTTTTATTAAATGTAGTGCCCAATCCCTGCTGTCCTGACCTACCATGGACTGTATTTTTATAGAATTTTTAAAAATGAGCCCTAATTTTTAAAAGGCACGGCTCTCTGTTATACAAAACTTCAGATCCACAGTGGGTTACTAACCTCGTGTTGAGTATTTCAGGCTCCCTGGACATTCCTCACAAATAAACCGAGGAAAAATAAATCAGGATTGGAGACCTGGGTACCCAATTCTGAGTTCAGAAATCAGAGTTATCAAATTCCTGTTTGGTTGGGGGCCATCTTTTTTTTTTTTACTGTTGATTCTAAACTGGCCACAACTGGAAAACTTCACTCCAGGTGAACCTACTAATAGAATAGGGCCCTTTGGATTTTAGGATCAGGCAAGCAGAGTATGAATATGCTGTTTGGTGCAGCATCACCTTCTTTACCACCCTACGATGGAGGAGAATGAAGATTCTAGACCTTGCCAGCTCCAAGTGGGAAAGTGAAGAGAGTGTAAGAGATAGAGGGGGTTTAGAGGCGGGGTGCTGGCTGCTGGGACAAACTTAATCCAAGTCACTGGTTAACCACCTCAGTATCTGTGTGTGCCTCAGTGTCCTTCCTGATGACAAGTCTAGGCTATGGTATATTACATGGTCTTTTCTCACAACTGCACATCTGACTTCAAAGGGTAGAAATCAGGGCTGACGGTTTAACCAAAGGCCGTATTCAATGCATCAGGCTGCACAGGGAAGTATTCACCTGCTCCTCTGAAAGCTGGCCCATAAGCTGCCTGGGCACCTGGTCAATTACCCAGATCTTTTGCTTTGCATTTTGTCCACACTACGGTTCAGAGGTAATGGTCATTCCCTACCCTGTAATGTAATGAAAGCTTCCTATCCTGACCCAACCACTTTCTACCTACTTGAGACTGAGTTATTTAAAATCTTGAACTTCTGATTCTTCACCTATGAAATGGAACGAGTATATCTACCATTCAAGATTACTGGGAAGATTTAAAGAATAATATAGGTCAAGGGCTGACCCTAGGTGCCTGATATGCATGTATTTATCAACATTTACTGTGCCCCCTCAGAACGAGGCTCAGGGCCAGAATCAGGGGTACAGGTCAGCTGAGACACGACCCCTACTCTCAGGCGCAATGCTTCTGGTGTCTTTCCTCCTTTCCTCCTGCACTGTGTGCAGTCTCCATCATACACCAAAAAAAGTTTTCAAATACTCAGTCCCATTTGATTCTATGATAATCCTATAAGACAGATGAAACTATGCCCATTTTGCAAGTGAGAGTCAGGCAGCTAGTGAATAATAGCTGGGGACTTCCCTGGTGGTGCAAAGGTTAAGAATTTACCTTTCAATTCAGGGGACACAGGATCAATCCCTGGTCAGGGAAGTAAGATCCCACATGCTGCAGGGCAACTAATCTCAAGGGTCAGAACTAGAGAAGGCTGCGCACTGCAACAAAGACCCAGCCCAACCAAAAAACGAAACAAAACCTGTAGCCCAAACTTCAATCCAAGTTCTGATTCTGTCACCATACATATGAATTTGTCACATAGCATTCATTTTCTGCACAAATCTACATTGTATTATTATCTTAACAGTTTTATGTGCATTATTGTACTTCCCTAAAGATAGAGTTGGAGAAGAGAATGGCAAGCCACTCCAGTATTCTTGCCTGGAAAATTCCATGGATAGAGGAGCCCAACAGGCTACAGTCCATGGGGTCACAAAGAGTTGGATACTACTGAGCAACGAGCAAAGATAGTGTAAGTCTTTAAAGAGAGACTTAAAATTATTTTCTAGTCTCGTAACAGACCTCGCCTGACACTAAACATATTTTGTGTTTAATATATTTTCCTAAATGTAAAAGAAACTCAAGCTGGGTTCATTTACTCCGTATGATCACTCTCACAGGAAGCCATAGCTTCTCAACAAATATTGGTTGGGAGGTTGTTTGTCGCCTTCCAGTGTCTGTGCTATATCTTTGTGACAGCTAAGTTGCTCTAGTCATGTCTGACTCTGTGTGACACCATGGACTGCAGCCCGCCGGGCTCCTCTGTCCGTGGGATTCTCCAGGCAAGAGTGGGATGCCATGTCCTCCTCCAGGGGGGTCTTCCCAACCCAGGGATGGAACCCGCATCTCTTATGTTATCTGCATTGGCAGGTGAGTTCTTTACCACTAACACCACCTGGGAAGCCCGTGCTATGTCTTTAGTTACTTTCAAATAATTATACACATGTCAAAGTTTTTAACATTGCCTCATAATTAAACCACCCCAAAATTGTTTTCTTCATTGGTTTAACATATATTCTATACATTAAGACCCAATGAATTTTGATAGGAAACTTTTAATATTTACTTTTAAATTCAAACTTGATCCTTAGATATCTCATGATTTCTAGGTTCCCTTTAGTTTCAAGGTTTGACAAGTCACAAAGTATAGAATTACATTGATCATTATCTTGTGAATTAGAGCAGAACACACTGCCAACCAACCTCAGGTAAAACTCAAGCAGATTTCTGAATCTCTTAAAAAAATATACTGTCTGCACAAACAGTCCAGATTTCTTCATTAATTCTTGATCTACTGTTTCACTTTAGGTTTTGAAATGTAGTCCATTTCTGATGGAAGAATTGGCTAGACACTTATCAGTGAATCCTACATAAAAATATTTTTGAAAGAGATCTGTATAGAATCTAGAATTTGGAGTTAAATTGATGCATTACATTAATTAGCTCTGTTATATCTTGGAAATGTTTCCTTGAATGAAATTTATATCATTATTAATTAGTACTTACTGCCAAACAATGATTCCTTCAACCTCAACAAAAACCCAGGGAAATCTAGATTAACATCAATGTCAAGGCAAAAGTGGAATGACAGGCAGTGTTTGAGACAAAGAAATCAGTGACTGGATTCATTGTTTTTGTTTCCAAAGTCATTCACACGTGTATTGAGACAAGCTGTGGCCATCTGTAAGGGCGGGTAAATATGTTCCTTGTGCACTGGCATTGCATACATTAGAATTACCAGGCTTGCTCCATTCAACTGGCCAGCTGCATACTATTTCCTGCTTCCTCCTTAAATAAAATATTATGTAAAATACCCACCACATACTTGGTCCACAGTTCTTGGACCACAGTGGACAAGAAACATGCTTCCCAAAGACCACTCTGAAGCTAAACAAATTGACCTCAGCCTTGAGCAGACCTGTTCAGCATGGAGAACTGTTTGACCCAAGACTTTTCCTCACCATCTAAAAATACATAGAATATTCAAGCGCTTTTACAGCCATGAGTCTCACTCAACTCCCACAACCATCTTGGAATCAAATGTTTTTCTTATTTACATGTTTACCGATACGACAAGTTCAAAGAACTTAATAATTTCCCAAGGTCAGACAGGCATGAATGGCCCAGGAAAAATTTCAAAATGCATGCTCAAACTCTAATTTCAATACTTTTCCATGTAATACACATACCATATTCTCTTCAGGAAGAATGTGCATGCATTAGCTTCCCTCTTTTCCCTTTTGGTTCCTCATTGTACAGATCAGTTAAAAGCAGACCAAGCTCTCTCTCTCTCTCATTCAAATACACACACACACACATGCATGTACACACCCACCCACCCATATGCCTCTTTTCTACCTTCAGCTGCCTTCTATCTTTTCTTCTCTCACATCTTGGCCAATTACTTCAAACAGAATTGTTTCCCTACATTTTTTTCACTTTCCCACTTTTCAATAATTGGCTGTCAAAAACCAAATCATATTATAGGTGATAAACTTAGGTGTACTGCTAATTTACACTACTCTCAGGGAAAGAAATATTTTGCAACCCTGACTCTAAAAATCCTGAAAGTTACTAAAAGTTTCATTCATAAAATTTTTTTTAAATCCCTTTCCGATACTCTGCAATAGTTTCCATCTATCTTAACTTCCATTTATATGTGTATTCTCTTAAACATCAACCCTCTAGAATCTAGATAAATGATAAACAGTCAGTTTTATTGCCTTTATGTTACTCTCATCACTTGTTTCATAACAGCACTGTTTTTTTTTTGCAGTTTTTTTCATCACTGATGTACAATAATTTACTCTAGTAAGTAGTGCAAGATTTTATGGCCTAGCCTAGTAAAGTCATCTGCATTTAAGATTATTTTCTGTGGGAAAAAAAAAAGCTTGTAACTAATAATTAATCTACAAATGAAAATTTTCAGTGTAAACTTGAGTGTCTAAGTGTCATGAGGCTTTCATTTCAAACCCCTGAACCTGAGCTGACTTACTACTGTACACATTAACATCTCCAGTCATGGCATAAGGCTATGCTTATGTAAATACTTAGCTTATAGAACAGAAATAACCCAAAGTGTGATTAATTGGTTTATTCATTATTAATCAATCACTTAATTCAGAATCACTGGAGACCATCAAGTCACACCCTGTCATTTCAGAAATGAAGAGACAAAGGGATGAAGAGGACAGGCAGGTCACACTGTAAACTCTGCTCAGGACCATTTGGACTGTCCCCGAGCTGAAGATCAATGTTCAGTAATACCCATTAGCTAAAAAGCACAAATTTCTAACTCTGATGGATCCAAAGGGTCCTAAAGGTATTATGTCCCATTTCTGTAACCTTTGGAAAATAAATGTTCATCCTAAATAGAACATGAATTTCTAATAACCGAATTAAACGGTTCATCTAAATAGCCAACTTTGGATTTCTCTCCACACATAATAACTTGGAAAAATATATAGCCTGTGTTTACTAGAGCGCTATAGCCACAGTCTCTAAGAAGAGCTATAACTTGCTAACAATTTTCCTGATTTATGTTTGAAAACATACAGGGCATGAAATGATTTCTGCAACCTTACATTTTCCTCAAGAACATTGGTAGGCAGAAGATACTTTCCAAAAATAATGCTGGATTGCTTGTTGCAGCCTCTTTTTTAATAGAAATGTGTGATAGGCAATTATATGTGCTCCTCCAAAAAAAAAAAAAAGCATCATTAGATTTTTTTTTTTCCTGATTAAGAAAATTTTTTTAAAAAGAAGGAAGGATGAAGATGGAAAGAGGAAGGGAGAGAGGAAGGAGATGGTGATAAAAGCATCTCTTTTCATATGATGGTTACATTATAAAAACTGATTGCCTTCTTGCGTAAGAAAATGCAATAGATATTCTTCTAAAGAACAGCTTATAGAATATGTATGGTTACAAACCATAACACGCTATACAAATGTTAGTTATTTTCTGTTATCAGTGTTTAACATATATGGAAATTTACCTCACAATCTATAATTGTGCTAATTAAAACAAGTATTTGTGAATATAAATTATAATGGTCATAAAATCAGCCTTATTAATCTAATATATCTTAGAGTGAGATTGAATTTAAATGGGTCACTCTGGTAACACAGATACAGGAAAACACAGTTTATCCTACCACATAAGTATCAGAATAGGAGTATAAAAGTTTTTCTATGCTTCATATAAAGTTAGCATCCTAAATTTGAATCTTCGAAACAGTCAAAGATCACTGTGACAGCTATGCATATTTGCCACATTAAAAACAAGAATTCATTTGTGTAAGGAAAGTAAAGTCAGGACATTCATTAGTTAGCATCCTTTATAGGGGCCTATCCAAGTTATTTATTTTACCAGATGTGCCATCTGAAACAGCTGTAAGTGTCCATAAGTAAATAAGATAGCTTTGATTCTCCAGGGTCTGGCATGTGACCACAGGAATTCTAAACGTATTTAACCCCCTTTTGTGGTAACTATGATCATTCCCTTGTTTATACAAAGTATCTTTCACAATAGAAATATAAAGAGAGGCCTGACTTAAAACTATCAATGATTCTTCTTCACAAGCACAGGTATTACTGAGCATAATGATATAAACACATTACAAAATAGTTTAAGGTGTACATATCAGAAGGAGAATGAGAGGAAGAATTTACACCCAATATGATGGAGTAAGTCAGCTAAGGGGGCAGTGAGCCTTCACAACTGGAAATTATTCAGGCGCTTGAATGAAGGGCATCTAATTTCCAAGGAAAAGGAAACTGCCCTAGCTATGTGAAAAAGAGTCTTAGCATCACTACCATATGTACTTAGGGAATTTTTATTTAATGATTTCCAAAGATATTTCCAGTGACCTGAATCTGAAGATTCAAAACCGGAAGGCTGTGTGTCCACATTCTATACCAAAAGACTGAATTATTTTCTGCCATCATCTCTCAAAAGAAAGTCCTTCTCCTTGTTGGCTACCACTTAGCACTGATTCCAGTATAGAACACTACGAATTAGGTTGAAAGTAATCTAAAGAAGATGGTTCTAGAGGAAGATACTTAACTTTCCTGCAGCACCCTATGCCATTTGCTCACCTGAGACCATAAGGAGCATACAGGACTCCCATATAATTCCCTACTCTGATTCCTAAAGTCCACTTACTCTACTGGAATGACATGGCTAACCTCAAAAACTAAATTGCAAAGCAGAATTATTTCACAGCTTTTAAAACTGACAACAAAGTGACAAGAGGAAATTTCTTTGTTTGCACATGAGGTACATATTTTGACTTTATAAAGATACTTTAAGTGAATTTCACAAATCACAATATTCTGAAACTAGGTTATCATGACTTCAAAACGGCAGACTATTGTTCACAAATAAATTTTCAGTTGGGTTTTTAATACCAGTGGTTCAATGGAAAGATTCGCCAACTGCTCCCTGGAGAAAACAGAAGATCTGCATTTAAATAGAGATATAGTATTTCCAAATGCACAGTATGTAGGAGGCAGATACTGTCAAGGTTCTTAGTAAGTTGAGAGTAACTCAAATGGTATTAGGTACACCTCAAGGCTGTAGCCTCTTCATTGCATAGCCCTCCATCTATTTCCATAACTTTGCTTTTTCCTCTGTGCATTCTTTGTAGTATTCATCCCAAGAAGTTAAAATTAAACCTTTCTCCACTGCAAACTCCCCACACTAGCAACCAGCAATTACTAGTGTACACATCATTTCTGATGTGTACAGAAAAAGACCACAGAAGATAGGTTGGCCAGAAATGTTAAATAATTGAAAAGTATAATGACTTAATAGAGGAGTAAGCTTAGTTTACAATGCAACCCATTTAAAGCCATAAAGATACTGTGTAAAAATTTTATCTTGCGGTTGACCATTACATATCCTATCTATTATTCAAAAGTATCTCAACATTGTTTTTCTTCATTAATGTGGCTTTTGGCATTTCCCTCAAAATCTTTCTGTTCCCAGCGTTTTCCAACAATTTTGAAACAAATACAAAATTCCTACTTTCTATGTCATAAATTTTCCTCACTGGGATAATGAGATCTCCAGTGTCTAACTGAAACCAATTTCACAGGTCAACTTGTAAGGCAGCCTTTAACTTCCTTGGGTGTGATTTGTTTTGCATTGAACACAATCAAGCATGCACAATATTAAAAAAGAAATAAAACAGGGCTAAAGCTACTTGCATGGACACATCTGCAAACAAAAGAGAATCTCATAAATAACCTACTTTCCTGGGACACATTAAACCAGAGATTTGTCTATACTATTAAATGTCACAGGGCATCAGGAAAGTTTTTACCTTAACTGTTCAGCTATGGTACGTAGCAAGTTCATGAAGGAGGAGAAAGAAAAAAAACAGAGACACTTGGCATCAGTTTCAAACATAAGCCCATTACCTCCAGCAGGCTCTTGCGAAAATTCTAGCTGCAACTGAAATGTCCCTGTAAACAAGGTTCCTGAGAACAGCCTCAAATACTCTTCTCAGCAACATTTTCCCTCCCAGCCCTTCGGCTGCCTGCCTATGAGGGAGGTTGGTTACACCTTATTTGGCTGTCCTGCCATCTCATGCTGATTCAAATTCAGAACTCAAAGTGAAAGATGAAATATCTTCCAGATCACTTAATATTGAAATCCTGTCGCAGTAATAAGTGGTGCTCAGTTGGAGACGGGAACATGGAACTCTCTTGGTAACCTTTTAATTTCTGAAAAAATTGTACAGAGGAAATTGAGTGGCACAGACATCGTAACCAAATGGATTGACCTGCTCTATTTTGTTAAAGCACCACCCATCGGAAGTTCCCTTGGCTCCCTTGGCAATCCCCCCTTAATGAAGACTGGCGGGTTTCAGTAGACACTAGGCACTAAGATTTAAATGCTATTTTGATTTGCTGAAGAAATGATCTTTTATTAACGTTCATCTCCCCAGTCAATGGACAGCTCTCTGTGTTATATGATACCATCCTCCACAGAAACGCTTCTAATTCTCCATAAGATGAGTGGAAAGAGTTATGAGAACGGTTTAATAAAAAATAACAAAGCCATGCTTAACAGACAGATCTATATTTGAGGAATCATCTAGACCTGTTTCATGATATACTCCAAAGAAGCCCCATCACGTGACTTCACCTCCATCCGTATTTTCAAGTACCTTCTTCTGTCAGCTATTCCTCAGCTCAGATTTGAGAACTGTTCGAATTTCCCTCTCTTCCCTACAAGGACAGAAAACTGTTTCTCAGGTTGGTTAACTCATTTTGGTAACATCAAACCTACTGGAGAAGAAAAAATGAAAGAGAATCCAGACACCCCTTTCCCATTCCCCAACCACATCCCCTGCCTTCCCCTGGAGAACTTCTCTTCCCCTTTTCTCTTGCCTGCTGCTTCTGAATTTGGGCCTTTTCCAAACACACTCCCCTATTTGGACTTTGGGCAGCGTGAGAAACAAAAGAGAGTCTCTCTTCAAAACTAGACCAAGTCGTTCAGCTGCTCCGCATCACTTCAAAACATCCCCAGGTCTCTTGCTTCTTGACTTAAAGTATTAAGCAGGAGTGTTCTGAAAAGAGTAGGAAGTCAGACGTGGCCCTAACAGCTGCACTTAACTCACATGCTGAGCATTTCTTTCTTTTCTCCTCTTTTTTCTTTCTTTTTTTTAAAGAGAGAGAAAAGGTGTTATTTTCAACATTGCCCTCTGGTTTGGAGTAGCAAAAATTATGTGCTTTCCGTGTCTGCCCGTGTCTCCTTGGGAGGCCACTGGTGCTTGGCCCTACACCACCAACCCTCAGCAAACAAGCCTCCGTTTGAAACCGCCCCATGTGGCAATTCACAACATCACCCGAGCAAGCACGAGAGATAAACACAGACAGAATCACTCCACAACATCGAGGCACCGCGAGGGACTTCTCCAGGCCTTTCCAGACTTTTCCAGAAATGTTCATTAGGATTCTGAAAGGGGCGGCGGGAGCGGGGGTGGGGTGGGG
>SJYX01003938.1:771687-791798 GCA_006410675.1 Oreotragus oreotragus | reverse complement strand
GGGGTGGGAGTCAGGGAAGGGAACTGGAGGAGGAGAGCTTGGCCCTCTGTGTGTGTGTGTGTCTCTCTCTGAGACTCTCTCATCACCAAACATTGGGGGGGTGGGGGGAGGGGGTCTAGCCTGCAGATCCATCGGAGAGACTTGAGGGCTAGAAGGGGGTCGGTGGTTTGAAATACTTAAAATGACGGTCGGTGACCTCCGTGTAACTTCAGAGAGTCCCACGGGAAGGTGTACGCTTTGGGGAGACACAGAGGGTGAGGCGTAGAGGACAGGAAGGAGACACCTAGGACTACAGCAGCAGCCAGCACCAGAAGGATTTTTCCAGCCCACGACAGCGGTCCTCAACTCCGGACACCACCCCCTCCCCAACGACCCCCTGCCCCGATCCCCTCGCCCCCTAGGACCCCCACGCCTACTCATCCCCCACCCCGGTCCCGGCGCCCTAACTCTGCCCTTACTCTTTGCCACTTTCCCAAGCCCTGAAGTCTCGATCCAGGAAGGGGGATGGGAGAGGTGTTTTAAAGAACAAATCTCATGGAAATGAGAATTGATCAGTGTCTCGAGCACACACGCGCTGACAGTTTTGCAGTCATGGTAAGGCGAGTCTACGACAGGGGGACAAAACTCATGGTTGTGTTATGGAGGGAGGGGTTGCTTTTTTTTTCCTCCGAGAGACTCTAAACAAGTGAAGGGGGGAAGGGGGGGGGAGCAATAGAGATTTCCACCAGGACTGCAAATCAAGGATGCCCCCGATGCAAATGTCTGTCTCCAGATGTTGATGATAAGGGTTTGGACCAGTTACCTTGGCAGGGTCAGAACTGCAGCAGGCTAAGCAGGTGAGTCGTCGGGGATTTTAAAGAAGCCGAAGCCGGTCGCTTTGGCTGGGAAAGTCTACAAAACCCCCATGCAGGAACATTGCACATCTTACACACGCCTCCTTTAACTGGGCTCCCGCGACCTCAGGCGGGCGAGGGGGTGCCGGCCGGCGCGCCGGGGCCAAGGGCACGGCCCCCCGCTGGGCCCCCGCGGGTGCGGAGCCGGCCTGGGCCCCGGGGTCCGCGTCCCGCGCGGCTGTGCACTCACCGAGCCGGGCGGCCAGGGGCCGAGGGGCGCCCGCCGCTAGCCGGAGCGCCCGGGCGCCTCCCTTTGCTCTTGGTAGCGTCGGTCCGCACTCCCTGTGACCCAGGACGTCATGATGCCTGTCTGTTTTCTCAATGATAACTTGGCAGAAGAAGAGAGAGGCTGCCAGGTTCTCCTCGGGTGGTTACGTGGTATGTGCACGTTTCTGTTTGCATGTCTTTCTCTCTCTCCCTTTTGCAAAATAAATAGCTAAATTTCTCAAAAAAAAAAAAAAAATCCCGGCACTGTCATGATTTGATTGCATTATTGCGTTGGCATAATTGACGCCTCTGGGTGTGTATTTATGTGTCTGTGCGTGTGGGTTTTTTTGTGTGTGGGTTTTTTTTCCCCTTTAAATCCTGCTGCTGTTACTGCCGCCGCAGCCGCCGCTGCCGAGCGGAAAGCAAGCATGCGTTCATCTTTTGTCTTTCATTTTACCTTCAGGGTGACATTCAGTGCCAACGGCTCTCTTTTGACCTTCGCCAATCCCCGGCTGGGCAAAAGACGTTTGGGGAAACTTGGGGGAGGGGAAGGAAGCTCCCCTCGGCCCCGAACGCTGGGGTCTCCGTTCCTTCCAAGGCCAGACCCCAAACCATCCCGACCCACCGCCCACCCCTGAAAAACAGTTTTCCCTTCTACCCACCGGGCCCAGGCAGAGAAGCGGCACCCAGACAGCAAGGAGCATCCACCCAGGGCCTGACATTCCTGTTCTCGGCTGGCACTTGCTGACTTGCATCTCTCAGTTGCATTCCCAGTGTGTAGGCCTCTCACAACTGGAGCTATTTTTGTCTCCCAGAGATGTTCCTTAAAGCCCTTTAAAAATGGGGAGGCGGGGGGCAGGGAAGAAAAAGAGAGAGAAAGACAGAAAAGGGCCAGCTCCCTATTTGAGGGGCTCTCTGGACACATCCAGAAATTTGGGGGTGCTCTCGGACGTCTGACCCACAAGGGGAATTTAAAAGGGCAGAAAGGAGAACTAGCTTTTATTTGAATTCTTCTACAACACCAAGAAAACTTTTTTTTTTAATACCAAGATATTATTGCTGATCATTCATTGTATGTATCACTTCTCTCATTATGTTCTCTGGAATCAGTAGGGAAGGTCTCAAAAAATATTCCTAGTGTTTGTTTCTGCAAACATGTATTTTAGATGGTGTGGCTACATGACAGGTAAAACGGAGAGCATGTCTTTTTGTAATCTGTAGTTTATGTCACTTGTACATTGGTATGTTTTACATAGCTTCTATTAATCACAGTATTGTGTAGGTTCCTCACTACAGTACTATGCATTGCTGAAAAATAAAAATCTAGCATGAGGCTTGGCAAATACTTTGCCCTTCTTTATCACTAATTCTCCATTTGGGGTAGTAGAATGGGCTTAGGATTTTCCCACCACCACCACCACCCCCCACCCCACCGCCCCCAAGCCCCTTGTTGACTTTGGTCACCATCATGAATAAGTGAAGTCACTGATTCAAATTCCTAAAAGATGACAGCAGAAGCCAAGTTTGCAAAATATTAAGCATGGAGGAGAGTGTCAAATCTGGATGAGTTCAAAAGTTTTTCTCCCCAATCTGAGAAAAACTTTTGAACTCATCCAAAATAATCTTCAGCTGCTGTAGGTTCAAAAACAGTTTACCTGTTTGAGAGGTTGGCTCCATTTAATGAAAACAGCAAGTCAATTCCTAGGGCTTTTCCATTTCAACTCACAAATCAAGAATCACTAGCAAATTCCAGAGGGAAGTCATTGTAATTATGTAAAGACCAGACCATTTACATTGGAGCAGAACCTCACTGAAGTCAACCTAGGGAGGGTCTCAGGACTCCTGACTAGTACATTCCAGAAGTGAACTCTATCTCATCACCCTTAATAATCAGACATAGTTGTCTAGCTTTGCTTATCAGTCTTCTTGGAATGCTCAAAGGATGAATCAGTGTAGTTTTGTCCCGTGTTTAGAGGTTATCAGGGTCAAAGATGATTCTAAAGAAGGCAGAGTCTATTCAGAACTCTTAAGGAGACATCATCTCTCCATGTCCCTGGTGACTTTTCAGTAACTATCCAAGAGGGACTCATTAATATTCCATCTACCAACCTGGTTCTCCAGCTTGTTTACTTATTAACCTCAGAACTAGACCCTGAAAGACCCACTGCCAAGAGAAAGAACCATCAAAATGTGACTAACTTTAATCCCTTGAAATTCAAGTTTTTTGTTCAGACAAATGCCTTCTGTGCTGTTTGTCACCAATCCACATGCTCACGCAGGTCACCAAGCAGTTTCCTCCCCCAGAGCTGAGCTATTTGAGCAACCAGTACTGAGGAGACGTACTCAAGTTCTCTGGAGGTCTGAGTAGATCCCTTGTAAGCCCAGCTTGTCTAAATCCAGTTCCGGTGGAGAACTGGTCTCTCTTGTTTATTCACGTTCAAACTTCTCAGACTACTTTCAAGTCTTTTTTTCTGGCTTTATCCTAAATATAATAGTTGATACTGTTGTAACAAGTTCAGTTTACAACTGATGGTACAATTGAAGTTGCGCAATTGTTTATAGCTTCCCAATCAAACCAAAGAGCATAAAAGTGCTTACTAAGGAAGATGAAATATATACAAGGCACTGTTCTAAACATGTGTTTAGAAGTAATAAACCTAATTAAATCTTCTCAACCTCAGTGTGAGAGAAGGTTATTGGTTATTGCTTTATTAAAAGACAGAAAAATAAGTGGGGAACCATAGTCCCTGGTGATCTTCTCTTGGATCCACTATTGATCAGCTATGGGTGCTATCTGGCAAAAGACTGAATCATTCTCAACCTCAGTTTCCTTCTTACACAAGGAGAAAAGTAAGCAGTCTAGTAGGACTGGATTTTTGGAAAATAATAAAAATATGCTGGGGAGCGCAGGTAAAATTAACAACAACTGTATTTCCAATTCCTGAGTATAGTTAAGGGTAGCCCAGAAAAAAAATCCATACACCAAAATATGTTCAAACTTTGTACCTTTTCCAAGATAGCCCCTTTTATATGAGATAAAATGATTAATAATTGTGTATACCAGTAACCAACCATATCAGCCAAAATGTTATTATTCATTATTCATACTTGCCTACAACTTTTCTTTCTACCACAATCAGAGTGTTGTATAACTTTTTTTGAGGTAAATGGGTTTAACCATTTATGCCTTGATGATTTAGATTCAGGTGTTGCTAGCCTGAATTAAATCATCAAGTTAGTTGAAGAGCACAGGTATATGGTGAAGACAGGAGGGAGCTAGACCCAGAATGGGACCTCTTATATATTTCCTGATGTAAGTCATTTGGAAGACGCTTCTCTCTGTGTGCCTTTCCTTATTTACTCCTATGCATTGAAAAATTATAACTCACAAAACTTCTCATCAGGTCTTTGTTAGGATAAAGTGAAATGGCAGGAAGGAAAGCACTCTTCCAATACAATGAAATACAATCATGGCAGATGTGCCTCATTTTACACTAGAGTTGTGTCTCTAAAAATTTTTTACAAACTTAGTAGAGCATAGAAAGACAAGAATTTAGGTCCTCTGGCTGAGGATCTAAATTGATTTCTACTACATCTTGCTAGTTATAGGACATCACAAAGTCCTAGAGATAGTTAGGGTTATAATCAGAATGACAATACAGATTAATGACTCTATCTACTCCATACTTGAAAGACATTGTCCAAATAGTAAGAACAGCAACTTATGAATTAGGACCAAGTCCATAAGACCATTTCTTTAAAATAGAAATGCATTCCATGCCTTTGTTATGAAAGACCACAATATCATATAAGGCAGAGGTCCTCAACCCAGATTTCATGATCTATGAATGAATAAGGAAGTCTTGAAGTGGTAGGCAACATATGTGGGTATGTGCCTGTGTGGGCCTGTGCACTGCTCTCAAAAGAAGACCCATACGTTTCATCACATTCTCAAAAGGGTTCATGACTCCAGAAAGGTTAAGAACCACTGATGTAAGAATAGCTTATTTTAAAAACTGAACTTAAAAGAGAATAACACATCCATTTCAGCCAAATGTCATGCTGACTACAACATGGAGAGTGTATAGTAATCACCAATATTGAGAATGATGGCCTTGAGACACAATAAAAGCTTCAATCATCAAAGAAATTTATTATCAAGGTATTTTACTGAATATGGAGAAAATGGGGCACCCTTTAAAAAAGATCTGAATATTGAATTAAAATAAGAAGGGCCCTCTGGTTTGATTTCAGCTGGCTGGACACTGCTCTGGGTACTAAGAAAGATGGATCAGTTTGGAGAAATACTCATTGTTTCAGGGAGTACAGTTAAGATCCATGGCATCCGTTAGGTGCCAAGGAATGGGTGCTGCAGGCAGAACTGTGGCAGTGAGGTGGGGAAGAGAAATGGGAGGGAACTTGGCAGGAAAGCTGGAATCAACAGACTTTACTGTCTGTCTTGGGCAACTGAATTAGTGATAGGATGTTAAACAGATACAAAGGTGATGTTGAGAAAATAATGAATTTGGTTTGGGATATACTAAGCTTAAAGACTTGTGCAACAGCCGGATTCCACCAGCCTTAGGAGAGATTTAGACAAAAATCTGTGGCCAGAGAATTTATTTTGGAATCATCAGTAAATTGGCAGTGACTTAAGCTGGTAATAAAGATGGGGGGTGGGGTGGTTATCAATGTAAAGACTTAAGAGCATCTGACATAAAGTTGCATTTGTTTGAATAAAACCTAATTTGTAAAATATGAAGTTATGTAACACTCAAGGCAAAAGACTGCTGGGGATTTTAAATATCTGTGGACACCTGTATTCGTACCATACATTTCTGAATAGGGCAGTAACTTTCAGATTTTAATTTTACACCTGGGGTTTTCTGGAGTTCTTTCATTTTAAGGCTGTATTTTCATCTGAGATATTTGCTGCCCAAGTTCAGAAGGGAGAAACTTTTCCTTGGCAACCAGGTTCAACTGGAAAAAATGATCAAGGTGTCACCTGATGCTACGAGTCACCGACTATGCTCTCAGCTCTGCGGCCCTGCCAGATGCTGACCCAGCAGAGGAAACTCGGTGTCATGGAAAGAACACTGAACTTGGAGTCAGAACACGCTAGTGGGAGTCGAATTTCTACCTCATATGGCTTTTGCGACCCTGGGCAAGTCATTCAACTTCTTTCAACCTGGATTTCTTCTTTAGTAACTTCCCTACCATCCTCAGGGAAGAATTTTTTGAGCATTGGTGGTTAGGTAATCTCCAGACAGGTGCACGAGTGAACCTAACCACATACTTTAAAAGTCACCTTGAAGAGCAGACTTATGGATAAAGGCAGTGGCTGTGGGGTGGGGGGAGGGTAGGAAGGAGAGGGTGAGATGATTGGAGAGAATAGCACAGAAGCACATAGACTACCATATGTAAGTAGCCAATGGGAATTTGCTGTATGACTCAGGGAACTCAAACTGGGGCTCTGTAACAACCTAGAGGGGTGNAAGGCAGTGGCTGTGGGGTGGGGGGAGGGTAGGAAGGAGAGGGTGAGATGATTGGAGAGAATAGCACAGAAGCACATAGACTACCATATGTAAGTAGCCAATGGGAATTTGCTGTATGACTCAGGGAACTCAAACTGGGGCTCTGTAACAACCTAGAGGGGTGGGAAAGGGTGGGAGGTGGGAAGGAGGTTCATGAGGGAGGGACATAGGTACACCTATGGCTAATTCATGTTGATGTATGGCAGAAATCAAGCCAATATGGTAAAGCAATTATCCTTCAATTAAAAATAAATAAATTCCAAAAAAAAGTCACCTGGATGCCAAAATGCAAGCCCCCTACCCTCTGAGTGACAGTCTAGCGTGGTCCACCATGCCTTCTTCTCTGACGGTATTTATCATACTTCAGTTATCGTTACAATGTCTGTCTTTGCTGCTCAACTGTAACTGCTTTTAGTGTCATAGGTGTCTTAGCTCTCTTTTTAATTCCTAGAGCCTCGCACACTATAGGTGCTCCATAAATGTTCAATGAATAAACTATCAAGGGAGAGCATTTGCCTGCATCTGTTCCCATTCCACGAAGTCTTGAGCTTATCTGGGAAATAGAAACAGCAGGGCCAGCCTTCCTGAGAGGCTCTAAGCTATAGAGCACTGGTGCGGTGCCTAAAGGGGCTTCCCTGGCGGCACTAGTGGTAAAGAGTCCGCCTGCCAGTGCAGGAGGCACAAGAGACGCAGGTTTGATCCCTGGGTCAGGAAGATCCCCTGGAGCAGGAAATGGCAACCCACTCTGTATTCTTGCCTGAAGGGGTCTCTCTCAGAAAACTCCTCCATTTACTGTTTATTAAGCTACCTTACTGTACAGTTAGTATAAGGGAATAAAGTATGTCACTTCCTAATCATATGAAAACATAAAATACAAAACTGCCTCTCTTTCCAAAACATATAGCACTGATTTCATCTGCCATTGATGTACTTTTATGCTTTGTTAAAATTTTGTTTTTAACGGGACATTTCAAATATAAAGAAATTGAAGAATGAACCCTCACATGTCAGATACCCAGATCTACTAAGTCTAAATATGTTATTTTTTCTTTGGGGTTGTTTTTTTTTAATAAGAAAATATGGCATTTTAAATACCAAAAAATAAATGCTGCAAACCAGATTTTACCAGAAATCTAAGGAGAGGAAAAAGAGGGCAGGAGAAGGCTTTGGGAGCCTAAAGGAAAGTTGAGTGGCTGTCATGGCGTGGTGGAAAGGACCAAGAAAAACGGGACTGATGTCCTGTTTCAAAGTCCTTAGGAAATATCTGAAACTCTTTATGATCACTGATTGCATTTTTAAAGTGGTAAACTATTTAAGTATTGGAACTATTAGGAAGATGAAATGCATATGAAGGCATATGCCTTGTCCAAATAGGCAGCTGATAAAAGCAAATTCTCTTCTGTCCCTGCACACCCCTCTCCAGCTGCTGCCTTTCTTCTTTCCTACTTCTTTACCTTCCCAGAAGAAAAAAAAGAATCTAATTCATTGATTTGTAACAACAATCTACCTGGAAGCTTTTCTCTTGGCCAGGCTGCTAAAAAACAAGAAGATCACAAGGATTAGCTTAAATCAGTGAGCTCCAGACTTTACCATATACCGGAAACATTTGAAAAGCTTTTAAAAGCTTTCTCAATGCTCAGACTTCCTTAGTGGCTCAGATAGTAAAAAATCACCCCACAGTGACAGAGACTGGGGTTCAATCCCTGGGTTGGGAAAATCCCCTAGAGGAGGAAAATAGCCACCCACTCTAGTATTCTTGCCTGGAGAATTCCATGGACAAAGGAGCCTTGTGGGCTACAGTCCATGGGGCTGCAAAGAGTCAGACACGACTTAGCAACTAACATTTTCACTTTCAAGACACACCCCGCAGTGAAGAAGTCAGGATGCAGGATGTGCGAGGGTAGGAGCCAGGTGATAGGATGTTTTTAAAAACCCCAAGTGCCTTTTGGCTAAGATCAAGTTGTAGTATGGGCTTCCCTGGTGGCTCAGAGGTTAACCATCTGCCTCTAACACGGGAGACCTGGGTTCGATCCCTGGGTCGGGAAGATCCCCTGGAGAAGGAAATGGCAACCCACTCCAGTATTCTTGCCTGGAGAATCCCATGGACGGAGGAACCTGGTGGGCTACAGTCCATGGGGTCACAAAAAGTCGGACACGACCGAGCGACTTAACTAACTAACTAAAGTGATTCCAATGTGTACCCAAGTTGGGGAACCCTGGCTCATATGGAGAAATGGACCTGTGACCAGTTAATTTAGCTAATTGGAGCCTAATGCTAATGAGGCCCAGGGTTTGAATTCTGGTCCAGGAGTGCCATTCTTCACTCTCTCTCAGGCTCAGAATGCTCACTCCTTCTGCAACGCTCCTTTGGCCAGCTCTGTATACATGAACCACAGACAGAGCAATGCCCAGGGACTCAGCCCAGGTTCCAAAAAAGTGAACAAAAGAGCCCCTAGGACATTCATATTTGTAGGACTTTACAATGTAGCAAGTGCTTTAACACTGTATTTCATTTCCTCTTCACAACAACCCTGCCCAGTTGGCATGATTACGATGCCCAATTTCAAGATGATCACACCCAACATGAGGGAAGTCCTTTTGCTCAGAGACAAAGTGGCAGATGGAGGTCTCCTATTTAGGTCTGGGTTTCCAGAATGGAGGCGTTTGTCCTGGACTCCTCTGCCTCAGAAGCTCCACTGACCATCAGGGCTGCTCATCAGCACTGATCATGCAGGGCTGCCTGCACGTTTGAAGGCTGGTTCAGATCTACTGTAGTTGCTCTGGCTTATTAGGAAAGGTAAGGGAGGAAGGGGACGCAAGGGGGAGGGAGGGATAGAAGAAGGGAAGGAGGGAGAAAGAAAAATACTCTCAAATATGTTTGTTAGGGCTTCGAAATGGCAACCCACTCCAGTGTTCTTGAATGGAGAACCCAGGGCGGGGGAGCCTGCTGGGCTGCCGTCTATGGGGTCGCACAGAGTCAGACACGACTGAAGCGACTTAGCAGCAGCAGCAGGGCTTCCCAGGAGGTGCTAGTGGTAAAGGACCCACCTTCCAATGCAGGATATGGAAGAGTTTGATCCCTGGGTGAGGAAGATCCCCTGAAGGAGGGCGTGGCAACCCACGCCAGTATTGTTGCCTAGAGAATCCCCAAGGTCAGGGGAGCCTGGCAGGCCACAGTCCACGGGGTCGCAAAGAGTCGGACATGACTGAAGCGACTCAACACACATGCATGTTTGAGTTAAACAGATTTCTTCCCAGCAGGCCTTTTCAAATTATTTAACGTGTTAACAAGCATTATAAATCTCTAAAATTTATTTCCAAACTTATGAAACAGCAAAACCCTTTTTAAGCTCAGCCTTTGTCAGGACTAATGCCCCATGGAATGCGATTCCATAAAAGCTGCCCAGGCTTTCCCCACTTCGCTCAAGATTTTGTTGAAGTGTCATCCTCTCCCCTAAGTCAGATGGAGAAAAACAAACATCATATGCTATCACTCACATGTGGAATCTAATTTTTAGAAAAGATGAAACCAATTAACTTGTTTGCAAAACAGAAAGAGACTGATAGATATCAAAAACAAAGTTATGGTTACCAAAGAGGAAATGTGGAGAGGAGGGATAAATCAGGAGCTTGAGATGAACATACACACACTACTACATATAAGAGAGATAACCAACAAGGACCTACTGTACAGCTCAGGGAACTCTACTCAATACTCTGGGATATGATAAAAGTATCATATCTATATGATAAAAATATCTAAAATGAAAGAATATATATATATGTATAATGAATCACTTTGCCATATGCCCGAAACTAACACAACATGATAAATCTACTGTAACCCAAAATTAAAATAAAAAATTAAAAAAAAAAAACAAAACGAATCAGTTCCTGCTCCCTATCTTCACCTGCTTTTCCTGCTCTGTTTTCTCTGAATCCCTTAATGCCTTCTAATATACCTTGTAATTGACACTTATTTCCTTGACTGTCTGCCTTGCCCTCTGTTTGGGAACATGGCATTTTCTGGCTAATTTTTCCCAGTGAACTCTCCAGCACCTAGAGGCATCACTAGCCCACAGTAGATGTTCAATAAATATGTATTAAAGGAATGAATGAAGGCTCCAAAAGAAAAAAATGCCTGGAAGAATTCAAATGAAGGAAGCTTCTCTACAGATATTGCCCCTTTAAGGAAATCAATTTTAATTCTAGTTATCGCTTACAATGATCTAATGAAGTGGATATGATCCCTACCTTATAGAAAGATAAAACGAGAATTAAAGCAATTTGACCTGTACGCAGTGCAAAAAACATAGTTAAGTCAAAAGATTGTTAAACTAGAATTGATTCTTTTTCATTTTCTGCATAACTACTGTGAGATAAAGTATATATGGTGGTTGTTTCCAGCTGTATCTGTGAAATCTACTAGACTTGTGGATAGCCATGAATTAATGGCACAGAGGTCTAATATTCAATATCAGGACAGGAAATTCTCTTCCATCTTCCAAACCAGACCAAGCTAAGATATAAAAATTCAGGAGACCCCTGATATAACGATGTTAATCACTGCCCAGATTCAGCATCACCACAGCTCACATCATATTCTGAAGAATGTTCTATAGAATTCTAATGGCAGTCAGCCTATTGTACAGGTGTGGTGGGTCCCCTCCCCGACCGTTTCACAAAGGCTCTACCATATAATGATAATGCTTGGCATCGACATAGAGCTGCTCTCTGGTAAAGGTCAAAGTGCCATGAGCAATTCTTATATAAGCAGGGACGATGCTGGTCCATGGAGCTCAGAAAATGACCCAGTTGACCGATTCCTCTCCAAACACAGAGAGCAACGATGAAGTGAAGAATACATAGTAATAACGCTGGATGAATGCTCTGTTTCTCTATGTTTTCCATTTTATCCACATTTATGAAGGGATGCTCTTTTAGTAATGAAATTGGTATTTATTAAGCACACCAGAAACTGCAAATCCAAATGAGCATTTCCCTACAAAACAGTCACTTGGGGAGACGATGTAATTACCTCAGTGATCCTGTGACTGCTCTTAACATTTGGGAAATTCCTCTTTTAAAATCACCTTCAGAGCTGCTTGGGGATTCACACAAGAAAACCAATCTCATTCCTTTATGGCAGCACTTTATGTAACACAAATATCACATTTCAATCCCAGGCAAATTTGGTTGGTCAATGTAGTGGGTAGCAAACTGGCTGTCCACCCGAATCTCCTAGGCATTGATTCAGGACACAGCATGCCACGTTGACCTCGATTCACTTTGCAGTGGGTCAGGGCTGGGAACTGAGAGTCTGTTTTTAAGAAACCACCCCAGGTGGTTCTGATGCAGCCGGTTTTCTTTTGTGGGATGGGGATTTGAGTACCTTGAATTTGGTCAGTCTCATCCAGAGAGTCTCCCTCACTGCAAAGCCTGAACCTCTAACCTCCAATTATTCATTCACTCACCCAACATCTATTGAGTTCTTACTATTAATATTTTATTCTACAAAGGGAGAACTACTGGCAATAAGAAGTGGAATAAAAGAAGTGTATGGTTAGATCAAAAATATTCCTACTGGACACATCCCCTTTCTCATCATATTCTCTTGCTCAGTCTCCTAGTTTCTGCCTTCACCTTTGAGATTGTCCAAAAAAGAATTAATGTGTGTAGGCTCCAGAATAAAACTGCTGCTGCTGCTAAGTCACTTCAGTTGTTTCCGACTCTGTGCGACCCCATAGATGGCAGCCCATCAGGCTCCTCTGTCCCTGGGATTCTCCAGGCAAGAACACTGGAATGGGTTGCCATTTCCTTCTCCAATGCATCAAAGTGAAAAGTGAAAGTGAAGTTGCTCAGTCATGTCCGACTCTTCGCGACCCCATGGACTGCAGCCTACCAGGCTCCTCCGTCCATGGGATTTTCCAGGCAAGAGTACTGGAGTGGGGTGCCATCGCCTTCTCCGCCAGAATAAAACTGCCTGGCGTCAAATCCTTGCTCATCACTTAATCAGGTGACTGGGGAAGTTACCTCTCAGCTCTGGGCCTTATTTCTCCATCTCTGAAAGGAAGTTGATCATAGTACCTTCCTCTTAGGGATGCTGAGACCAGTAAGTAAGAAAAGGCATATAAAATATTTAGTATGGAGTTCACAGTTTTCAGTAAATATTGAGTACTATTATTTTTAATACTTACATGCTAATAATCCTTAAATCATAAATTCTACATCTGAAATCCCAAATTGTTTATGCCTAGATGTCCATCACCATTTCATCACCAGATGCAAACTTGAATTAAATATTGGCCCCACTGCTCCAAGTTATTTTATTCTGCCCTGGAGAAGGAAATGGCAACTCACTCCAGTATTCTTGCCTTAGAAATCCCATGAACAGAGGAGCCTGGTGGGCTATACAGTCCATGGGATTGGAAAAGAATCAGACACGACTTAGCAACCATTAACAATGACAATATGTTATATATGAATGTTGTTGAGAGTAAATTCTTCAGAGTTTTCATCACAAGGAAAAATTTTTTTTCTATTTATTTAACTTTGTATCTACATGAGATGATGGAAACTCACTAAACTTATTGTGATCATTATGATGTACATAAATAAAATTATTTTATTGTATGCCTTAAACTTATATAGTACTGTATGTCAATTATATCTCAGAAAAACTGGAAGGCAAAAAGAGATTATCCCAAGAGTGGGTGGAGAGAATTTCTGTTTTTAATTTCTTACTGCTTTTGTATATTTATTTCCAACTAATTTGTACAGCTATTGTAATTTAAAAAGTAGTAAGTTAGCAATTAAGAAAAAAAAGTTTATTCTGCTTCCAATCTTGACTCAAGGTATCATTTATCTGTAAGGTCACTCAGTCCCCAAACCAAATGTATCTCAGATGATTTCCCCCACTTCATCCATCTCCCAATCCAACAAGCACACATCCATACACACGCATTTCACTTAGCTATAAATTTGTGTTGATTCTGTTTCCACAATTTGTCTTTCCATTCTTGTGTATGTGTTTTAAATTAATGTTTAATAAGATGCTGCTACATGCCAGGTCTAATCACATCAATCATCAATTCATACAAATCTTATAGCAACTTACAAATTAAGTGCTATTATTATTTCTACTGTAAACATGTAAAAACTGAGGCATGGAGAGATTGAGAAATTTACTGGGATTCAACCAGCAAGGAACTCTGGAAACAGAGTCAATTGTGGCAACAGAGCCCAGAGCTGTGTTCTTCACCACTGTCCCAAGACCAATGCTAATATTTAAAAATAATCATATGTGGAGTTCTCAGTACAGTATACCTTCATGACCATCCTATGACATAGATGCTATTTAAAACCCCTCTCTTGTAGATGAGGAAACTGGCACGCCCAGAGTATGAGCTGCCAACTCTCAAGTTCAGTTTTCCCTTAGGTCTTGCCTGAGCTAATGAAGTTACCTCCTCTATCCCTTCTGTGCATCTCCCAGTTGAAATTTTGCCAATTACTTTAAACTCAGATCTCATAATACTCTTCCCAAAGCTGAGTTCTTATCATTTATTCTTTTAAAATCATGTATTAAAAACGAACTGTATTCTAAGCAGTGTTTCTCTAACGTTCATACATCCAAGGTAAATCTGACATGGAACTGTCCACAAGAAGCTCTTGGTCTTTGGGTGAGTACAGAAACAGACAATTTCTTCAATGTATAGTAGGAGCACTACACACATGCACAGAAAATTAGGGTTAAGGTTAGGGTTAGGTACCTAACGGCAGAGCATGGGATGGGTTCAAAGAAGGCCAAGTAAGAGCTTGGAGGATTGGTAGACTCTGCTGGGAAGCTGATAAGGTAGAGAAAAGAAGAAAGAAGAGAGGGCCTTGATGAATGTAATTGAAGAAGACATAGATAAATAGAAAAATACCCATGTTCATGGAGTGACTTAATAATAAAATTATTAAGGCTTAATAATAAAATTTCTACATTATTCAAAGTAATCTATAAATCCAACACGGTTTCTATCAAGATTCCAATGGCACTTTTTACAGAAACAGAAAAAAAAAATCCTAAGATTCATATGAAAAAGACCCTTAATAGCCAAAGTAATCCAAGGAAGGAAAAGCTGGAGGCACCACACTTTCTAATTTCAAGCCATTTTACAAAGCTATAGTCATCAAACAGTATGGTAGTGGTGGTGGTGGCGGTTTAGTTGCTAAGTCATGTCCAACTCTTGTGACCCCATTGACTGTAGCTTGCCAGGCTCCTCTGTCTATGGGATTTTCTAGGCAAGGCTACTGGAGTGGGTTGCCATTCCCTTCTCCAGGGGACCTTCCTGATCCAGAGATGGAATCTGGGTCTTCTGCATTGCAGGCGGATTCTTTGCCAAATGAGCTATGAGGGAAGCCCATAAACAGTATGGTACTGGTATAGAAACAGACACATTAGACCAATGGAACAGAAGGAAGAACCAAGAAATAAAACCACACATAAACAATCAACTAACACTGGACAGGTAGCCAAGAATACTCAACAGGGAAAAGACATTCTCTTAAATAAATGTTGCTGGGAAAAGTGGATATTCACATTTATAAGAATGAAACTGGACCCATCTGTTGCACTACTCACAGAATTAACCTGAAATGAGTAAAAGACTGAAATGTAAGATCCGAAACCCTAAAACTCCTATGACGAAAACACGGGAAAAACTCTTTGACATTGGTCTTGGCAATGAATTTATGGACATGACACTCAGAGTACAAGCAACAGAAGCAAAAATAAACAAGTAGAACCACATCAAACGAAACAGCTTCTGCAGAGAAAAAAAATCAACAACATGAAAGGGCAACCCATGGAATGGGAGAAAATATGTGCAGTTCACATATTTAATAAAAGCCATTTTACAAAATATATAAAGTACTCATACAACTCTACTGGAGGAAAAACAAATACTTCAATTTAAAAATGGGCCAAGAACCTGAAGAGATGTTTTTCTAAAGAAGATATTCTAAAGGTCAACAGGTACATGAAAAGGTGCTCAATCAATGTCACTAATCATGAGGGGAATGCAAACTAATACTACTATGAGATATCACCTTACACCTGTTAGAATGGCTATTACCTAAAAGATAAAAGGTGACAAAAGTTGGTGAGGATGTGGAGAAAAGGGAACCCTTGTATATTTGGTAGAAATGTAAACTGGTGCTGCTGCAGCCATATAGAAAACAGTATGGGCATTCCCTTAAAAAAGTAAAAATAGAGCTACCTTAAGATCCAGCAATCCCAATTTTGAGGTATGCATCTGAAGGAAATGTAATTACAATCTCAAAGTGATATCTGTACTCTGGCATTCACTAAAATAGCCAAGACATTGAAACAACTTGTGTTTAACGTTATGTGTATTGGCAACAACAAGGATAAAACATGACAGCAATATGCTGAAAGATATAAGTCAAACAAGGACAGAGAAATTCCACTTATATGTGGAATATAAAAGCATGCCATTCCTGGGATCTTTCGACCCAGGGATTGAACCCAGGTCTTCCACATTGCGGGCAGATTCTTTGCCATCTGAACCATCAGAGGTAATGGAAAGTATTAATTAACCCTATTGTGGTAATTGGGCTTNAAATTCCACTTATATGTGGAATATAAAAGCAAGCCATTCCTGGGATCTTTCGACCCAGGGATTGAACCCAGGTCTTCCACATTGCGGGCAGATTCTTTGCCATCTGAACCATCAGAGGTAATGGAAAGTATTAATTAACCCTATTGTGGTAATTGGGCTTTCCCGGTAGCTCAGATAGTAAAGAATCTGCCTGCAATGCAGGAGACCTGAGTTCTACCCCTGGGTGGGAAAGATCCCCTATAGGAGGCCATGGCAAGCTACTCCACTGTTATTGCCTGGAGAATCCCATGGGCAGAGGAGCCTGGTGGGCTACCGTCCACGGGGTCCCAAAGAGCATGACATAACTGAGCAACTAATAGACACACACATCTTAGTAATTATTTTACAATAAATACACATATCAAATCATTACATTCTATACCTTAAACTTACACAACATCATGTCAATTATATTTCAATAAAGTTGGGGAAATTTTTTAATTAAAATATAAAATAGAAGGTCTTCTTAGTAGATGGGAAAATATGCTGTGAGTAGAGACTCCAAGTAATTCTGTGCTGTTCATTGTGGCTATGGGCTTCCCTGGTGGCTCAGATGGTGAAGAATCTGCCTGCAATGCAGAAGACACAGATTCCATCTTTGGATCAGGAAGATTCCCTGGAGAAGGGAATGGCTACCCACTCCAGTATCCTTGTCTGGAGAATTTCATGGACAGAGGAGTCTGGTGAGTTACAGTCCATGGGGTCACAGAGTCAGACACACTGAGCTCTTAACACTTCTGCTTCTGTCAATCTATGTTGAAGGATTTAAGAACCCAGTCTGGAAGGTGTGGCTGGAGATGTGTTTTGAAGCTTGGTGCATACCAAGCTTATATGTATAAGCACACAGTTTTGATAAGTTTCCTACTCTGTATGTTTTCTCAGGCTTGCTGATAGGAAGAACAGGCTACAGCACCCCTCTGCCCCTCTGCTAGCACTGCTGGAATCTGAAAGGTGAAGCAGAGAGTGAGGAGAGAACTCCTCTTGGCTTGTTTATGGAATCTGGATGTCCTGCTGTCATGGGCAGCAGTCGAAGGATTTTACAGGGGACTAAGACATGATTGTGTTGGATTGGCCAAAAAGTTTGTTTGGGTTTTCTGTAACATGGGATGGCAAAACCCAAATGAACTTTTTGGCCAAACCAATATTTATGTCAAACAATGATTACGTGCATGACTAATGCCACTCCTTGCCTCAAAATCTTCCTCAGGGCTTCCCCGTCACTGAAAAAGGAAGTGTAAAGTATTCTGCATTCCAAGAAGAAACCCCAAGACCTGGAGATGGCAACATATTTGCTCTGTTCAAGAAACAGGAAGCAGACCCAAGTGGTGGAAGCAAAATCAGAGGTAGGACAGGGTAGGGCACTGGGGAAGGGAGACGAGATCAGAGAGAGAGAGTTCCGAGCTGAGGAGGTTCTGAGCAGAGGAAAAACTTGATCTGTACTTATTAAAAAATATATATATATCCCCCTGCTCTGATCCTGGAAACAATCACACGTAATACACAAAGATTGTTCGTAGAACAGAGCTCTGCACCCAAAACATTCTGGAATGCTGCTCTTCCCTAGGTGCCCATTCTTTTTTAAGCTTTACAAATTCTGACATCTATCACATACTTATCTTTAACTCAAGAGGAAAATGAAATCAAAGACAGGACGGCCTCTTTCATCCCCTGGAGCTCCTGTGAATAGCACCAGTGTGGACAGAACATTTTGAGAGTCGAGCCCAGAGGGCTGATACCGTGTAAACTGGTGAAAGCTCTGGAAGCCACTGTTTAGCACAGTGATGTACACACTACTATATGTAAAACAGATAACCAACAAGCTCCTAGTGTATAGCAGAGGGAACTCTACTCAATATTTTGTAAGATGTATATGCATGTATAGCTGAATCACTTTACTGGACACCTGAAATTAACACATTATTGTAAGTCAATTAAAAACACACATACAATGATATGGAAGAGGAGCACATAGTAAACCCTCATCAGCTTGCAGTCAACATAATAAAGTGGAAAAAAGTCACAGAGCTTGTATTCCGCAATTTGGCTTCTAACTGTGGGTCTATCACTTACCAGCTGAGTGGCCTTGGGCAATTTGACTGTCTGAGCCTCATGTCCTCAGAGGAGCTGATTCCTGCCTTGCCAGCTGAAGGGGAGACAAATGAGAACAAAGGGGCAAAGGGCTCTGTAAATGATAATGGATTAGATGACAGTGAGATCCCATCATCTTCTCAGCTGATTAGTCCCCCAGCAAAGTCTTGAAGCCAGAGAACTGGAGTGTCTTGGAGACAAAGGTAGGAAAGTGCTGGGCGGCAGAGGACGCCAGGCTTCAGGAAAAAGAAGAAAACAGTGACAGCATCATGTGATGAAAAGGAGTGCTGTCCCCATTCAGTAGGCTTCCTCGGTGCCTGCCAATGCAGGAGACGTGGGTTCAATCCCTGGGTCAGGAAGACCCCCTGGAGGAGGAAATGGCTACCCACTCCAGTATTCTCGCCTGGGAAATTCCAAGGACAGAGGAGCCTGGAGGGGTGAATCCATGGGGTTACAAAGAAGTTGGATCATACTTTTCACATGTGAAATTTTGAATTTTGCAAAAAGAATACAATTTGATCAATTCTGTGAGTTGAGATTCATCGTAAAACTCTTCCTTACAGATGAGGTTCCTTGGAGGAGAACATATCTTGGGAAATGCTCACATGATGGGTTATCTCTAGAAAAGCACTTTGAAAGGATCACAGGTTAAGCGTGGTTCTGTGTGAATTCAGTTGGATAATGAAAGTTCACTATCCCCTTAGAAGAAATGGAGTAGCCATCATGGTCAACAAGAGAGTCCGAAATGCAGTACTTGGATGCAATCTCAAAAACGAAAGAATGATCTCTGTTCATTTGCAAGGCAAACCATTCAATATCACAGTAATCCAAGTCTATGCCCCAACCAGTAACGCTGAACAAGCTGAAGTTGAACGGTTCTATGAAGACCTACAAGACCTTTTAGAACTAACACCCAAAAAAGATTTCCTTTTCATTATAGAAGATGGGAATGCAAAAGTAAGAAGTCAAGAAACACCTGGAGTAACAGGCAAATTTGGCCTTGGAATACGGAATGAAGCAGGGCAAAGACTAATAGAGTTTTGCCAAGAAAATGCACTGGTCATAGCAAACACACTCTTCCAACAACGCAAGACAAGACTCTACACATGGACATCACCAGATGGTCAACACCAAAATCAGATTGATTATATTCTTTGCAACTAAAGATGGAGAATCTCTACACAATAAACAAAAACAAGACCAGGAGCTGACTGTGGCTCAGATCATGAACTCCCTATTACCAAATTCAGACTTATATCGAAAAAAGTAGGGAAAACCGCTAGACCATTCAGGTATGACCTAAATCAAATCCCTTATGATCATACAGTGGAAGTGAGAAATAGATTTAAGGGACTAGATCTGATAGATAGAGTGCCTGATGAATTATGGACGGAGGTCCGTGACATTGTACAGGAGACAGGGATCAAGACCATCCCCATGGAAAAGAAAGGCAAAAAAGCAAAATGGCTGTCTGAGGAGGCCTTACAAATAGCTGTGAAAAGAAGAGAAGCAAAAAGCAAAGGAGAAAAGGAAAGATATAAGCATCTGAATGCAAAGTTCCAAAGAACAGCAAGAAGAGAAAGAAAGCCTTCCTCAGCGATCAATGCAAAGAAATAGAGGAAAACAACAGAATGGGAAAGACTAGAGATCTTTTCAAGAAAATTAGAGATACCAAGGGAACATTTCATGCAAAGATGGGCTCGATAAAGGACAGAAATGGTATG